>CM021100.1:899098806-899266157 GCA_007115665.2 Sequoiadendron giganteum | reverse complement strand
ATTTAGAAAGGGGAAAGTTATTTAATTAAATAATTAATGATAATAATATAATTAAACTAGAAGAATAGGCGGGGTTAAATAATTAAAATAATTATTTAATGTAGAAGATGAAAGAGAATTAAATGAAGATTTAACTAAATAGATTGTTTAGTCAACTCAAAGAAAGTGATCATTATGTTTAAGGGAATAATGCATGGAGAGATAATTGAATAGTTAACTATATTGATTGTTTAGTTAACTAAAAGAAGAATTAGTCCATGTGGAAAAGATAATTAATTAATTTAATATTTAGAGGAACGTGCATAATGAATTGTTTTTAGTAAATAAAATATTATTTATTAAAAGGATGATGTTGAATGAATTAAATAATTTAATTTAATTATTTAATGTAGAAGTTGAAAGAGGATTAAATAATATTTAATATTATTCAATTTATGAGGGGGATTGATTGATTTAATTAGAATGTGCAATTAAATAAATTTAGAAAACTTATTTAATTAGTGAAGAGAAGAATAATGAAACTAATAAAATGGTGTGATTAAATAAATTTAGGAAAATTATTTAATTAATTAAGAGAAGAGATTATAATTAAATGACATGTGTAATTAAATAAATTTAGAAAACTTATTTAATTAATTAAAAGAAGAGATTTGATTATTTAGCGACATAGTTAAGATAAATTAATATAATTTACTTAATTAATCAAAAATAATGAAATGAATTAATTAAATGGTTAATACTATTTAATTAATTAGAAGAATTAGAATGTTAAGTTATAATTAATAAAATCATTTAATCATTTTGGGGGTATCTTGAATTGATAATGAAAAATGCAGTTGTAGACCTAAGCCATTTTTCTGTGTCTACACTTGGAAATTCGACAACAACTACAGAACACATTGTGCCATGTCTATAGACACACACACACACACACACATATATATATATATCTATATGTATATATATTATGTATAAATACATATATATACAAATAGATATATAAGCAGATATAGATATATATACATGCAATTTAATACATATACATATATATGTATGTATCTGTGGATGCCCAAACTACTTCAGAATAGACCTCTTCATGTTCTTTGCATTAGCGTACCAGTTTTTAACAACTGAGGCAAGTTTGCAATCAAAAAATAATTTACATAGATATCTAAAAGGTCATCATCAACTATAAAACATGTTGTGCCATGTTTACGCACACACACACACACACACACACACACACACACACACATATATATATATATATATATATATGTCTATATGTATATAAATATTTATATATATGTATATGTATATATATATACATAGATATGTATATATGTTTATATCTATATACATATTCACATATATAAAAAAATACATGTATGTATGTATATGCACTCATTGTATAAGTGAGTGTATATATAAACACATATTTAGTGATTTTATATCCAAACATTTTGCAATTACGTAGAGATATATTTTTTTTTTTTATAGATTTCTTTGGTGTGGCTACCAAAGAAGATGGCATTAATGATTGTTATGCATCAATCTCTATTTTTTTGGAATTTTTTCATTTGTCCTTGATATTTTCATCTTTCTTTTGTACCTCTCTAGTTCAAATCTATTGTGTGTTCATGGAAGAGTGATTGGAGAATTTATATTTGTTCAAGATATATTTGATTTTCCATGGATCTAAGTAAATGACTAAAATAACACAAATAACACTTTGCTCAACCTATTTAAAACATCACCACATAACCCACTAATGACGGATGCACTCCAGTCTACTCATAGTAAATGGGATATTGCATATTAGAATATGAGAAAACCACTTGGAAAATGCCAACAACCAATGATAAAACTATGAGAGGGCCATAGAAATAAAACATAAAATGATGATCATACATGCGCATACACATATATACACATATGAACATACATATATATATGCATACACATGTATATACATATGGACATATAGAAATATATATATACATATATACAAACAGACACATATATATAAATATGTGTGTGTGTGTGTGTGTGTGTACATATTTCATTTACATGTTTCAACAATTTTCTCATTGGCCTCTGCAATTTTTCATGTAGGGAACTAATGTTATCGCCTCAATCTTGCATATTAAAATTGTACTTTGGGAATGGCCTCAGAAAATAAAACTAAACTATGGATTGTGTTTGGGGGAATATTTAGGGAAAAGTGATTTTTTTCCCTATTTTTGTAATTTTGTGATTGGCGAGTGTAATTTTCCTTGTGGTTTAGGCATTTTGTAAATATTTCTAATAATAGTAATTATTGTACTATGCACATGAATAGTTCCATTCTCAAAGTCCTTTACTTTAGATAAGCTAAGTTGAACACCATAATCCATTAATGGCAAGCACACTTGAATCTATTTAGAGAAACTTAAAATCATACTCCTCCTACTTAAATAACAAAATATAAATTTAATTACACAAAAATGAAAAAGACAATTACATTAAATTGAAAGTGTACGGAACACAACATGCATGTAACATAATTATCATAGCCTATAGCACCTCCTTAAGATTTAGCAAACGATAATAATTGTAGACACCAAAAATTGGTTTAGGCCTACAACACCAGTTTTGACATAAATTCTCATCTTCATGGTCATGATTAAATAATGTTAATTATTCAATTATTTTTCTTAGGTTATCTATCCTCTATCAATTAAATAAATTTAATTATTTAATTAATTCATTATTATCTTTATTCTTCTTTGATTAATTCAATAAATATTATTTATTTAATTATGTTGTTAATTAATCTATCTCTTGTTAAAATTAAATAAATTGTTATTTAATTTACCCTCATCACATTTTTGACTATAATTAAATAATCATGTAAAATTATTTAATTATTCTTTAACCTTTTCTCCAGTCAATTAAATAAATCTTTATTTATTTAATTTAATCCCCAAATTTTGAACGTTGAACTAAATAATCATTTAATTCATAAAAATAATTATTCCTAGCATATTCTTTTGTAATTAGATAATTGCTTAGCTATCTAATTAGTCATCACCACTTAAGTCGAGATTTAAATTAAATTAGTCAGTTATCTCCTTATTTTATATCCGTTTGTTCCTAACAAGTAGACTTTCTAGTTTAATCAGTCAGTTTTATTCTTCTGCTTGCAAATATTTATTAATTAAATAACTTTATTTAATTAATTCATTCATTCGTGCATTTGAATAGACTATTTCCTCTATTTCAATCTGTATCCATCACATGTAAACTTTATTATTCTAAGTTTCGAATAGTCTAAACTAAAGATTAAATTATTATTTAATTTAATCTTCATCTTCTAACTCGCGTTATTACTAACACTAATCTTTGTCGCATGTCATGTCTTTAATCTTGACCATCGACTTGTCTTTGAATCTGAACCTCTTTTTCAAAAATCAATTTTCTATAAATTGGCTTGACCTTCATCATTATTACTCCTCCCGAAATCTTATGTGTTTGGAAGCAACTTTAAGAATCTTCAATATTTTGCTAAATCATTAATCAATAGGTCATACTTGCATACTTTTGAGAAATTTGAGGGAAATTATACTACAACAAAAAAATGAAGAAATGCAATGAAGGTGATTCATGGAACATATGAGACTTTCAATAAGACCGTTCTTGTTTTGATGTTTTGATTTCCATTGTTTTTTGTTGTCAGTGTAGGATTAGTTTAGTTTATTACTTTCTTAGCTTAATCTATTTTTTGTATTCCCTGTGTTACAATGGTGAACTTGACATGAAGACATTGTCTTCAAAAAAAAAAAATGTAAAAATTTTGAATTTTTTAGGTACATGTACGATGAGACACATTTTTTGCACTAAATGACACAATTGATATCCTAAGCCACATATGACTTTTCGTGACACTTCTACTATTTTCTGATGCATCTATTCTTTTTTGCGATGCATTTGACTGGTAAATAATTTTTTGAAATTCCATGTTTGAATTTTTAATTTGTAGCTTTATTACAACTAATTTCGAGTTTGTAGCATGTGTTTTTTAGGAGTTAACAAGGAGCTTGTAGGATGTTTCATAGAAGACAAGTATTCAAACCTTTTTGTAGGATGATTGATGTAGATAATGATCAAACAACTAATGAGTTGTTTTGTAGAACGCTTAACGAAGATAATTTTGAAATAGATTGTTTGAGTAGATTAGAAAATTTTCATTTGGGCTTAAAATTAATCATTATCTACTGTGTTTGCAATGTTTATATTAGGACCCGATTCGATAATAGAAGTATCATCTCCCCTTGTGCACTCATGTGATCCTAGGTGTAAGAGAAACTACTATTGACTCTTGATATGGTTCTGATTTGGTGGGAAAAATTACTCACCCCAAAGCGACTCGAAACTGGTGATGAGCTAAAGATAAGCTACTCCTAACCAATATACAAATTTTAATGTTGAGGAAAACTCAACATTATAGGAACTCTTGTAGACAAGCAAGTGATATTGATTCCCTCAGTACCCTTGTGGTGCATCAAAACCTATAGAGTGTAACCTCTATAGACTGGGAAGCCTCCTTCTTAGAGCTAATCTTGCCTCTTGTGTGGCTTTATGAATGGGTGCCCTTACTAAAAAACCAAATTGTTTATAGTTTAACCAAAAACCTTCTATTTGTTGATGCAAGAGGTCGGACCTTTCAAGTCATCTCACATTCATGTGGTTCTTAGTAGAGATGAAATTTTTTCCATGGGAGTTTCATGGGAACTAAAGCTTTGTTGACTCAAGAAGTGTGTGCCATGGAGGGGAGCCAGTGTGATCAAGTTTCTAATCATCTTCTCTAAATAAGAAAAGTTGGGGAAACCCAAGTGAGAATTCAACAAATATTGTCATTGTTAGTCTTATGATCATACTTGTCCTCCGGAATTATACATGTTCATCAAACCTGAAATACAGTGTTTTTTGGCTATTTTTTATTTTCCAAAATTTGATCACAAACAGAGTCAATCAAACCTAAAATTTTACTAAAAAACCACATTTGTTAACTAGAAACTCACGACTATCAAACTGAGCCACATTTGTTCATTAGAAAATTGCATCTATCAAAACTTAGTCCAATTTGTCATTTACCAAAAAAAAAAAATAACTGAGTCGCATATGTTTATCCATCAGCTACATTTGTCACAGTGTGTCGTATCTGTCAATTTAAAAATGACACCTGATATACTGAGTCACATATGTCAAGTCTGTTAATACCTTTGAGTCCAAAAACCACATTTCTCAAACTTTTTGAAACACTTGATTTTATGAGCCGCATCTACCTATCACTAACCTGAGACATAGTTTACCAAAAAATTGCATATGACACTAAGAACCACATCTGTTAAATCTTGCAATTCATCTGCAAAACTAAACCGCATCTACCTAATAACCAAAAAACCAGAATTCATTGTTAGAGCCTAAAACCAAATAGTCATACCAATCTCTCATTTCTCTTTTCATTGAGATCCTTGGATAGAAACCAGAAATTTTTTCATACTTTGCATGATTGAATCCTTTAGGTGTCATTTAACTATAGTGATAGGAATCCTAGTTACAAAATTTAGTTACATGTTAGGAGTCTTAGAATAGGCCAAATTTCCATACTTTGGACAAACCCTTGCTTCAATGAACATTGTCACTGAACCTAGTCACTTGTCAACATATCTTTTGTCCTACACGTGAGTCCTTCCAACTCATCAGTCTAGTTTGGGATATCACCTTATCTTTTGGTCCTAGTCCTACCTAGGTTCCTTGACAAAACTAAATTGTAGGCTTGGTTAAACTTTAGGTGGTAAGTAACCTCTTTTTAGAATCTTCCAAAATTGATTACCTTAGGAACTTTCTTAGACTTTTGCATACTTAGACATAGTCAACCTAGTATAACATCATTATAGGCATTCCTTATTTGCCATAAAATACCAAAAAAATGTTACATTAGCTTACATTCCTTATATATAAAAAAATCTAAAAAAAAAATAGATTAGAATCATATCATTCATAGACGTAGTTTTTCATTATTCCCATTTTGAGCATATCTTACATGGTCAAAATAAGGTCCAAAAAGAAGCAAAGAGAAATGGTTGATCCACAAGACTACATCAATCCATTTTCAAACCCAACATTAGCGACATCCAAACCTCAAAGCCTTAATGGAAAAATTCATCACTAAATACCAACAAAGAAATGTGTTAGTTGAAGACATAGAAGTTGTCGTCCAAGATCTAGAATTTGCATCCTTTGGAAATGAATGTTTAGAAAACAATTGTCAAATATACCTAGAAAAATTGTTAGTAGAAGTTACCACATTACCTCCTAGTTTTGACATCCATAAATTGAGAACTTCAACTACCCAAGGGACAAACATGATGGCAACTAGTGCCTCTATTCCTCAAATAACTGCAGCCATACCATCTAGAATACCTACACAAGCTTCCAAAACAATATATACCATACCATTTGGTGTGTCTAGGATGACACAAGGCCTAGATTTTTCCATAGGAGCATCATCGTCAAATCCTTTTGGCACTAATACCAAAAGCAAACGGCCTAGAATTAAAAAAAACACATCAACTTCAACTACTATACCAAACATCAACACCACTAGTGTTATTCCACAAGTAGGGCTCTCACAAAAAAGGTGTGTACCTACACTGAATCAAAATCCATCCTTCATACCCACATTGAACCAAAATCTAACACAAAACATTGGGTTTCAGAATGCTTACATAGACCCCAACATCCCAACCAGCATGTCATTGATGCAAGTAGATGTTTTGCTGACACAAATGGAAGCTCTACAATAAAAAATGGACAACATGACAACATCTACCAAAATAAATTTTTCAATGAAAGACTTGTGTCCATTTCCCTTTGACAAAGCTTTATACATGACACCCTTCCCACATGGATATGTTATACCAAATTTTCCTAAGTACAATGGGAGGCATAATCCTTTAGAACATAGAAGAGAAGTTTCCACAACATCCATGAACATCACATATGATCCCATGTATCTTATGAGACTTTTTCCATGGAACCTTGTGGGAATAGCACTTGAGTGGTTTTCAAAACTTCCATATGGCATAAAATCATGGTGTGAACTTGCTGAAAAGTTTGTAGAACATGTTTCCTTTAACATTGATAACGAAATCATAATAGAATCCTTATGTCACACCATACAAGAGGAAGGAGAAAAAAATATCACCTTCTTCCAAATATGGAGAAGCCTAGCTAGTTGATGCCTTGTCGAAATACCTGAAAAATAGGTCACTATATTCTTAGAAAACCTTAATCCAAAATTGAGAAGTAACCTAAGAGTACACTATTGTACTTCCTTTGTGGAACTAGTAGAAAAAGGCATCATACTTGAGAAGGCTCTCCTTAACAAAGGGGAAATTAAGACACCAAATAGGAATCCAAAAGTTCAAAATAGCCCTAATGATAGGAATAAATTTTGGTATTGAAACAAGAACATGAATAATGATGGAGTTGTCAATGCTAAATCCTTATGCACATGACCAATAATTATTCTTAGAGGACATAATACCTCTAATGAAACACCTAACATTACCAATCAAACTGCAAACCTTGTCCAAAACACATAGCAACAATCACCGCAAAGGAGATTTCCAAAATGTGAGTTCACTCCCTTAGGGGAACCCATTGGATCGATCTTCAAGGAACTCATAAAACACAAATTCATACAGCCTCAAGAGACAAAATAGTATTATATTGGATAGCTTAAACCTTCTTGGTGGGATGAAAATGCCTTTTGTGATTTCCACCAAACTAAGGGACATACTCTATCAAATTGTCGACAATTGAAGAAAATTATGCATGAATTTGTTGAAAATAGAACCATTGAAGTTAATGGATAGAAAAATACTACAAACACTGACGACAATCTATTCATTGATCCATTACATGACCATGGGAAACAGAAAGCCTCCAATTAAGGAAATAAGACCAATAATGCAGCCAATTATACTAATGCCAAGTATGACTATACTCACAGTACGATCATAAATCACATTTGATCTGCTAATAAAAATGTCAACACTATTACCATTAAGAAAATATTGGAATGTGATGTCAACACTCATCAAACTAAGATAACGATCCAAGGTGCTCCAACATGGCAACAAAAATAGTCCTCTAAGTCTTAGTATAATTTGCTTGAACAATTGGGGAAGACCCCAGCTCAAATTTCTATCTTAGAATTGTTGATTATATCACCTAACCATCAAGCCATCTTAGATAAATCCTTACAAAGCACTACTATCCCCACCAACCTAGATGTCAATTACTTCCAAGAGATGGTAGGGTACTTAACCAAATCCCATCATGCTACCTTCTCTGAACTAGATTACTCGACCGAGAAGACACATCACAATGATCCATTACACCTTGAAGTCCTTGTTCATAAAACCAAAGTTAGATGAGTCTTGGTAGATGGAGGAGCAGGGTTGAATCTTTTCACCTTGAAATTGGTTAAGGCATTAGGTTTATTAGGGTCATGTGTGGAGACTACTAAGATAATTTTCATTAAGGCATATAATGATGAAGAAATATCATCTAAAGGAGTTGTAATGCTCCCTATCTGAATTGGTCTTAAAATTATGGATACTAGTTTCCAAGTCTTGGATCTCATCCTTCCCTATAAACTTGTATTGGGTATACCTTGGATACATGCTATGAATTTCATCCCATCCACTTACCACCAATGTCTTAAACTCCCATTTAATGGCACCAAGATCAAAATAGATGGTGATCCTAATTCTTTCTAGTATTGCACTAGCCTACGTGAAATACCCCAACGACGAGTTTCTATAAATTAGAAAGCTTCATCATATAATTCATTCCAATATGTCAGTCCATCCACTATGTCCAATTCATCCATTTCCCAAACACCATCTTCCACTCCTAAGGTCAAGATTCAAGATAATGGTTGTGGAGAGTATCACATGAAATAATCTTACTGTGTCAGCCAATTGGTTCCTCCTAAGTCATATGGTCTACCCACAACAAATAAGAGACAATCCATGGTCATGTTCCATGTCCCTCCCACAATTACCTTCACAAAATGGGGGAACTAAGTAGATAAGATACATATCAAGAAGATGTGAAATCTTGGTTATATATAGAAGATAATGAATAACCTCCTTCATCCACTCGAATACATACAAATCAATATGGGAAAGGTTTCTTGATAATGAAAAATAATGGATATGATGGACATATTGGACTAGGACTATATTAGAATGGAAGGATCAAACCTATAATTATCTCTAAGTGGCTGAAAGGTCTAGGACTTGGGTTTCAACCAATTAAGATTGGAGTTCGCAGTACCTCAGTTACCTTACAAGAGGAATTAAGTGTTTTTGAAGATGTCGAGACATACAACAAGCAACCTGAACAATACCATTATGATTCCCTTGACTCAAATGAATATGAATTGGATTCCCTATCCTCGACCATTGTCATGGACCTTGATAAACTATTTTGGGAGATTGACCAAATGCTTAATCCCTCGCAAAATCCACTTGATTCACATCCTCAAAATTCCTTGATAAAAGAATAATTTCTCAAATAGTACTATTAGGAAACCCTTGATCTTGCCTCTTGGCAATACCATGAACTTTCTCCTAATGACCAAGACCTTATAGTGGGTCCACCCCAGGACCTACCTGTGCCTAAGAAAAATAATAAGGAGTTGGTAAGAAACTTTTGTGACCATGTCAATAGATTTATCCTCACCTTATCAACCTCTAATTTTGACAATTTAGATGATGATATGCCCCTAGTATATCCCTAGCTTATTGATTGGGACCTACAAGACACCCCCATTTTAGATATCTTTGAGAATGACAAAGCAATAGCTGAGTTTTTGGGACTGCAAGAAGGCATACCTAGTGGTGACCATAAGGCTAGATTTACCATAGACTTATATAACATGGATTACTTTGGGGGGTATGTTCATCCTTGTAGTCGCAAAATTGAAATTAAAAAGAAAAATAATGACAAGTCCCTAGGTGAAAATTGAAAGGCACCTTTGGATGATGAAATAGTAAAAATAAAGGATGCATCCAAGGGAGAAAATCTCTCTGAGGCACCCAAGGATGGAGGGTTGAAAATTATCCCTATTGTTAATAAAATATCACCAATGTTAGTGGAGGAATCTATAGAGATAAACATAGGCACTAAAGATAATCCCTTGGTACTCTATTTTGCGGCTTCTTTGACAAAGAAAGAGCAACAAGAATTTCATAACTTCTTCACACCAAGATAGATCAACTTTGCATGGTAATATTCCAACATGCCTAGACTAGATCTTGAACTAGTATTACATCATTTTCCATTATAGCTAGGTGTTAAGCCCATGAAGAAAAAATTAAGGAAAATGCACCAACAAATTACTTTATTAGTCAAACCTAAACTAAAGAAATTATTGGATGACAGCTTTATCAGATCAATTGACTATGCAAACTAGATTTCCAATCTTGTACCAATGAAAAAAACCAATAGGGGGCATTTGTATTTGTACAAACTTTAGAGATATAAACAAAGCATGTCCTAAGGATTATTTTCCTTTGCCAAATATTGATATGATTGTGGGCCTAGCAATAGGATATGAGATGCCACCACTCATGGGTGGTTTCTTAGGATATAGTTAGATTAGAATTTCCACTAAAGACCAACATAATACCACTTTTACTTGTCCATGGAGAACCTATTGCTGGAATTCCATGCCTTTTGGACTTAAAAATGTTGGAGCCACATACCAACATGCCATGACAACTATTTTCCATGATATCATACACAATCTCATGGAGGACTATGTGGATGATCTAATATCTAAATCATTACAAGGGCTAACCACTTCCAAGTTATAGATAAGATTTTTCAAAGACTAGAATGATACAAAGTGAGGCTAAATCCTAAGAGGTGTGTATTCAGGGTGACATCGGGAAAACTCCTAGGATATGTTTTTTCTAGATGAGGCATTGAAGTGTACCCTACGAAGGTAAAAGATATAATAGACATGCCTTCCCCAATAAATATAAGTCAACTAAGGACACTATAAGGAAAAATAAATTCTATCAGATGGTTCATAGTGTAGTTAGAAGATAAAATACATCTGTTATAGCATCTACTCATAAAAGGAGTGTCATTTGTATGGATGGATAAGTGTCAAGAATATTTCAAACAGATCAAAGATTTCCTACTTACACCACTACTACTAATGCCACCTATTGATGGACGACCTTTGATACTCTACATTTTAGCAACCACATCAACACTAGGAGCCTTACTTGCATAAAATGATAATGAAGGTCATGAAAGAGTAGTGTACTATATCAATCATAATTTGCTAGGATATGAGCTAAATTATAGTCACATAGAACATGATTATCTTGCAATAGTTTTTGCTACTCAAAACCTTATGCATTGCATGTTAAACCATCAAAAAATGGTGGTCACCACAATCAATCCCTTGAAGTATGTCCTTAGTAAAGAAGCATTAATAGGATGACTAGCTAAATGGGTAAAGGTAATCAATGAATATGACATCCAATATGTGGGAAGAAAAGTTATAAAAGGACAAGTTATTGTTGACCAGCCAACAGATGCACTAATTAATGTAGATCATCCTCTAGTTGTAGATCTTCCTAATGATTTCATCTTCACCATTGACACAAGACCAACATGAAAGTTATACTTTGATTCATCCCACACTAATCATAGCTCAGGGGATGGCATATTATTAGTCACACCACAAGGTGACACTATTCCTAAGTCATTCAGAATTTCCTTTCCATGCACTAATAACATAGCAAAATATGAGGCTCTTGTAACAAGATTACGCATAGCAGTCAAATGGAAGATTAAACACCTACAAGTTTATGGAGATTCTCAATTGGTAGTTCACCAAGTAAATGATGACTATGAAACTAAGGATGAAAAGCTTTCCCCATACAAGCAGATGGAAGATAGTTTTAAGAAATATTTTGACATCAAGCTCCATAAAATACCCCACATTCAAAATAGAGAACCATACGTGATGGTAACCATTCCTTCACTAATCGATATTCCTAGCAACATTCCTAAATTCAAGTTTTTGGTAGAATAGCTTTTGGTCCTTACCTTTGACGTCCTAGATTTTGAAATGGTGTGTGAACTTGTTGGTCCCAATTCCCCCTTGTAAAAGGACATATATAATTACCTCAATTCCAAAAATCCTACCCCTAGACCTCTCGAATAACCAACATAAGAAATTTATTCGTAAGGCTTCCAAGTATACCATCATCAAGACACCCTTTATAGGCATTCCTAGACAACACTTCGTTAAGATGTCTTGATATTGAAGAAGCACAAGCAACCTTATGTGGGGTACACAAGGGTATATGTGGATCCCATTCTAGTGGTCCCACCCTAGCTAAAAAAATTATGAGACTGGACTATCATTGGCCTACCATGGAAAAGGACTCATACGTCTTTGTCAAGAAATGTCGACAGTTTCAGATTTATGGAGACTTGATACACACACCAGCACAGGAGCTTAGTCTAATAACTTCACCATGGCCCTTTTCCCAATGGGGACTTGATCTCATTGGTAAGATATATCCTACATCCTCTAATGTCCATAAGTTCATCATTGTTGTGATCAATTACTTTACCAAGTGGATTGAATCCATTCTTATAACCTACATTATCGACATACATTTTTTTAAGTCTATCCTTAACTATATCATTTATCGGTATGGAGTTCCTCAATCCATAATCATAGCTAATAGCCACCCATTTAAAAACCAATAATTTCATCACCTTTGCCAAGAGTTCCATATCCAAAATCACTTTTCTACACCATATTACCCACAAGGTAATGACCATGTTGAGGCATCTAATAAAACAATCATCATAATCCTTAAAAGGATCGTCAATTATGTTGGTCATGACTGGAATTTACAACTTAATCCCGCCCTATGGGCCTATCGCACAAGAATATGCACTCCCACTGGCAACACTCCATATTCCTTATTCTTTGGTTTTGAAGCCATCTTACTTATAGAGGTTGAAATTCCTTCCCTAAGGGTATCTTTGAAAGGGGATATCGATGATGAAGAGTATTGTGTGTCAAGACTATATGAGCTAGATTTCCTCGACAAATGAATACAAAAGGCATTAGATCATCTCCAAGTATATCAAAATCATCTTCATCATAGCTATATTAATAGGAAATTCTTGAATCAACATTTTGAAATTAGTGACCTGGTCTTAATGAGAACCCAAAGAATCAAGCAGAAAGAGAAGAGCTAGGAAAGTTTGAACCAAACTGGTTAGGAGCGCACATTGTCATAGAAGCCTTTGGATCAAGAGCATATCAATTTTCTACACTTGAAGGAGAACCATTGTTATATCCAATTAACCGCCTTCATCTGAAGAGGTTCTATATATAGATTCCGAGAACCTTGTCTTAATCATCGAAAAATATTAAAAAAATAGAAAAAATTGTTACCTTGATGAAAACTTGGCAAATAGACATCTTCGTAACACCAAAAAAATTGAAAAATTAACAAAATAGTAAAGAGAAATAATTCTTCCAATTGTGAAAACCACTTTGGTGGCACTTTGGATAAGTACCATGGTGAAAACCTAGCAAACAGGCACCATGTGTAGTCAACTTTTCTCCTTCGTCTACCATCATTCCAATCTAATTTTTTTGTCATCACACCCATAATAAATGGTCGTCATTTCCATAACTTGGAACAACTGACATTAAGTACACTCCATATTCCCATCCCATCTTATTGGCCTTATACCCAACTAGGGGAAAATCTCAACCTACGTCATTTGGACCTTGCACTTGTTACAATGTCATAAAATATCCTAAAAAATCTCTAAAAATATCAAAACATTCCAAAAAGACAAAAAAAATCAAAACATGTCAAAATCTCCAAAACAGAGTCAAAGTCAGTTGTGTCAATCAATTGTAGACATTGTCGAACTATGTTTCCTCTGTGACTAGACATAGGAAAATCCATCACCTGATGTGCCCTTGAGGCATTAGATCAACCTTTCTAGGTTTTTCATGTATCACACATAAAATCATGACGCCTTCTTTGTACATAAAATTCATTGGTCATGTCAAACTATGAGTTCTCTACATGTATAATGTAGGCAAGACCATCAAACAATGAGCCCCTAAGGATTCACTAGGTTAGTCCATTAGGGTTTATCACATTCACTATCACACATGTCAGATATTAACATCAGTCAATCTTGTCAGTCAAAGTCTAGTCAAAATATGAGGTCTTTGCGTGTATAATGTAGGCAAGGCCATCAATTGATGAGCCCTTGAAGCCGCACTAGGTAATTAGTTTAGGGTAAGTCATGTCAATCGACATAAGTCAATCACAGTTATCTCACAAAAACAATGGTCAAAACATCAAAACAAACAAGTCAACAATGTCATCAAGTCAAACCAACAAAATTGCCAAAGCAATCAACTTATGTCTTATACAATATGTCTTTCTTGACAATAGAAATTATCATTTAGGCAAACAATCATCATAGCCTTATATATCTTGTCACATCAATGACATCGGACTCAACATCTTAAACATGTCTTTCTAAAACTAGGATTTGTCATGTCTTACACAAATACTCACAAAATCAAAATCAGACTCAATATCTTTATACGCTATGTGTCATCCCTAAAATCGAGCTTTATCAAATAATCATTTTCAGAAAACAATTAGATCAAATTCTTGGCAATTATTCTAACTAGATTTTGACTTTGTGGTTTGTTTTTTCTTATCTTTTCATTTCTCTTTATGTTTGAAACCTGTTACTAGCTTTATCAAGGATGTCCCATGAAGGATTTAGAGGAGCAAGGATGTCTCAGGACTCTTTTTCTTTAACTGTTGTTTGTCAACTGTCTTTTGGATTTGTCTTTGATTGTGGTTACTAGCTTCCTTGAGGATGTCCCACGAAGGATTTAGAGGAGGACTGATGTCTCATGAATCATCTTTTATTTGTTTTTTGTATGTGGTTCATCTTGATAAAAATACTGGGGGAATAATTTCCCTTTAGTGTGAGTTAGGACACTCCTTGTCTGTGACTCTTTGTTTTCACCAGGTGGATGACTTTGCACACCTTGGTCTATCACATACCATGGTGTTTATTGTCCATCTGCATCATTTAAATCCTAATGATGATTTATTGCAAGGCCTAGTATGTATTTGCAAAATATTGAAGATTCTAAATTTTTTGATACTAACATACATGTCTTCTATTTTACAAGTCATCTTTTCTGCACTAACATTTCTTCTTTCTTGTATCATGATGAAGTCCTGTGACACACAAAAATATATTACATCCTACATATACATTCATGTTAGAAAAATCATACATATATACATATTGCATCATACATATATGTTGCATTTAAAAACGCAAAAAATAGGCATTCATTGTATCTAGGTAACCATGTCATTCATGAATTTCCCATTAACAATTGTACATACTATACAAAATTTACATGGAATTGTACATATATATCATATTACATCTCATATCATAAACATAGAATTCATACATAACATTTATAAATACAACATATTCATCACCATATAGAATCAATATATCATCATAAGAATTAAAGCATCATAATATAAGAATGATCATCCATAACATGTACATAAATAGAAAATTACATAATCATATCATCGCCACCAAAAATTTTATACATATCACTTAAAACATGTGTCCCAATACAATGTCATAATGTATCTCTCAAAAGGGAGCTCATAGGCTCTATGATCATAATACAATGTCTCTAAATAAATAAAACATGTCCCTAAGATGTACTCCCACTGTTCCCATGTGGATTCTAAGGAGACGACTAATGGGGAGGTACTTGTTGTGCAGAAGGTGGCCTATCATATGGTCCTATCCTAGATCCTACAACACCCTATGTGCTATGTGATCTATTGTATGACCTGCTACATCCACCACTAATATGTGTCTATGAATATCTAAAGATCATCTCTTAGGAGGTACCTCTACCTCATATAAGTTTCTATAATACCTCTCCTTGTCACCAACTTTGACTAACTCCCGAGAAAAAGTTGCAGTCGATCCAATGCATTAGGCCCTCAAATCTATAAATCTATTTTGGGTCTCCTATCTCCGAGCTACTACCTGATCTCTATCCAAGTAGGAACTATCTCTCTCCATCTACATTGAATCACACTCTATAGTCAATTCCCTCACCCTCTCCTCCAGGGCCTCTACTCGGACCTATATATCCACTAACCTCTTATCAATGGGACCCTCCTCCTCCCATTGTGGCCTCTCTCCCACCTCTACATCCCACTTCTCAACAATCATGTCTTGGATCTCCCTCTCTTGATCCCCCATCTCCTCCTCCTCCTCCTCATCCTGATACCCTGCCAACAAATGAAGGGCATCTAACTCCATCACCTGTCCACAAGCCTCTTCCTCAGCATGCTCCTCCCCATTGGTCTCCTTAGTAGCATGCTCTACATCCATCCCCACCTCTCCTCCTACACCAAGTCCCAATATCAAAACATCCTCTCCCTCCCCCTCCTCCTCATAGATGGGTGAAAAACCTCACCCTCTACCACCTCTCTTGCCTCGTCGACCCCATCGACCGCCTCTCCCACATCCTCTTCTATCGTAATCTCCACCATCCCTACCACCTCTACCACCACCAATGCCACCACACCGACCTCGTGGTCCTTTCCCCTATCGCTCTATAAGAGTCGATTGATTCAAATTTTGTATCTGGTATGGGCCTATTCTCTTCCCACCAAGCATCATATGCTACGGTGGTCCCAGAATCTGCAACCCCACCCCTTCAACCCCACAAAATTGGTTGTAGTGCCTGAATATCTACCTTAATTTTCATTATAGGAATCAGCGACCCCCACAAAGGAACCTCTCTCAAAGAACGAGCAAACTTAGCTTTCCACTATGGCTCATCTTGGACCTCACCAAACTATTTGAGGACTCAATATGGAAGGTGTCTCTCAATAATGTGTACATTGGAAACTATCCTTCCAATAAAGTATTATGTCTATCTACAAAGTGGTAGATGTCTATCCTCATCACACCACCATGCACAATCCATATATGACCTTTATATAAATTGCACGAGGGTATCAATGGCATGCCTCCAATATCCTATGTCTCCAACATGACTCTACATAAGGGTCCCAACATACCAGAATACATACGGATATCTATTATCCAAATCAAATGTAACTGATGGGTGGAAAACAACAATGTGTTTAGATGCCTAGTTCATCAACGGATTGGTACCATAGCTCATCAACTACATCCCTTTGTAAGTTATTTCATGCAAATGAAAATATAACATCACCAATAAACAAGTGCCCCATGCATATACAACCTACCACTCTAGCATCCCTACCAGAATCTCACCCCACCCAATAAGAAACCCATGACCTCAACACTCAGGAAGGATAATCCCAACAATCAATGTGCACAACATAAGATCAATGTACTCATATCTCTCAACAAGGACATGCCATCTAATCTCATAATGCTCTATGCCTAGTTGTCTAATATCAACATATACATAGAATCGAGGAGCTCATTATAACCCCTTTGGGTATCATACAGGAGTCTCTCACCCCTAATTGGTAATCTCAATATCCTATAGACATCCTCTAGTGTAATTGTACCTTCCCCTGTATGCAGATGAAAAGAGGAAGTCTCTGAGTGCCATCACTCACAAAGTGTCATCAACATACATTTGTTTTCCTGAGTGGTGGGCATAAATGTCACATAATGCAATCCAAGACTCTATATCAACTATTTCTCTGCACTACACAACTAGTCTCACAAATTATATGTCTTCGAGCTCAACTCCTAGGTGTATATCAGATTAAAAACAACTTGATAAGTAGGAGGTTTCTTACACAACATTTCAAATTAAGATATTGCTATCAAGATTCAACCATGTAGTTTTTGAGTCAAACTCATTGACCCATGATTCATGAGTAGTGGTTCACAAGAACCCATCTCTCATGATAATGAATGGTCCACTTAGCAAGCTAAGTGGGATTAACCTTGGGGGAAACTCTGTGGTTAAGCACACTTGAGCTAGAGCAGTACTGGGATGGGTGACCTCCTAGGATGGAAGTGGACCATTCATTATCATGAGAGGTGGGTTCTTGTGAACCACTACTCATGAATCATGGGTCAATGAGTTTGACTCGAAAACTACACGGTTGAATCTTGATAGCAATATCATAATTTGACACAATGTGGAAGAAACCTCCTACTTATCAATTGATGAGCTAAAGGGGCTCTACAATGAATGGTTCATAACACATAACACTTGTTGAAGGTTTTACAAATGGGGTAGCAAGTTAAGTGGGCTTAACCTTGGGGGAAACTTTGTGGTTAAGCGCACTTGACCTGGAGTAGTACGGGGATGGGTGACCTCCCGAAATGGACCAATGTTTCACCTCTGTGAGCATCACCTAGATGCAATGAGTGCTAAGTGGACCATTCATTATCATAAGATATGGGTTCTTGTGAACCACTACTCATGAATCATGGATCAATGAGTTTGACTCAAAAACTACACAGTTGAATCCTTATAGCAATATCATAAAAACAACCTATAAATGCATAACAAATAATCTTGTGTCAAAAATACAAAGAATTTCTTTTTACATTACAAAAATTTAAAATTTTGATAGGAAAATGTGTCATTTTATTATCAAATGTGAGGCACAATCTCAAATGTGTCATTTCAACTCGCACATGCATTGCACAATCCCAAATGTGTCGTTCATTCATGTAGATGCATTATAACTATGTAGATGCGACAAATAGGCAAGCACACCCAACCGTCAGGAACATGCATAACATTTTAACAAATGTGGTGCATAATTTATACACTCAATTATCATGCATATGTGTCACATTTTCATAAATGTGGTGCATATTTAAATACTTGCCTAATATTCAAATGTGTGTCAAGTTTACAAATGTGATGCATTATCCTATATGCAACACTGTTTTCTACATATGCGATGCAATCCTACATATGTGATGCACAAAAAAGAAGATGTGTTTATCTATCTAAATGCCCTAATTTGAACTAGATGTATTTTCACACATGCATCATTTCATGAACACATATGCGTTGATCCTAAAATGACGTATTTCAAAATAAAAATTAAATGCCTTAAAATGCGTGAAAATTGAAAAATAAAAAGATGGCTCAAGGGTACATACTGGGGGTCCTACGTCGGTTGACCATCTAAAAGTTAGAATGTGATAACCATGATGCTTTGTGTATGGAATGGGCAACATATTTGCTAAGAGCTCTAGAGAAAAATCAAGCTTTCCAAAACTTTAGGGGTGCAAATGAATTGGTTTTCTACCTAAATCTTATTTATACATAGGGTTTTGGAGGGTTTTTTCTCTAACAATCTATAATGGCCGCACTATTTACCAACTTATGACATCCATTTCACATTCCAGACCTCTTCAAAATCAATTTATTTCACCACCATCGAACTTCTGACTATCACATTACCTAATTAGGACAATTTCCAAAATTTTCAAAAAAAATTCAAATTATTGTCATTTTTCCCGAGGGGGCATACTCTTATCTATTTCACACCAAGGCATGACATGGGCATGTTTTAACTGATTTTCTTTGACACAAGATCGAAATGACATAGTATCAAAGAGGGGAAAACTGTAGACACCATAATTGGTCTAGGCCTACGACACCATTTTTTGACATAAATTCTCATCTTCATGCTCATGATTAAATTATGTTAATTATTTAATTATTTTTCCAAGGTTACCTACCCTCTATTAATTAAATAACTTTAATTATTTAATTAATTCATTATTATCTTTATTCTTATTTGATTAATTAATTAAATATTAATTATTTAATTACTTCGTTAATTAATCTATCTCTTCTTAAAATTAAATAAATAGTTATTTAATTTACCCTCATCACATTTTCGACTACAATTAAATAATCATCTAATATTATTTAATTATTCTTTAACCTTTTCTTCAGCCAATTAAATAAATATATTTATTTAATTTAATCCCCAAATTTTGAATGTTGAATTAAATAATCATTTAATTCATAAAAAGAATTATTCCTAGCATATTATTTTGTAATTAGATAATCACTTAGTTATCTAATTATAAATCACCACTTAAGTCAAGATTTAAATTAAATCAGTCAATTATCTCCTGATTTAATATTTGTGTGTTCCTAACAAGTAGACTTTTTGGTTTAATTAGTCAGTTTTATTCTTTTGTGTGCAAACCTTTATTAATTAAATAACTTCATTTAATTCATTGGGTATGTGCAAGATCATGATGGGCCAAAAAGTGGCGATATGTAAGCCATATGATGACCCATGTGGCTGATGACCTTTTTTTTACCCATAATTGATGAAATGAAAAGGGTTTTTAGAGGAGATTATCAGATTTCCAACAATATAAATTATGCTTTACTTTGAATTTAATAAATAATTATTATTTATTTTCTATTAGAATTATGAATAAAGTCCTGATTCATAGGTTGATTGAAAAAAATCTATAACTTTCAAACGGTATCACATTTTTTGAATCTAAAACATGTGTCACATTCTATGCTTTGAATACTATAGGAATATATAAAAAAATGAATTTCATGAATTTTTGATCAAGTTAAGGTGGTTAGACAGACGAGATTTATATTTTTTAAATTTGTAATAAAAAATTCATAATTAATTATTTACTTGGGAAAAAATTATAAAAAAATATGCATCACATCAGAACATGAGTCCTCTACTTATATCTAATATATTATAAAAAAATATTATCATTTTATTGTGGTTAGGGTGGTCAGACAGACACCTACTTCTTATTTTTACCCTAAAATTGAAATACTACTACATTGAAATTTCAAATTTTCACCAAATAGATTTTTTTTTTAAATAAATGTCTAGTAGTTTAGAAACCACATTCAATTTTCTACAAATTCTATTTTTACATTTTTTGGAAATAATATAGATAACTTATTCAAATATCTACATCAAGTTTTCTAACTTTGATTTTCTATCTTTTTATTGCCACTTAAGGGCCTATTTTTTCCATGATGATCCTGCACATACCCATTCATTCATTTGTTCGTTTGAACAAACCATTTTCTCTATTTCAATCTTTATCCTTCACATGTACACTTTATTCTTTCGAGTTTCAAACAGTCTCAACTAAAGATTAAATTATTATTTAATTTAATCTCCATCTTCTAACTCATGTTATTACTGACACTAATCTCTATTGCATGTCATGTCTTTAATCTTGACCGTTGATTTGTCTTTGAATTTGAGCCTATCGTTCGAAAATAAATTTTCTATAAATCGGCTTGACCTTCATCATTATTACTCCTGAAATCTTATGTGTTTGGAAAAACTTTAAGAATCTTTGATATTTTTCTAAATCATTAATCAATAGGCCATACTTGCATAATTTTGAGAAATCTAGGGGAAATTATACTACAATGGAAAAATGAAGAACTGCAATGAAGGTGTTTCATGGAATGAATGAGACTTTTGGTGAGATTGTTCTTGTTTTGATGTTTTGATTTCCATTGTTCTTTGTTGTTAGCATAGGATTAGTTTAGTTTATTTCTTTATTATCTTAATCTATTTATGGATATCCCTATGTTACAATAGCTAAAACAATTACGTAAAATAGCATATATATTTTCTTATATATATATACATATATACACATAGACACATGCAAACATATATACATATATATTCATAAATGTACATATATATATACATATATATGTGTGTGTGTGTGTGTGTGTGTGTGTGTGTGTGTGATATCCATAGGGAAAAATATCCAGTCCCTTCAAGCCAATTTTTTACGTATGACATGCCAATTCTGGAAACTAATGATTGTAAATGCAATGGATGATTATTGTTGTCTACACTACCTCAAGGAAAACCTTGAAATGATAAATGTGATGATGTAAAGATAAATTCTTTTTATTTTATGTAATGATTCAATGATAAATGTATTTGTAGAATATATAATATATGGATATTGATATGATGTAAATGTATGGATGGATGGATAGATGTTTACTTTTAAATGCGATGATGATAAAAATGATGATCTTATGATGAATGATAATGGATGGATGTAATGATATGACTTGCATTTATTTTATATGTGATAAAATGTATGGATGGTAAATGTTGTATGCATATGATGTTTGATGGGTGATAATGTAATGAATTTTTTTATAGTAAAATGAACATGATCTACTTATGGTACAATTTAATTCATAATTTATTTGATGTATGATGAAATGCGTGAATGATGAAATCAAATGATGATATGATGACTCTTACATGTTTTTGATGATTTTTGAAATTATGTCAAGTATACTTAGTCCTATTTGTAGATTAGATAATCATTGATTAGAATCCTTTATGCAACAAATACTCTATAGATAATGAATATGATGAATGCAATCTAATTTTAGCATGCAACTATATGCAAATGATTGTCATTTTAATAGTATGTTTGTGCTTTTTGTCATCATAGAGCTTTATTGGATGTTGAAAGTGAGTACAAGCATCAATGGTATGTGTTAGACCAATGATGACCTAAGTACTTCTTTCATTATTTTTGATATTGCAAGCAAACACAAGCATCTAGGTATGATTTAACCGAGATAAATTGAGCATTCATTACGTGAAAAGGTAGTGGTTAATCATTTTAATGTGTGAATTTTGAATGTCATCGGTGATACATTTGCATAGCACATCCCTCGACAATTCATACATTTATATGATTAACTTACATACAATAGATAATAAAAACTTCATTCTTCTTCCTTGTTCCTCTAGTTCAATACATCATTGAGTTACTCCAAAGAAATGAAAAAAATACAACTTATCCTTTGTTGATTTGGAGTGTTTCATTCATTATTCAGATTTTAGATCATCCATCCTGATTTTGTGATGTTTTTGGATTTTTGAGATTTTGGACCAAAGACCTAACTTACTAACCTATCCTAGGGGTCTTGGGGGCTGATCAAAGATTAGCCTTGCCTACTTTACACACGTAGAGACCATGTAGTTCGACTGACACCGACCTTTGTTTTTGGATTTTTCTTTTTCAGACTTTAACTTTTTGACATGTTTTTGGATTTTTGATATGATATGGATGGGTGATACCTTTCTGACAATGATTGATGTTCCACTTTTATTTTTGTTTTTGGTTTTTTGCTATATTGTTGTTCACTCTTTGATGAAATCGATGTTTTTGTTGCCCCTAGTGATATCCAAATGTTTCCCCCAAGCTTTGGAGTGATATTTGACTATTTGAAAATGATCTTGACATGGATGCAAAGGTGGCAAGACTACTAACATGATATGAAACAGTATTGATTGCCAGACTAATGATCCTGATATATCAAAATAGATGGGAAAGTTGATCTTAGAATCACATACGATGCTTGTTTCCAAGTTTTCACCATATGTTTTGATTACACTCTTTGTGTATTTGTATTTCTCATTTTTGTATTTTTCTTTCTTTTTGTATTTTTTTTGGGCGCCATTTTGTAAGTGGTGAATTAGGTGCAAAGCACAAAACACTTCTTAATACGACATAATATCATAGACAAATCAAATTGAACTAATTCAAAGCAATAATCTACTGAAAGCGTCATATTTTTCTCTATCTCCAAAGATTTATTAAATCACAATGGTTCTCAGATCGTGAATGCACTATGATTGTTAAAATGATAATTCAAAGAATGAGATGGATAATAAATACAGGAAACTAATCCTATATGATGATTTCTAGATGATTAAACATGCAAATTGAAAAATGAAGAGCTAGAGGAGGCATCCATGATATGAAAACTTGATTTCTTGATGCATGGATACTTGGATACTTGGATGCTTGAATGCTTGGATGAAATTCTGTAGAGTAAACCTGATAACCTAGGGATCTTTTTCTTGGTTCAATGAGGCTTTATTTATAGAATTCCTGGCTATAGAAATGCACAAGGAAAGCATTGAGAGGCTTGGATTCAATCTAGAGGATTGAATGGTGAGAGATGGAGGAGATTGAGAGAATTTTGGTGATTGTCTCTACCCATGAAAACACTAGGCAAGAGAAGAGGAAAGATTGATGGAGGGGGATTGAGAGAAGAATTTGGAATTTGTCTCCAATTTGTCTCCAAAATATCCCATGAAGTTTCAAAGCATTAATTGTGACATATTTGAGACATAAATTAGACATAGGATATCTAATTCATTTTTGAGGAAATGTAGATGGAATATTCCTTATGCTTTTATTCAAATATTTTGATTTATTTAAATTAACAAAAGAGGGATAAATAATTTAATAAAACAAACTATAGAAGTTGTTTATTAAATTAGAAGAATATGGCAATTAATCAATAAAGTGTTTTAATCTTTATTTAATTAATTTAGAATTGACGTGATATAATAAAATAGGGATATGATAATTAAATCAAACAAAGTATTTAATTTTGTTTATTTAATTAAAATAAGAATTAGAAGAATTTAAATGTGACGTGAATGTGAACTATATAAAATAAATATTTCTATTTATTCAATGGTAGAGGAAATTAGAATAATTAATCAAATAATTTGTATTTAATTAATCAGATGCTCCAGACCAATTTTAGGTGTATACATTGTGTTTGTGAAAGAAATTAAGACAACTATTCTAAACACTTAATGTTTTTTTTTAATAAATATATTAGTTTGCAAATAGAATCTAACTTTTTAATAATTCTATTTCTTTTTAATTTAAAGTAAGATAATGCACTCAACTATTAAAAAGATCTAGAAATTCACTATTGAAAATATAATTTAACTATTATCAACTTGGTTATGAGACATGGTTGAAAATTATATATAAATTTAGGTAGTTGTAATTATATATGTATGTGCGTGTATATATATATAATATATATATGTACATAAATTTAGGTAAATGTAATTATATATGTATGTGTATGTATATATAGTATACATATATATGTATATAGTATGTATAAGTATATGTAGTGCAATTGCTTACACATATATAGATGTGTATATATAGGCATATACATACATATATATAGATACACAAATATGTACGCATGGCTGCATGCATATGTACACATGAAGAGTGCATTTATAGAAAATGGAAATATATATCTACATGCATTAATGCACATATAACAAGGCATGCATATATCTAAGAACATGTGCATTGACACATGCATATACATGCACACATTTAAATATGTATAAACATCTACACAAGAAAAATGTAAATATATATGTAAGTATATACATTCATATATACATATGTATATATACACATATCTAATTTTATGTGTGCAAAGTTATATATGTGCATATGCACATACATATAGACACATATATGCATTAATATGTATACATAGCTTTATATACATATTTACACATGAATATATATGTATGTGTCATTTTGTAGTTGCTTAAATGTTTGTATTTTATTTGTTAATGTCTAATGTTTGTTGTTGTTTTCATTTTGTGCACATAGGCATCACATTACAAATGCACTTGACTCTATTAAACAACAATGAAAATTAGCTCAAGAAATTGGGATATATTTGAGTATAAAATCCTTAAATTTGACAACCTTCTAAGCCCAAGTCTTGATAGCATTATGTAAACCATATTTAAACTCAAGGAAAAAACCCAAGAAAATGGCCAAGCAACACAAACAACACTTTGATCAATAGAATTTAAAGTTCAAAACCAAGAAATATTAAAAACATGAAATATTCTCATCTCCATTCAATGAATTGAAATGCAACTAACTATTTATTGTTGATGGGTATTTTTTCACTTCTCAACACAGGTAATGCATAGGTGCATCGCCTTTCTTGAAAGGAAGAAATCTGCAAACAAGTTACAAATTACTATCCCAATGTCTCTCGGGTGTTAGGTCATGATGATACTTAGAGTGTCTCAATTGGTTTCATGTGATTTTCTGGTAATCACAGGGTAGCCTTACGTATACTAAGTTTGAGGAGAATCAGTTCTTTGAATGGAATTCCTAAGGTGTTGGAATGAATGTGCAATTGTTGCAAGTTCAAAAAAATGGTCTAAACTCCATCTTTTATTATCAAATTTGGCTTTACAATGATGCCTTTTTTTTTCCTAAATTACTATTTCAAAGAAAGGTCAAAAGGGAAAGGAGAGGAATAAAATCCTAGACCCACAACTACCAATGAACAATGATAATGGAGAATGCTATAGTGGACAACCTTCCTCAAACTAAGTTCCACTTAACCAAATTAGCTAACAGTATCAAGAAACTAGTGCTATCTCATAAGTTCTACATATTTTCAACCATTCATTCACAATGCAACATGAATAAAAGATGAAACTTAAGTGTAGCAATTAATTTATGTTCAAACTAGCTTTACACTATTTTTTATCATCAACAAACAACAAAAAGCATGAACAAGGAAGGGCATCAACACAACAATATTCTTCAGAATCAATAACAACATCTACTAATTTACCAAAGCATATAAAACACATAGAAAAAAAAATTAAATTCACTCAAATCTATCAACTAAGAGGAGAAGAAACATGAAACATGGATGAAACTCAAGAATCCACAAAAAATCAATGAATTTCTATTAGAATTTCAGTAGCATGTTTTTACAACTCAACTCTCTTTTGAAAATGAGAGTAGACCCCCTATTTATAGTGCTCAAAAAGAAAAATGAGTGGCCAAGATTCACTACTAGCTAGGGTTTCACCTACCCCCAATATTTATAATTTAAAATGAATTTCCTATCTTTTATCCTATTTTATCTTCTAGTTCCCAGCACTGTAGCACTTTTGTCTCTTCTTGATTTCTCTTTTGTTACAGCTACACAGTGAGGGACTCATCATCAATAACAAGTTTTCCTTCATTTTTCTTTATAGTGGCATACTCCATGAATTTTCCTATTAGCATTTGAAGCTTGTCCAACTCCATTATATCAGATTGAAGAACTTGGAATATTAATTTCTTTGACCAACTTGTAATTAGCACCCAATTCTTTGGGAATTTGGGCATATCTTTAGCCATTTGTTCAAATCAAATGAAGGCACTAGTAGAAAATTTCATAAAATCTAACATTAATGCATCTGCATTCTCATTCTTCATCTTCCTATGGAAATATGGCCTTATTTTTTAGGGGTCCATCTCGACGAGAGGCATGTCAAATCCTTTCATGAGCTTCAAGTACTCTTCACAATTTTTTTGATGCTCTTTGACCCATTCCAAGTCAAACTCTACTTCGTGGAGTACTTGTTCCAAGACTCCCTTCCTATGTCTAGAGTCATCTTCCAAGTCTTGACCATCCATTGATCATTTTTTACCTAACCTAGCTCCTTTTCCCATGACCTATTGGGCATCTTAGGAATATATTCAAGCTTAGGATAAGAAATCATATAAAGCTCAGTGAAGCGTTGGAAAATTTTCTCAGTGCCCTCTAGTTGCTTTTGCACGTCCTACTTTTGCACGTCCTAAAACTTGTTCGTTGTCTTGATAGCATGGCCAATACCCATGTCTCCACTTTAAATCACTCATCACAGCTAATCTTTAGTAGCCTTGGACCAATTCTTCATTTTTTTTCTAGTTTATCAATGTGGTCCTTGGACAACAACAATGGCGGGGTTCATGATGTTGTTGGCAATTTCTCCACAGAAGACCATTGTTGTATGTAGCCAATGAGGTCTACCACTTGTGCTTTCAATTCCTCCTGGGAGGACTGGTCCTTATTCATTTGGTGAAAAATAATTTCCATGGACCCCTAGAGTTGATCGATCTTCTATTCCCTTGTAGCCATACCTAGGTCAATGGTGGAGATATTATAAGTTACCCCTTCTTCTTTGTCCATCACTGGGGTGGCAATTTGCACTATTTGAGATCCTAATGCATCCATTGTGATATGTGATCTGACCTTTGACTTCTTCTCTTTCTTTGTGTTTATTTGATCTTGGGCTAGGATAGCTTCCAGTATTTCATTGGGATCCATAGGAGTGGGGTTCTTCTTTATAGCTACTTCTCCATTCATTTAGGCATTTGAGATCCCATCTTTGGTGATTCATGACCACCCTCTTCTCCTTGAGCATGCTATATTTCCTATTCTCCTTGATCTGAGGCCTCCTTCTCCATTTATTCTTCTTCATCATCATCTAAGTCTCTAATAAAAATGGCTTTCTCTTCTTGTGATGCAGTGATATCAATATTTTCTTTGAGTTTGTTCTCCCCTTCGGGCATCTGTTCTTCTTACTTGAACTTTGTAAGATGTTCAGCCTCTAGAACTTTCCTTATTTTAGCCTCGTCTTTAGTCTTATCTTCTTCTTTAGCTTCATATTCTTTATTTTCTTTTACTTCCCTCTTAGGAGGTACTTCTTCTTGGTTGGCATGGTTTGTATCTTATTATTTTTATGGATTATCAATGGATATCTCCAAGTCTTTGTCCATTTACTTCTCTTCTTTAGAAGAATTCCCCTCGAATTCCTCTCTTACATCCTTGAGTTGTTGAGACAACTCCTCTTCAAGTTCCTTGTTAGAGAACTCTATAACATATTTGGCATCAGCATCTTTGACATCTTCTTCTGAGGATTATGACCCTTTCTCCCCTTCATACACCATCTCACTAATGACCAAGTGTTCATATTCTAGATGCGCATGATAGTGATCCTTGAAAGGATATTTGGGTTTAACATCCTTCCCCTTTTTAGTTGCTTCCCTCTCTTGTCTTTCAAGATCTTCTAAAATTTGCATGGTTGCCTCTATTCTAGGTGATTATGTTGGAGGGATGGGGAGACAAGCAAAAACTTGGGCTAGACTAGCTTGCACTACGGGATTCATCAACACTCTCAATAGCTCCATAGGAATGTTTTGCATATGTTGGGAAAACGCTTCTAGGAGAGTGAGGACATGCATTGTTGTTGTGGGAACTAGGGGAACTATCATTGAAGGAGACATCAAGGAGGATGAAAGTGGAGAGTTTGTTCTAGAAGAGGAGTCTCTTACTAGAATTATTGCAATAGGCAAGGTGGAGGCAAGGTGAATCGATATGTCCACCATAGGCACGGAGGAGGCAATTAGTATCTCAGATACTAGAGGCAGATTAATATCAAAGGTGGTGGTGGTAGTAGCATGAGCAAAGGTGGCAAGTGGTGACCAAGGTTTCTTGGCCTCTTCTCCCTCTTCTCCTTCATGTAACGGGTCTTCTTGAATTGTGATCATCTCACATAATCCACCTGATTTATTTCGCTTCTTCGAGGTCTCAGCCTCTGACAGCTTCCCCGAATATACTTTATACTTTGGCTAATGCTTTGGTACTTCCTTTGTTTTTCAGATCCTAGTGGATGGAGGAGACTTGGGAGCTTCTTTGGTTGCAACAACAATCCAGCTATTGGTCTCACTCTCAAGCTCATCTTTGAGCTCGCCATAAGTTAGATGAGTCCCTTGAAGCTTCAATTGAGTGATTCACACATCAATCCATTGTATGGTCCTGTGCTCAATTGGATTTCTTAGAATGTGGATTTCGTTGACCTCTTCCTCATTCCAATCTATGAGGGTCAATGACAGGTTAGCAACAACATCAAATCTTGGATCTATAATGGTGCTTTCATCTTCAACAATCTGGTCTAGCATCAAGAATAGCTTAACTGTCTTAACAAATTAGGTTGCCACATGCATATAATACCTCATGCATACCTCTTTATCATCTTGGGAGTGATCCCAAAAATATTCAATGTTATGCAAGTGGGCATATTTCTTCCCCACAAATTTTTTAATTTTTTGTATGGATCCATCCTTGGCCGAGGAGTATGGAGGCTGGGGATGTATTCAACAAGATATTTTTTAGAATACTTAGCACTTTGGGTAGCTGGGAGAGTGTACATTCCTTTCCTAAATGTAAGAGGATGGGCATTTTCCAACTGCCTTGACACTTCCAACAAAATCATTTGGTCCTTTGGATATCGAGGTAGCTTTTATGGCCTTTCACTAAAACCCTCAGTCTGGATGTAAGTAAATTTGTGAAATTGGATGAAAAGGAATTTGAACCTCTGAATAAATGCATGGGTATTGTGTGTGACTATTCTCTCGAAGTATCCTCTGAGAAGGCTGATATTTTTCCTAATGAATGCATCATTCATCCTACAGTAGTATTTCTTGAAGTTCTGGTACTAGAGTTGTGGGAATCTACCATACACTTTCAGTTCCCTTCCTAGAGTTATTTTTTGTGCTACAAACAAGCCTCTATATGGATTGGAATCAACCAGAAGGTAGATCAAATAGGATGTCATGTAAAACTGGTAGGACTTCTTAACCACCAGGAACTGCTTCTATAGGTTTTTTCTAATCATCTAAGCCTAGTCGAACTTGGTTGTTCATCTGACAATCTCTTCAATGAAATAGAACATCCAATCATAGAAATATGTTGCAATTGGGATTCCCATTACTCTACTCAACAAAGTCACCAAATCATGATAATCCTCATAGAAATCACTTCTAAACAATTCTTGGGGCAAATTGTTTGTGCTTCCCCTCTTGTCTTTTAACCAATATTGGCTAATCAATTTCTTGCACTTTAAGGGGTTCACCTTCCACATGTTCTCTGCATATTCCATTGTGGCTTATTCCATGGGGTCAAAGGTAGGGAAGCAGAATGTATGTGCTATGGACTTGGCAAAGAGGTCAGACAGTAATTTTCCATCTCGATCCACAATTTTCCTAGTCTTCTCTTTATCAGCTTCCCTACATGCCATTACCAACTCCAAAGCCACAAGAACTGGTGGGAAACTGGTTGCCTTGGAAAAACCACTCTTCCTAATTCTTTTTGCAGTCTCCATATTTGGGTTGACGATGACCCTTTGTTTGAAATCATCTATGTTGATGTGCCCAAGGTTGGTATTTGTAATATTATCCCATTTGTGGTGACTCAAAAAGTGACCTCCACTCCTTGAAATTGATATTTCATTTGTTCTTTGTCCTCCTTTCTTCTTGGGGCCTTGGAATATTTCTTTCCCTTTTCTTACTCGATGGATTTCCTCAATGGTCCTATAGCCGATTCCATAAATCATGCAAGCAAAGGCATAATAACCAAATTCATATATAGAAAAAGAGGATCATTAGGAAAAACCTAAAAAATGGATGTTGGATTGAGAAATTCATCTTTTAAAGATCATAACATATATTAAAAAACCTCATTTTCCCTTCGTTTAGGGAGGATTGAGCAATGTGGGCCCAGGGATGAAGGCTTCCTTAGGTTGGTGGTTGTTTGGAGGAGGCAACAAGAAGTTGGTAAAGCAGGCATGACAATCCACAGTTGGCCATTGACATCAATATTTTTTCATAGGAGTGGGACCCATTAGATGTTAAGTCTCTTGGCTAAGCAGATCTAATCACTTTTGAGGTCCTTGGGATAGTCATTTCAGAATACGGGTCTAGGGGCTGCAAGGGTAGGTAGTGTCTCAGTTGTTTGGGAATGAAAGTCAAGGTTCGATGGCCCACACATTCCCACCCACAATAAAATGTTCGTTGCTTAATTTACTTGGTGATTTTGTGCAAACAAATTGAAGGGAGATGGATAGCGTTGAGCGTGTGAAGTGGATGGATGAGGTCAGTCAGTCATTTTGAAACAACGATCAACATGGGGTAGTCTACAGATGGCATCCTGCATGGGCCAGCCTGCAAAGGGTCAGTACTTAGCCAAATCCTGAGGAACATGACCCAATCGACGAGGAAGGGCTCGGGACCCGTCAATCAAGCAAAAGGGTAAGCTTCACCATTAAGGATTGAATGTTTTTAATGGTGGTGAAGAGTAGGTATCAGTCCATGAGAAACGACTCACGGAGGCTAACTATCATGAATGCACTCTTGGTGATGAATAGCTGAGCGAAGCCCAAGGCACAAGAGGGTGGAGATTGATATCCATTCATGACGGCAATGAGATAAAAGGGTCGATGGAAATGAGCAGCCTACAAAAGCGGGTCCTCGAGGGTTGCCAACCAGGAGGGGAAATTTTTGTTAAGTATTTTGTTTTTCTTAAATGACAATGGAAAAGGAGCCCATGGGGCCCACCTGGTAGGAATTTGGGGTTAAATAGCTATAGGGAAACGACAAACGGATGGAGCTATCAGTAGGTGGAATCCCGCACTCATGGACTTGTAGAGGTCATGAGGATTCCTATTAACCTTAGGCTTTCTAGTTTTTTCAAATGGTGATGGCAAGGAGATGGCGTCCATCCATGTGAATGGGGCCGCAAAGGGTCATGGTCATGGTTTAGAGTTTTCTCTTTCATAATGTCGAGCTATCGGTAGTGGGAGGTCTATACGTCACAAGGCTTCAATGGCCCTAGTTCAGAACAGTCATGGAGGAGCTAAGTTTTGCATAGCTCAAAATGGTCGATTTCCAAAGGATTATCAATTTCTGTGATATGGGTTTTGTGTGAAATTAATGGTTTTAGATAAGTCATAGTTTTCCCTTCCTAAAATTTTAAGATTTTGCAGAATTTAACAAAAAAATGCCCAATTGGGTAGTGATGATAAGATCTCATGGGTGTGGAGGTAGAAAAAGTAGGATGAGCACTGACAACTATAGAGAATGTCAATAAAAAAGACATCTCATTTTTTATATTTATAGAAATTTGTGCATTAAATTCCTATATGGATATCGAGATAGTTGGTGGGTGTGGTTTTCAGATAGATGGTGATAGGAAATGTGAAGCATGTGGGGTGGATAGTAGCCAAGCATTCACCATTTGGAAAATAGACAAGGAAACATAAAAGGAGGACATGGAGCCCGCAGCGCAGATGAGCGGACCGACTCGGCCACCACACAAGCAACAAATGAGGTATGGATTCTTGCCAATGATAGCCCACATGATTGGACATGTAAAGAGAAAAGGATAATAGTTTAAGGGACTCAAGGAAAAATGCGAAGGGGCTCCATGAAGGCCAAAGACCTATAAATTTTGAGGGTGGTGAAACTTGGTCAAATTAAAATGATAACTTTAAGACTCATTGACCACTTAGGACTCAAAATTAGGGGGCACACAAAATGAGGCAAGGGGAAAAGTGACCCGAAAAAATTATGAAAGAGAGGGTCCCCATTTAGAACAGGGTGTGTGTTCTATAGGAAAAACAAATGGTGACTCTGTTAGGGAACGCTCTTGAACGTTCCAAGGATAAATGTTCATTTAGAACCCATAATCTTTGGTTTTGTAGACTAGAATCCAACTTTTGTAGATGAAATAGGAGGTCGAAGGGGGATGGGATCCTTAGTTGAATCAATGTGTGGGAATATATTGGAAGTGTGTGCATGGTGGATTCATTCCCTTTCCTTGAAAACTATACAAAGATTCATTGATTATGCAAGGAAAACTACATAGGATGCCTAACCCCAAAAGTAACATGGATATTGCTTTGTTGCTAGTCAAGCGTCCATAGCCTAAATGAATTTATCATGGTCATCCCACGAACATTTCTTTATTGCCAATCGGCCATCCATAGCCTCGATAGAGTTATTCAAATACCCACATAGTTGTACAGTTTGATCCTTTTGCTATTTTTTTCTTTTTCTTGATATTTTCCTTTTTGATACTTTTCCTCTTTTCTTACTCAACTGCATAACAACTGAAGCTCACAATGGGTTTGGAATCATAGGGGTGACTAGACTTAATATTTTTTACTTGCCCCAACCCTCCTAATAGCTCCTCACATAGCTCCTTAGAAAAAATTAAGGTGTATGTTTGTGTATGATCCAAGATAAGTGGAAAAGGATTAAATAAGGGTCGCTTCCTAGGTCAATTCAGAGTTCAAGTGAGGAAACCAACTTCATGGAGGTGATTAGAGACCAATAGTTGGGAGTGAATATTTATCCAAGGAACACAAATAGCAGGCAGTGGAGTGAATCGTTCTTCAAATCGAGTATGGCTACTACAATAAGAACAAGGATGCTCAACAAGATAAAATAGTTGGCAAATGAGAAAAAGCAAAAGTAAAACAATGGTACAAAAGGAAACCTAGACTAGCATATATAAAAGTATTTACAAAGGTGAGATTTAAAATATTAAGCTAGAAAATAATGCTTGAGATGTTGCATGTTGACTGGTAATGGGACATCCTCTCCAGTGAGTGTTTTGAGGTGAAAGGCACCAAGCCAGAGCTTGACAGATTTTTCATGTCCCCCTTTCTTTTCATGGGCCTTGTCCCAACATAGGACCAAATCAGTGATTCTAAAGGCCTTAACTTTGGCTTGATGGTCGATCCACCTGTTGGGTCTCAAAAACGTTGGTTGAATGACAAGAGGTTGCCAAGCTCTCACAACGCTTTTGGCCAACTAACAAGGCCAATTAACGTAATTGTACCTTCTACTCTTCAGGCTCTACAAAACCTAGGCAGGTGCACCTATGTGTGTGTTGCAGATTTAAGATGGGTTTCCTAGTTGATCAATCTGTCCACAATGGCAAAGGGAAGTGGACAGATAAAATTACTACAACTACATCTAATCCTACTTTGGTATAAATTGTATATGCAATATCAAGGTATGAATTAATATGCTCAATTGAAGAGATCTCAAATTAAATGACTAGAACTAATGTAATTTAAATAGGGGAGACCAGTCCCTTGTTGGGTAATACAGAGTTAAATGATAGCTTTTAAATGAATGGTTTCTATCTGGCAGGGATTTTGATTATTTGGCATATGATATTTAGTCTATAACTTGTATAAACATGCAGGAATGTAATTATCAAACTCTTCTTAATGATCCAAATGATAATTTCTAGATTACTGTGAATGACTTGAAGGAATTAATCTTTGCTTGAAAGAACCAACCAATCACATCACACAAATATAGAAAATGTGTACTAATAAACTGAGAATATACTTGATATGTCAATTTAAATAATAAAGAAACATCAACCTTGGGGACAATCTGATAATATTTTGATTAACTTCAACAAATAATTGATACCAAAATAGTGCCACAACATTAAATTCCATTCATCTGATCCTTCAAAATTTATACATGCATCATAGTCTTGTTGAATATCATTCTAAAAATACTTACAGAAATTTTCCTCTTTTTCTAAAAAAAAATCTCCCCTTATCCTTTAAATTTTTATAAATATTTATACATTTCGTCTCAAGGGTCGTGACCCTTCAATTTTCTAGTTATGACTATTTATAATCTTCACAGTTAAGTAAAATATTTAATTAATTGTCTTGTCGGCAAAATCAAATATTTAGAACTATAGTTGTGCTTTTGATTTTTCTTTAAATAATTTTCTCGCTCGGTCTTCACTCCTTACTGTGCTACCAAGGCCTTTATCTCCACTTCCCATGGTATCACGGTCATTGAATTTGACTATATTTGCTCCCGTCTACCGCATTACCGTAAGCACTGTTCTGCCTAGTTGCAGTATCTTGATGTCCATGTCGCTGACTGCTAGTGGTTTCACCGCGCTACCACGGTCTTCATTGGATCCCCCCATGGTATCATGGTAACCACATTAACTACACCCTTCACTTCTTACAAACCATCCACCACAGTCACTGCAATCTATGAGATGACCCCCTGCGGTACTACGGTGGGCCTCCTTTGCTGATGACTTACCGCCTCGTCGCTGACTGTTTCACTGACCGCCAACTATTTACAATGCCCATCATGGTCTTTGACTTTTCTCCCGCAGTATGGTGGTGCCCAACTCCACACTGACCGTTATAGTCTCCATCATTGCTTACGCACCACCATGGTCTTCGTATTAACCGTGTATGGTATAGCGGTAACCGTTAACCGCTTATCACTGATTGTTACTACTACCTCGTTAGTGCCATATGGTTGTTTGTTGATAGTTTACCACGGTCTATGTTTTGACCACACATGGTACTATGGTAGACATTTTATGCTGACTCCTTAGTCACTCTCGTTGATTGCTTGCCTTCGATGACTGTTTACTACAGTCACTGCGGTCTCAGACTTGACCATCATAGTACTGCAGCAACAGTCAATAACCGCCACCGCTATACCATGAGCCCCTTTTTGGGAGGTCGTGGTAAAGTAGTAAAGACTTATATAGTAAAATTTAAAGGGGCAGTAAGGGTTATAAGTTATTTTGCCCATTTTAAATGGTGGTAAAGCCAAATTTTCCATGAGAAGGTAATGAAATAAGAAAATAGATGGGGCAAAGCATGGAAGGCGGTTAATGACTTTTATGGGATAGATAATGAAAATGTAAGGCATGAGTAAATAAAATTTCTTAATTTTTTGATGGTTTTTCATGGAAAATAAATAGGAAAATCCCAGGAATTCTTGTGGGAAATTTCAGTTCTAATGGTGGCTCTGTCTGCGGATGAATGATTTTGAGATTATTGCAAGGATCCAAATCTTTGGGAGAGTAGACTAGACATTATGATGTAAGCAAGTGGAAATAACAAATGATCCTAAACTATTGCACATGGAAAAAGATTAATAAAGGATTTCTAGGATTGTCCATGTACTAGCAATCTCCTATATCCTTTACTTCCTATACTACTATGCATGGAAAATTTTATGAGAAAATTTTCTTCAAAAGTTGTCCATGCACTGGCAACCCTTGATCTTCTGTGACTTTCAAGAGAAAAAGTTTTTTAGAAATTGCATATGTACAGGAAACTCCTATTCTTCACCACTCATACTTTGTAAATAATATGAATCCTCTCCTTGCTTGCCAATAATAACAAAAGGCCCTAACCACAGTGCCTCAAATTTTCCATGTTTTCCCTTCTCTTGGCATCTAGCATTCCACATCAATACTAGATCATCCTTTTCAAATTTTCTACTTCTTGCTTTTTTGTCAAATAAATATTTCATTTGTGCTTGCAATTTCATGTTCTAGTTTTGAGTTGTTCTTCTTACTTTATCAAGTTTTGCAAGTTGCTCCATTCTCTCCTCCATTGGTTCAGGAACATCTATATCCTCTTGAAGGATAAATTTGTACACTGGCAATAAATTTTGCAGAGGCATCCTAGCTTGCGTTCCATAGACTAATTCATATGGGGATTTCCCAATTGCCCTTTTGATGGTAATTCTATCTACCCATACAGCCAATCTTAACTTTCAATCCCAATATTTTTTGTTCTTACCGAGCATCCTTTTTATGATTTTTAAAAGACTCTTGTTGCTAGATTATGCCTAACCATTAGCTTGTGGATGATATGGGGCAGAATAAGAAATATTGATACCATATGTCTTACAAAACTCTTTGAACTCATTAGACCTGAAACACATGCCATTATCTATAATCACTCTCAATGGTGTATCGAATCTAGTAATAATGTTATCCATTAGAAATTTGATCACAACTTTACTTGTTGCTTGCTTGGTTGGGATTGCCTCTACCCATTTGGTGAAGTAGTCAGTGGCCACTAGTATCCACCTATGTCCTCCACTAGACTTCTCTTGAATTTCTCTAATGAAATCAATTCCCCATTGGTGAAAAGGGGCTTCAACCTGCATAGGTCTGAGTGGTAGAGCTCCCTCATACTTCATTTTCCCTAAGAAATTTTGGCATGCCTCACACTTCCTTACATATGAAAATGAATCATTAAAAACTTTTGGCCAATAATAACCTACCCTAAGGATTTTATGTGTAGTTGTCTTTGCTGAATAGTATCATCCACAGACTCCTTCATGCATTTCTTTTAGAACATGATTAGCCTGTGATTCATCCAAACATAATAGCAACATTCCATCCCTATTTTTCTAGAATAGATCTCCTTCTATGAATACATATTTTGAAGCTTGAAGTTTTAAAGTTCTTTTCTGGTTATCACTGAGTCCCTCTGGGCATTTTGTGTTCCTAAGATAATGCATGATGTCTATGTACCAAGGTGTATGCTCAATGCTTGCAATTGCATTCTTTTCTTCATGTACATTGTAGATTTGATTTGCCTCAATGTTTTTTTCTGCCATCAATTTGGCCAATCCTGGGCCCCTTACCAATTTAGTAATCTATATTTCCATATCAAATTCTTGAATTTTGTTAATCCACTTACATCTTTTTCCTTTCACTTCTGATTGGGTCAAGATGTATTTGACTATTGCATGAGGAACATATGCAATTACTTTGGCTCCAACAAGATACAGCTTGAAAGATTTTGTGGCCTTTACCAGTGCAAAGGCTTCTTTTTCCATTATGTCATACTTCAATTCTAATCTCTATAAAGATTTGCTAAAGAAAGATACAGGTTGCTCATGACCATCCTCATTTTTCTATAGCACGACAGCAGCTATTGTATGTAGGGAAGCAAATGAAAATATCTAAAAGGGCTTTGTGAAATCAAGAGACTTAAGGACGAGGGCTTGCTTAATGGCTTTTTTAATGGATACAAAGGATTCTAATGCTTCTGGGGTCCATTCAATCTTTTGTCCTTTCTTTAACATTTTTTATATGGGTTTGACAATCTCAGCAAAGCTGGATACAAATCTCCTAACAAAATTAATCTACCCAAAGAATGACTGGATGGCTTTCACATTTTTAGGGACAAGAACTGTATCTATAGCTTCAACTCTCTGAGGATCTATCCTAACTCCCTCTTTTGATACAATGTTTCCTAGGAGCTTCCCCTCTGTAATAGAAAAATGACGCTTCTTAGGGTTCAAACTAATACCATATTCTAAAGCTTTAATGAATATTTTTTCAAGGTGCCCTATATGATCTTCAACCCTTTTTGAGTAAGTAGTGAGGTCATCGTGATACACCACCATTATAGCATTGATTAAATCAACAAATGCTAAGTCCATAGCCCTTTGAAATGTTGCTCCTGCATTGGTGAGACCAAAAGGCATTCTCACATATACATATGTTCCCCATGGGGTTGTGAAGCTTGTCTTATACTACTCACATTCCTTGACCTTAACCTGGTTATAACCAGAAAAAGCATCCATCATAGACAACTCACATCCAGTTACCTAATGCAAAATGGCTTCCATGTTGGGCAGTGGGTAGTTATCTTTAAGAGATGCTACATTTAAATTTTTGAAATCTACACACAATCTTATATCTCCATTTTTATTTCTAATAGGAACAAGGTCTAATACCCATGTTGAGTGCCTCATAGGTTTGATAATACCTCCATCTCTAAGCTTGGTCAATTCTTCCTGCATTTTTGATTCCAGAGTGGGGTTAATGGGCCTTTGTTTCTGTCTAAATGGATTTGTATCTACTTTCAATGGAGTTTCATGCTGAAATAAATCCTTCCTATATGCTTTGAGGTCTTCATAAGACCATGCGAACACATGTTTATACTTTCTTAACAATGAAATCAGCATTCTTCAAACAATAGGGCTTATCTTTTTTCCAATGTATACTTTCCTCGGTGATAGTTCGGTCCCCAAGTTTATTTCCTCAATATCTTCCCCTCTGACTGGGGTTTGTTTCATAAGGGATCGAATACTTCCATCGTATACTCTTTCCAAAGCTACCAACCCCTTGGGAAGTTTATTAGTTTTGAGTTGTAGGACCTTCTTTCTAAACACTGTCTCTTCTCCATTTTTTTCTTCTACAAAGGTGTTGAAATGAATTTCTTGAGCCTCGTACTGGTCTATACATTGAAGGAATTTCAAAAGGTCAGTGTCATCATTGAAAACCTACCAACTATATATGTTGTCTGGTACTGCAGGTCTTGTTTTGAATTCTACTTGGGAAACTCCTGCTAATGTAATATCATCTTGTTTTAATGCTACATTTGCTAGAAAATCTGCCATTATGTTCTTTGATCTGTCTACCCAATCAATGGAAAAAGCATCAAATAGTTCAATTGTATCCGATATCACATTTTTGTATTGTTTCAGTCTTTTATTTTTTGCTATATACTTTGATCTAATCTGAGATACAACCAGTTCTGAATCTCCAAAAACTGTCAAGACATTGATCTTGTGTTTTACTGCTAAATTCAATCCAGTCAATAAAGCCTCATATTTCACCATATTGTTTGTACATTCAAATGCTCACAGAAATGAATATTTATAAGTTGAACCATCAGGAGATATAAAAATTATACCAGCTCTATTTCCTTCTTGGTTGCAAGCTCCATCAAAGTACATTTTCCATATTCCTTGTTGATTTTTAGAAATATTCTGATCAATTGGATCTTTACTTTCCAACTTGACCTGAGATAGTTCCACTCTAAAGCTTCCCAGATCAACATCATAGAAAAAATTTAGTGGTTCTTGAGGAGCATATTCAACAATTTGGTTCATTCTAGGCTCTCTATACAATTTTACCTCTTCCCCTTTTATTGGTATGGTGGCGTATGATAAGTCAAACTTTACATTGCCTCCTACTGCAGCAGTCCATTGTCTTGGTAGAAGCATCCAAAACTGAGGTGGTCTGTCAATTACAGTTAAGTCAATAATGTAAGAGGCTTGTGGCTAAGTTGCCAACATAACTTCCACATTTTTCATGATTCCCACAATCGGGATAGGCCTGCTATGCATAGCATAACATTTACCTCCCTCCACATCTACACATAAACCAAGTTGCTTCATTACCCCTACTGGCATGATATTCATAGAAGCACCTGAGTCTATCATGCAATTTCTTACTAGTTTGTCGCTTATGATTAAAGCGGTGAAAAATGGGTCAATTTGTGGTGTGTTCATCAGGCAAGCTTCTGAGATTTTTTCTTCCTTCCTTTTATTATTTATCTCTAAGACCTCTTTGTTCCCAAGGCTTTGATTTCCATTAGAAATTAGTTGTATGGTACTTTCCCTATATTCTTTGATTTTCATCATTTCAATCAAGGGCACAAACATTTTCAATTGGGAGAGAGCTCTTATAAAATCAAAATATGTACCTTCGGCTTTAATTGCCCTTTTAGATTCAGTGCATTCTTCTTTGTTTTCTTCTTTCTCCAGTTTTGATGTTTGATTGACTTTCGTTTTTCAATGGGAGGTTTCTTGCTTTCCTCCTTAAGGGATCCCTTTTGTTCTCTACTATCTGATTTATTATCAATCCCTTTTGATGTCTCATCTAATGCCTTTTTATTTTTTATGAATATCCCCCTTGGGACACCTTCATCTTTATTTACTATTATGTTTCTCAAGCGATATTTCTTTCTGGCATCCTCTACTGCTACAATTGTCAATCTTTTAATCTCCTCTTCACTAGGTCTTCTTATATTACATCTATTAGTCTGGTTTGATGCAACATGGAGGTCTTGATCGCTTTCATTTTCCTCATGGTCAGAGAAAACATGTTGCTCTGCCATGTGAACATTGTATTTTTGGTGGTCCACATTGTATTCATATCCTTCCTCTTCTAAAGATGCATATTCTTGTTCCAAAGGGTTAAGAATGTGGAATGTTAAATATACATTCTGGTCTTCACCACCATCATTTTCTGGTATATCTTCCTTTGGTATTGACTAAGTTGTTACACAATGTTCAGGGGAATGTGGTGGACAACAGAGTGAACACTAGGGAATTTTATCTACCATGTATGGCCCTTTTCTTTTTAATGGATCGGGTGTCTCTTTATTTCTAGGTCTCTCATTCATTGGTTTCCCATCTTTCCAATTGGTATTATAAGGCATGTCATGCAACCTCGGTCTCTAATTCCTATATGTGTTCTCTTGCCTGTTTGGGGGAGCATATTGGGGAATTCTAGCATTTTCCATTTTAGAAAACATCCCTGTAGCTTTTATGTTATTTTCTATAGTTAAGGCTATCTTTTGGGCCTCAGCCAGATTCCTAGGATCTCTATTTCTTCATTCATATCTTGTCTTAGGATCGAAGGCTTTCAAATAGACACTCAATGCAACATGATCAGTCAACTCGGATGCCTGAGGTATTTTATTATGTAATTTAATAAACCTCTGGTTAAAACCAAAGGCTGAATCATTTTGACATTTTTCGATATTCATTAACTCATGGAGGGCAAAATCTGATGCACATTGATTTCCATATTTATGAAGAAACAGATCATAGAATATTTGAATGGAATGAATGGATGCTTTCGGTAGGTTATTAAACCAGTCCCTGGCATCCTCAATCAATGACATCATAAATAATCTCATTTGTACATCCTCATACTGCATGCCCAAGTCCTGATTTTGAAATTTCTTAGATGTTCCTCAGTTGTAACTCCATTACTTCCTATGAATTTAGGGACTAAATTCCTCCAATTGTTGTCCAAGGGATAGGGGCAAATCTGAAATCCAGCAAGATTAAATTGCCTAATCATAGTTGTGCATTGTGGGGGAGGATTTTGGTACTATTAGTGTTGGTAGAGTAGGTTATTATTTCCCATGTATTTATGGCCTTGTGGGGGTATATATTGCTGATAAGGAGGTGGCTAAATATTTCGGTGTTGTGGTGGAGCATTTGTGTTTCTATTATGATTCCTTGGTGGATTTTGGTGGGTTGGTGGGTGATTTGATGGCTTCCTATTGTTGTTCTTATGAGGAGGGGTATATTTGGGTGAATTAGCCATTGGTGTTTCGATATGAGATTTGTGTTGTTTTGATATGAGCTTTGTGTTGTTTTGATCTGAGCTTTGTGTAACTTCATCCTTCTTAATTCTTCTATTGCTTGAAGTTCTTGCTCATACTCTACCCTTAATCTTTCTATGTTTCGCTCCCTTTGTTCCAACCGTGTATCTTCTTCATCTCGTGCCATGAATTCATGATTTTCTTCGAACGTCTGATCATACTCAAGACCTCCTTCATAGAGTGTTTTTCTCTGCTCAAATTCAAACTCTTTTCTTTTTCTAGCTTCAAACTCAGCCATATGCTCATCATCTTTCTCAAGGTTTACCCTGTGGGAAGGATTTCTCCTCTCCTCAGGAGTGTGAAGCTCCTTAGATGGACTTTCTTCATTTGCAAGTGTATCATATGAATTTTATGTTTCCAATGATTTTGAAACTTTTTTTTTTGTTGTTGTGTCCAATTCATTGAATGATTTCTTCCTCTGATTATTTTTGGGATTTGACTTTCCTTTATTGTCAGGACCGTCCCCCTCCTTGTACAAAGATCTTCTTCCTTGCATGTTATGAGAGACTAGATCATCTGAACTCTAGGCTAATTCCTTTCTGATTTGTATCTTATTGTGTTAGTCTCAATATTTTTATTCATTCAGAGTCGCCACCCACTTTTTGTAAAAGTGAAAAAATATTTTGTGGTTATCTTACCCAATGGAGTCAATTTCTTTCGAATTTTACTTATGGTTTTCTTTAGTCACTTTATATGGAAAGGTTGTCTACTACCAGACAATTTTCTAGTTTTTTTCCCCAGTAGAGTCACCAATTTGTTGGGTCTCAAAAACCCTGGTTGAATGACGAGAGGTTGCCAAGCTCTCACAATGCTTTTGGCCAACTAACAAGGCCAATTAACGTAATTGTACCTTCTACTCTTCAAGCTCTGCAAAACCTAGGTGGGTGCACCTATGTGTGTGTTGCAGATTTAAGATGGGTTTCTTGGTTGATCAATCTATCCACAATGGCAAAGGGAAGTGGACAGATAAAATTACTACAACTACTCCTAGTCCTACTTTGGTATAAATTGTATATGCAATATCAAGGTATGAATTAATATGCTCAATTGAAGAGATGTCAAATGAAATGACTAGAACTAATGTAATTTAAATAGGGGAGACCAGTGCCTTGTTAGGTAATATGGAGTCAAATGATAGCTTTTAAATGAATGGTTTCTATCTGGTAGGGATTTTGATTATTTGGCATATGATATTTAGTCTATAACTTGTATAAACATGCAGGAATGTAATTATCAAACTCTTCTTAATGATCCAAATGATAATTTCTAAATTACTGTGAATGACTTGAAGGAATTAATCTTTGCTTGAAAGAACCAACCAATCACATCACACAAATATAGAAAATGTGTACTGATAAACTGAGAATATACTTGATATGTCAATTTAAATAATAAATAAACATCAACCTTGGAGACAATCTGATAATATTTTGATTAACTTCAACAAATAATTGATACCAAAATAGTGCCACAACATTAAATTCCATTCATCTGATCCTTCAAAATTTATACATGCATCATAGTCTTGTTGAATATCATTCTAAAAATACTTACAGAAATTTTCCTCTTTTTCTAAAAAAAAATCTCCCCTTATCCTTTAAATTTTTATAAATATTTATACATTTCATCTCAAGGGTCGTGACCCTTCAATTTTTTGGTTATGACTGTTTATAATCTTCACAGTTAAGTAAAATATTTAATTAATTGTCTTGTTGGCAAAATCAAATATTTAGAACTATAGTTGTGCTTTTGATTTCGCTTTAAATAATTTTCCCGCTCGGTCTTCACTCCTTACCACACTACCGTGGCCTTTATTTCCACTTCCCATGGTATCATGGTCATTGACTTTGACTGTATCCACTCCCGTCTACCACATTACCGCAAGCATTGTTCTACCTAGCTACGGTATCACGATGTCCATGTCACTGACTCTAGCGGTTTCACCGTGCTACCACGGTCTTCATTGGATCCCCCCACGTTATCGCGGTAACCACATTAACTGCACCCTTTTCTGCTTACAAACCATTCACCACAGTCATCGTGGTCTATGAGATGACCCCCTTGCGGTACCGTGGTGGGCCTCCTTCGCTGATGACTTACCACCTCGTCGCTGACTGTTTCACTGACTGCCAACTATTTACCGTGGCCACTGTGGTCTTTGACTTTTCTCCCGCAATATGGCGATGCTCAATTCCACACTGACCATTGTAGTCTCCATCGTCACTTACCACACTACCATAGTCTTCCTATTAACCGTGTGTGGTATAGCAGTAACCGCTAACTACTTATCACTGACTATTACCGTTGCCTCGTTAGTGCCATATCATCATTTTCTAATAGTTTATCGTGATCACCGCGGTCTATGTTTTGACCATGTGTGGTACTGTGGTAGACATTTTATGTTGACTCCTTAGCCGCTCCCACTGATTGCTTTCCTTCAATGATCGTTTACCGTAGTCATCGCAGTCTCAGACTTGACCATTGCAGTTATGCGCTAACAGTCAATAACCACCATCGCTATACTGTGAGCCCCTTTGTGGGAGGCCACGGTAAAGTGGTAAAGACTTATATAGTAAAATTTAAAGGGGTGGTAAGGATTATAAGTTATTTTCCCCCTTCTAAATGGTGGCAAAGTCCAATTTCCCATGAGAAGGTAATGAATAAGAAAATAGATGGGGGCAAAGCGTGGAAGGCGGTTAGTGACTTTTATGGGATAGATAATGAAAATGTAAGGCATGAGTAAATAAAATTTCTTAAGGTTTTGATGGTTTTTCATGGAAAATAAATAGGAAAATCCCAAGAATTCTTGTGGGAAATTTTAGTTCTAACACCACCTTTTGACTATGCCTTGATGTTTGGCAAAAAATTTGAGTGCTCTTAACAATTCAGTCAAGCGGGTTTCTCGGTTATCTCCCTCCTCATAATAAGCATTGATAAATTGGAAGGTGGGAATCTTTAGGTGGATGTGAAAGACAGGATCTAGTCCATAGACTAGGTGGAATGGGGAATCACCCAAGGAAGCCTTATGGCATGTGTGATATGCCCAAAGGGAAAAATGCAACTGAGTGTGCCAATCTCTAGGGTTATTATCAAGAAACTTCTTAATTCCTACTGATCAAGTTCTTGTTTGTGGATTCAACCAGGTCATTTCTATGAGGGTATTAATTAGATGAAAACTTAAGGTAACTTCCATATTCAAAGGCCCAACTAGAAAATTTCAGTGAGGAAAAGGTAGGACCATTATCGCAAACAAGGGCATATGGGCAACAAAAATGATTCAAAATGAAACTTTCAAGAAAATTAGTAACTACCTTTGTGGTACATTACCTACATGCAATTGCTTCAGTCCATCTAGTATAATAATTAGAGGTGGTCAGAATATACCTATGGCCTATAAAGGAGGGTAGGCTTACCAAACCAATGAAATCAAAGCCCCATTGTGTGAATGACCTTACCTCCAAGATTGGTTGCAATGGGACAGTAACATTTCTTTCTCTAAACAGTGTTAGTCTAGCAGGCATGGATAATTTGGACATGATTGTATGCATCTTTGAAGATGTTCGGCCAATAATATCCATCCCACAAGATTTGATGATTGGTGGAGGGGCCAGACCCATGGCCAGTGCCAAATTTATCATAAAATTCCTTCATTACTTAGACTTATTCTTCTTTTCCTAGGCATCTGAGGTACATCCCTTCATGAATTTTCTTATAGAGTAAAGAACCTTGTAGCATATAGTTGCTACTCTTTAGCTTAAGGGAATTCTTTTGGACTCCCTGCAATTGCTATGAAATAGATAGTAGACAATGTCATCATACCATTCTCCAACGGAAACATCCTTGAATTGATACTAATGGAAAGTAAGCTCAGGTCCTACTTAAATTAGTGTTTCAACTATCATCCGAGCAAGGGCCTTCCCTCTTACCAATTTCATGTGTTGACTCTCCATGTCATATTCTTACAGCAAAGCGACCAATTTTTCTCTTCTTTCTCTGAGCTCATTTTTCATCAACAATGTCTTTACTATCAGATCTGGCACAATTGCAAATACCTTGTTCTATAAAATGTAGTGTCAAAACTTCTTGACTCCTCTAACCAAAGCATATGCTTGTTTCTCCACATTGTGGTATTGTTGTGCAGTTTTGCACACTTGCCCCTCTGAAAGTGGGGACCCTCTTTTGGCCCGTTCCTATGGCTTGCCCCCCTTTTTGTGGTTATCTTTCAAAATCTTGAGGTTTTGGTCCATTGTGCTTGCCTTGGTTTTGGGGGTGCCTTTGTGTTGGGTTCCTTATGGTTTTGGGATATTCTAGATGTCCTCTTTTGGGTGGTCTTCTTTTGCCTTCTATTTTTCTCCTTTGGCGTTTTTGTTTGGGTCCTAAGGAATTTATTTTTCCCCTTAGCTTTCCCTTGTTTTCCATGTTTCCTTTGTTCTATCAAAGGTAGAACCATGATGGAATTGAAAATTGAACTTTTTCTAAGTCCGCGGTTCACTTCTGATTCCCATTCCAACTCCACTTCCCACCTTCTTGTTTATGTTGTTTCTTTTCCAGTTTCCGTCCTAAGGGTTGCTTTCTCTGCCCTTAGGTTTTCTTCGCTTCATTTTTCCTTCACTTGTTGAAGGAAAAATCAAGATGGGCCTAAACTTTGGACTTTGGCTTAGTTATCGGTTTCGACTTTTTTCCCGTTTTGGCTCCACCTTCCACGTCCTTGTTTTCTTTGTTGTTTTGTTTTTCCTCGGCCTTTGAGTTGGTTCTTTGCCTGTGGGTTTTCTTTGGTTTTCTCTTTTGTCATTTTGTCAGGGCCGAGACTGGGATGGGATTTGGTTTCAAACTTTGGCAAAGTTCATGGTTCCCTTTCTGATTCTCATTCTGCCTCTGCTTTCATTGGGGTGGGTTTTGCTTCCGCCTCTGCCTGGTTTCCTTTTTGCTCCCTTTTCAGTTCCCATTCTGCCTCTGCTTTTTTCGGGGTGGGTTTTTCTTCCGCCTCTGCCTTGTTTCCTTTTTGTTCCCATTCTCATTCACGTCCTGCCTCTGCTTATGTTGGGGTGGGTTTTACTTCTCCCTCCACCTGGTTTCCTTTTTGTTCTCATTCCCATTCCCGGTCTGCTTGCATCGGGGTGGATTTTGGTTCCCGCTCCACCATGTTTCCCTTTGGGTTTCCTTTTCATTTCATCTCCACCTTCGCCTGTCTTGGCTCTTTGTTCCTGTTCTACTCGTGGCCCTGTCTCTGCCTATTTTTGGTTTCATCTCTGTTTGGGTTTTTTCTTAATTATCTGACCTTAGGAACTCTATGGACCTGCTTGGATTATGATGATGTATTTGGCATTGATGGTGTCCTATTTGAATTCAGGTTCGATCAAGCTAGGATTTATAGGATGTACTTTGAAGATTTGGGCGTGATTTGCAAGTAGAGTCAGGTAAATTTTGTAGCTACAGTCACGAGACCCACTCCTCCACTTAAGGTCGATGTGTTTCATGTTCATTAATGGTGAATATATCTGGTTGGTGGATTCACCTCAGTTTTGTTCGATATGGGCTATCCATTTTCTTAGCTCTGGTTTTGATTGGTTGCTTATTTTCCTCCTTATGTTCATGTACACTGCTATTGGTGTGGTTACTCATTTATTGTTGGGTGCGAATTGAGGATCCTTCCCCTAGTTGTGTGTGATCCCAGGTTGATCTGATGGGGTCCTTGTTGCATTCATTTTTTAGCAATGGGTTACTGTAGACTGTCAGGACCAATCTGGTTGGTGATCATGATTTCTTCTGTAACCCTAGTTCTATTTCATGTGGGCATGTTTCTATAAGTATGGAACTCTGCCTCATTTGTAAAGGTTGGAATTAGCTAGGTTAGATCTGGATCAGTAGATAAAGTCAAAGGACTTTTAATCAGTAGATTTTTTAGTAGAGTAGCATGTTATCATATTAGAAGTTAGTTTTACATTTCAAGAAAGTGTTGTAACAAACTAGAAATATTGTTAATATGATGATTTAATACAAAGTGTGGATATTGTGTTATGACTAGTTCCTCCTTTGCATTCAATAATCTTACATGTTTCTTGTTCTATCTTTTCAATCGCTTGGAAATGTTTGGATGTAGCTTGGATTTAGTTTGTAATGCTTGTGATTTAATACCTGGAATGTTGTAGCAATCCTTGGTTAATATCTTGGGCAGCTTCTTGATTGAGGGAATGATGTGCAAGGTCAACCTATACCTCATATTCATGTGCTTAGTTCAACTATATATATTCATTCAGTCTTATTGAATGAATTCCTACAGCCTGAAAATATTTAACACCTTAGAAGATTGCACTATTCTTTGCAAGATTGCAGGTATAGCCCGAGTCGACCAAGAACTATTTTGAGGGATTCGTCCATTCCAATTATTTCATCATTTGTGTAGTTAATCTTAGAATTAGTGTTAACATTAGGACTTCTAAAACCCTCATCTTTTGTTGTGTCTTTTGTTAAATGGTTAGAACTTGAGATCAAAGCATCACCATATCTTAAAATATGATGAGTTTAGAGCTTCCAGCATTTGTACATAAGACCCCTTGTGATTACCAGCATATTCACATTTTATCAATGAGTTTGTTCTACTGCATTATCTTAACTCGACACCCGTGAATATCTTGGGGTTATCTCTCTATTCATTGTCTCTCTATTCATAGAGATCAACCTTTTAAGAGAGATAGGATAACTTTTATTTTGTCTGAGTTTTTGTTGTGCAGAAACACCATACAACAGGATTGGCGCTAGAACGAGGGCTTGAAGAAGCAAGCTAGAGAATTTTCTAAATGACATTTCTCCTAAGAGGCTCAGAAGGAGAACCAGATCTATAACAAGAGAAGAAGAATATTTTCATGAATTGCCACCTCTAGCCAGGTCAAGAAGGACTAGAAGAAGGGAGGAACCATCATCCAATCCATCATTTCCATTATCTTCACCAACACCCACTCCATCCTCATCTGATTCTAAGGTTGGTTCCACTCCACAACCCCATCCAGTCATTCATCAACCATTACCACCTCCATCGATGGATTTATCAAAAAATAAGCCATCACCCCTAACATTCAACAACTACAATTTTATGCCCAACAACCCTGAGCATTTTTTCTTTAACTTTCATACGAACAACCCAAATAAGACAGCAGAAGAACACATTAGGATCTTTCAGACCTATCTGATTGATAGATGGATCAACCATGAGGATGTTGTGCGTAGACTTTCCCTTATTCTCTAGGTGAAGAGGCTTTTTATTGGTATAACCACTTACCTATGGCTTCCATCCATAACTAGGTTGAGCTTGAGGTTGCATTCCTGCTACAATTCAAGATTCCCATTAGTTCTAATGAGCTATACATGCAATTTATTGGGGTAAAAGGAGAGGTTAATGAACCCATAGGATCATTCAACAATAGGTTCCACCAAGCATACACCAGACTTCAGGCACCTTATGTTGGAATTGAGTACACTGTACTGGAGGTCGACTTTGAATCCCTTAACAACCTTACCTCCAATTTCCTTAAGTGGAGAACTAATCCACCAACTACCTTGCTCACTACATATATGGAGGTTGTTAAGGTCAGTATAGACATGAGACAACACTTGTCTGGACTTGTACCATGTCTAGGACCAACTGCTCACCCAAGCCAAGTCCAATATCTTAACCAAGCTCTGACTAATTGCACACCCATCATGAATCCTATTCCACAGCTGCCTCTGGTCCCTCACTTGGGTCATCCAATAAACCAAGTACAACCAACACCCGGTTATCCCTAGAAAATTGCTAACCATCCCCTCCATTCACAACCACAAGCTAATTTCCCCACATATTTGCAAAAATCAGAAGTTTTGAATCAGTCTACTGGTTCTGGAGCAGTGTCAAAGAACTCCCCAAACACTATGAATCCAGTCCCTTACAACAATCTGAATAAATAAAGGTTAGACGAGCTCACCGAACAAGTAAATAAGATGAACATGGAGGTAACCTTCTTGAGGAACCATAACAATCAACTCCAATATAATAAGAAAAGAATGTAATCAAATTATAATAGAGGGAAACACTATGACAGAAATCAGAAATTTGAAAGAGGACAAGGTTTTGGTTAGAAATTTGATAGACATCAGCAAGGTAGATAAGGATTCAAAAGAAGACAACCACCTAGACAAAATAGGTCATGGAACACTAGGCCTAACAATGGTGGAGTTCCCACTCCACTAGATCAACCTTCCAATTCGGAGAAACCTCTAGGTGGTGTGTACCTAGCAGAGGTCGCTTGTTCCGGATGGTGTAGGCTTCACAAGATAAGTTAGCATTCTGAGCTTAACTGCCTTGAATTTCAAACTGCTACTTCCATTGTCCAATATGAAGTTGAAAATAACTCCATCAACCAAGAATTGGTGCCCTCAAATCCCTATGATTCCCCATTTTTAGTGTTGAATCATGCTCCATTCCCTAGGGGTGAGGAGAATGAACCGAAGGAGGAATCAAGCAGCTAGAGTGGAGAGGTTGAACAAGTGCTCAATGAAGATGAAATCTCTCAATTGTTTGATGAAGAAACTAAGAATGAAAATGGCCCATTGGATGAAGAAGAGGTGTAGATGTTTTAGTAGCCTGCAAAAAAAATATGATCTGAGGAGCAAGCCCCATAGGAATCCACAAGTTGGAGGACAATTCAATAAATCTACCCCTCCACATAATTTCACTACTCTGCTAGATCTGCATGCTAATAAAAATCCATCCTACCCTCAAGTGCCAACACAATACCTCATAAAGAAAGTACAACCAGATGTTTCCAGAGGAAGCATTGTTGATGCAACAAAGGATAACAAATCCGACCATTCCAAGGAGCTCCACACTGACTTGAATGTGGATCAGTTGGGAGAATATGTCACTGACAAACTCAGAAAGGTAAAGTTGAGTCTTTCTACTTTCGAGTTATTAAGAGTTCCTGAAATCAGAAATGTGGTCATTGGGTCCTTTAATTCAATTATAGCAATGCCAAGAATAGCTACTAATGAGGCAATGGCAAGGCCTCCTAGTTCACAAACACCCAAAGTTCCTAGTTCGTTACAACCCAAGGATACGGGTAAAGAAAAATATAAGATTTAGGTTGCCCAAGATGACTCACAATTGAGTTTATTTCAAGACAAAATGGAGACCCCTCCTTTTCTGATTTCTATTCGTATATTTGTTAAAAATTTGCATAATTGTCTAATTGATTTAGGAGCGTCCACAAATTTTATGCCATTTTTTATCTGTAAGGCTCTTGGTATTACCCCTGTAGCATCCCAAAATAAATTCACCCAATTAGACAAAATAGAGGTGAAAATTGTAGAACTAAATATGATTCCCATCCAAGTTGCCAAGAATCCTAGAGTGCAACAAGTGCTCAATATTCAGGTAGTTGACATTCCTGACACCTATGGTCTGATCTTGGGTAGGGATTTCACTAAGGCACTAAATGGTTACACATCCACAAATCACTCCCATATTTGGATCCCCTAGAAAGGAGTCCCAAATCAAATCAGAATTGAAAGAGAACCTACAATGAAGTATGTCATCAACGAATATCAGAATACTTCAAATGAGATACTAGTGACAGAATTCAGTATGCAGAACTATGTCCTAGCCTCCCCTGCTTCAGGCACAAAGGAAATATTGATGTTGCAAATCTCTTCTGGTGAACCCATATCAGGAGCCAGCAACTCCAAAGTGTAACCTGAACAAACAGAGGAACCTAGTGATCAAGAAGAAAGACAACTGAGCTTGTTGGATAACTTCCAAGAATTTATCTGGAAATTTATGGAGGATCAAATTCAGCTTGGTAGAAATATGAACTTTCAAGAATTTCTTCTTCCTAATTGGTGTTGAATCCATGATGCTCCCCATTCCGAATTAGAGTGTTGCTTGTGTCAAACTATAGTAGAGCAGATAGAAAGGCACATCAACACAACCCAAACTATTGGGTCAAGCATACAAACCATTCAAAATAGTCAAAATGGGAAGGATCCAAAGCCTCTTGAAGAACCTTTGGGTGATAGTAAGGAAAGGGATATTCCAAGAACAACAGGAGCTAATGATTGTTTGACATTAAGGTTTGATGGATTAGGGCATGAGTTGATCAGTCCTAAAGGTAAAACATACTTTGTTGCTAATAGACTCCAATTCCAATGCACTAACAATGTAGCTGAGTATGAAGCCCTAGTTCATGGGCTACTAATGGCATTGAGAAATAAAGCTAAAATCCTCCAAGTGTTTGGAGATTTTGAGCTAGTGGTTAGGTAGGTGAAAAAACAATACTCATGTCATGACAGAAGGATGGCCAATTATAGACACAGAGTCTGGGACCTTATTGAAGGATTTGATGCCTTCAACATTCAACTAATACATCAGAGTAAGAATCAGACTATTGACTCTCTAGCACAAGAAGCAAGTACATTGCAGACACTATCACTTTTGGTCTTAAAGAATTTCACTATGGAACTTGTTCCAATACCCTCGGTGCCTAACAATGTCACTAATTTTCAGGTATTTGAGGATGATAAGAACATTCTTGATTTTATTACTAGTTGTGATGTATTTTCTTCCCAAGTAACTGATGAGGTTGAGCCTCAAGAGGCTGAAATTGATCTAGAAGGAGTCCTCAATTTAAAGACTAACACCATCCCAAGGGGCATGGTGCAATTAGAAATGATATTTTATTTGGATAGGATCAAATACCAAGAGCAAAAAATGAAAACGGAATCCCTCAACGATCAGTGTGAAACATACAACATGGGGACCCAAGGTAATTTCAAGAATGTCTTTATTGGTAGGGTGTGCACTCCAGAGGAGAGGAGAGGAATTATTGATGCCTTGCATACATATCAGGATGTGATAGGCTGGAGCTATGATGACTTGAGAACATATGACACTTCGATCATTACACATACAATTCCCCTCAAGTTAAATGTTAAGCCATTCAGGCAAAGACAAAGACCAATCAATGCTTTGTTGCAGCCCATTATTCAGAAGGAAGTGCAAAAGTTACTCTCAACACAAATCATATTCCTGGTAAGAAATTCAACATGGGTTACAAACTTAGTTCTAGTCAGGAAGAAAAATGGAGAAATTAGACTATATGTCGATTTCAGAAACCTGAACAAAGCATCATAAGAGGATAAATATCCAGTCCCTTCACTAGATGAGGTGCTTTGGGTTGTCAATGGATTACAGATGATGTCCTTTCTAGATGGGTACTTTGGATATAATCAGGTCATGTTTCAATATGAGGATAGGCACAAGACTTCCTTCACTACTAAATGAGGAATGTTTGCCTACCGAAGAATTCCCTTTGGGTTAATCAATGCTAGAGCTACATTCCAAAGAGAAATGGATATTTCCTTCAAGGAAATCATTGGAAAGTGCATAATCATCTACATGGATGATTTGATAGTCTTTTCCAAGAAGAGAGGTTATCATGTTGCAGATTTGTGCAAAGAATTCTGGAATTGAAGGGAATTCAGTATTTCACTTAATCCAAATAAGTGCATCTTCGGAGTCACTGAAGGAAAGTTGTTAGGCCATGTTATTTTAGAAAAAGGGATTTCCATTGATCCTGAATGAGTGGAGGAAATAATGAAAATTCAACCCCCTACAAGCAAGAAACAAATGAATTCATTCTTTGGCAAGACCAACTTTGTCAAGAAATTTATCATTGGATTTTCAAAAATAATCAAGCCCCTAAACACCATGTGGAAGCAAGAGGCAAAGGTTGAATGGAATACAGAGGCTAAGGAAGCATTTGCAAAAATCAAGAGAGCTATTTTTGAGGCACATGTTCTAGTAAGTCTTGATTATTCTAAGAAATTCTACATCTAATTTTTTGCTTCTGATCACTCTTGTGTGGTCTTGTTGACACAAAATTTTGATCAAGGTAATGAACACCCCATAGAATTCATGAGTGCAACTTTGAAGGATGTCGAACTGAGGTATCCTAGTGTTGAAAAGTAGGCTTATGCCTTGATCCAAACTGTGAATAATTTTAGGCACTACATACTAATAAATAAGGTCTTTCCTAGAGTCCCTGATCCAACAATCAAGTTGTTGTTGATGCAAAATGAGTTGGGTGAATGTAGAGCCAAGTGGGTGACTATGTTACAAGAATATGATATTGAAATACAACCCATGAAGTTGGTAAGAGGGCAAGGATTGACCAAGACAATGGCAGAAATGGGTCTTGACCTTGTTGCTCAGCATTATAATCGCAAAGATGTTTCTCCAGGGAGTTGATATGATGATATTATCCACTATTTGTTGAATCAGCAATGTCCCAAACACCTTAATTTAGTGCAAAGGAGAGCTCTATGCTTGAGGAGTGGAAGTTTCATGATGAAGGGAGTTGTCCTATACAAGAGAAATCATGAAGGTCTCTACCTGAGATGCCTAGGGAAAGAAGAGGCAGGGAGAGTAATGACTGAATTTCATGCTAAATATGGCATAGGCCATGGTTCAACACCTTCCACTACAAATCAAATCCTGAGGGCAGGCTATTATTGGCCTAACTTTTTCAAAGAAACACATCACCATTTGAGGAATTTCCATGTGTTTCAAAATATAGCAAGCAGGGAGAGGTGTGCAGCTCTTCCACTTCGGCCTATCATAGAGGTAAACCATTTGCACAATGGGGAGTGGACTTCATTGGTCCAATCAACACATCTTCATCTGCAAACCACAGGTATATTCTTTCCATCATTGATTATTTTACTAGCTGGACTGAAGCTATTGCATCTAAACAATGTAATTTTGAAGTAGTAATCAATTTCATAGAATCGGGTATATTTAATCGCTTTGGTTGTCCATTGGTTGTGGTTTGTGAAAATGGTTCTGCATTTGCATCTTTAAAGTTTTCTAACTGTGATTATGATCATGGGATTACCATAAAATTTTCATCCAATTACTATCCACAGGGGAATGGTTTGGTCAAGTCTTCCAATAAGAAACTTTTGACGGTCATCCAAAAACTATTAGATAAGAACCCCAAGGATTGGCATACCTAGCTCATATTTTCTCTTTGGGCAGACTGCACTAGACATAAAACATCTTTAGGAACCTCTCCTTATCACTTAGTGTATGGTTTGCAACCTGTCTTTCCCATGCAGCTGAAGATCCCTACCCTGCAATTTATCAATGAATATTATGACGGAGAGGATAAACATGAAGCCCGCTTGATTGAATTATTACACGTTGAAGAGAGAAGAGATGACGCCCTAGAAAATTTTTCCAAATATCAGGGTATAGTGAAAAGATGGTTTGATAGGAGGGCGAAGGTGAAATCCTTTAGAATCTCTGACCTGGTTCTCTACTAGGATAAAGCCCATGACAAGAAAGGGGAGCATGGAAAATTTAATAGACTTTGTCTTGGCCCTTATTAGATTGGAGAGATTCTGGGAAATAGTGCCTTTTGTTTGAAAACCCTCACTAGAGGAGATATCCCAATGCCTGTCAATGGGCAGTATTTGAAGCATTATTTTTGGTCTTGATCTTTTCTCAGCTTCATCCTTGTACATAAGTAGGTAAGGTTTCCTTTTGTTATGTTGTTTTTTCTTTGGTTTTGGTGGGGTTTCTTTTTGTTTTGGTTTTGTTTTTCTCTGCTTGCTTGTTGCTCTAGTTTTGGTCTGCTTTGGTCTTCTTGGGTTGGTTTTTCTTGCTACTTTGTGTGTGGGGTTGTCCTACTTTCCTCTGGGTTTGTTGCATCTATATAATTGGCTTCTTGTCTAGAGTTTCTCTGGGATTTATTTTAAAAAATATTATCATCTTTTAAGAATCATTCAAACTAGTGGATCTCCTTCATTTGTTGATGCATGGGTTGGGAGTTAGTGTCACTTGACTAAGTTGAAATCTGGAATATATTTGGGTCTTATATCTTCACACAAATATTAAGAGTTTTGAAGTTTCATATGGTCTGTAAGAGGTCTGACTGGGTGAAAAATCTTAAATTCTACTCCAGTGTAGTTGTGGTTCTCATCCTTGAATTTGGGCTTCATTTCTTGCAAGGTGAAAAGTAAAGCTTTAAAAGAAAATCTTAAAAGAGAATATCAAAAGAAAAGAAAAGAAAGAAAATATTAAAAATCAGAATGTTCACCTTTTCAAAGGTATCCTAGTATCTCTATCGGGGCTATGGATGCTTGGCTGGCAGTACAGCTATGTTGGGGAGGGTCACAGTGATAACCTCATTGGGGCTATGGATGCCTAACTGGCAGTGAGGATCTATCCAGGTTGCTTTTAGAGCTAGAATCCTTAGGTAGCCCTTTCAGACTTAATTTGGTCCTTCTTGCAACTTAGGAAAGGAAATGAATGCATATGCAAACACTTTGACCCTGGTACATGACAGGTTGGCTTGTCAGTGATGTCTGAAACCTTGTCTATCTATGACCCTATGCATGGACTGAAACCAGAGATTCTAAGTTCATGATGCCAGTTTGTCATCGAAATGCTCTAGAGCATTTCCCCAATAGATTCAACATTTGTTGTGAAATTTTGCACACACACCCCTCTGAAAGTGAGGACCCTCTTTTGGCTTGGTCTTTTGGCCCATTCTTGTGGCTTCCCCCCCTCTTTGTGCTTATCTTTGAAAATATTGGGGTTTTGGTCCATTGTACTTGCCTTGGTTTTAGGGGTGCCTTTGTGTTGGGTTCCTTATGGTTCTGGGATCTTGCAGATGTCCTCTTTGGGTTGGTCATCTTTTTCCTTGTATTTTTCTCTTTTTGTGTTTTTGTTTGGGTCCTAAGGGTTTTTTTTTTCCCCTTAGCTTTCCCTTGTTTTCTTTGTTATGTCAGAGGCGGAACCGGGATGGAACTGACCTTTGAAAAAAATTTAAGTCTGTGGTTTGCTTCCCGTTCCCATTCCGGCTCCGCTTCCCGCATTCTTGTTTGCGTTGTTTCTTTTCTCGTTTTTGTACTAAGGTTCACTTTCTCTGCCCTTAGGTTTTCTTCGCTTCGTTTTTCCTTCGCTTGTCAGAGGCAGAACCGGGATGGGTCCAAACTTTGAACTTTGGCTTAGTTCTCGGTTTCTTCTTCATTCCTATTCCAACTCCACCTCTCGCATCCTCATTTTATTTGTTGTTTTGTTTGTCTTCGGCCTTTGGGTTGGTTCTCCACCTATGGGTTTTCTTTCATTTTCTCTTTTGTCATTTCGTTGGGGCCGAGAATGAGATCGGATTTGGTTTCGAACTTTGGAAAAGTTTGCAATTCCCTTTCCCATTCTTGTTCCGCCTCCACTTCTACTGGGGTGGGTTTTTCTTCCACCTCCGCCTGGTTTCCTTTTTGTTCCCTTTCTCATTCCCTTTCTACCTCTGCTTCCATCGGGGTGGGTTTTGCCTCTACCTGGTTTCCTTTTTGTTCCTGTTCCGCCTCCACTTCCACCAGGGTGGATGTTTCTTCCACCTCCACCTAGTTTCATTTTTCTTCTCATTCTCATTCTTGTTCTACCTCCACTTCTGTCAAGGTGGCTTTTGGTTCCCATTCCACCTAGTTTCGCTTTGGGTTTCCTTTTCATTTTATCTCTGCCTCCACCTATCTTGGCTCTTTGTTCTTGTTCTTCTAATGGCCCTGCCTCCACCTATTTTTGGTTTCGTCTCCACTTGGGTTTTTTCTTAATTCTCTGACCTTAGGAACTCTATGAACCTCCTTGGATTATGATGATGTATTTGGCATTGATGGTGTCATGTTTGAATGTAGGTTGGATTGAGCTGGGAATTGTAGGATGTACTTTGAAGATTTGGGCATGATTTGTGGGTGCAGTCAGGTACATTTTGTGGCTATAGTCATGAGACCTAGTCTTGCATGCAAGGTTGGCACATTTGGTGTTCATTAATGGTGGATAGATCTGTTCAATGGATTCACCTCAATTTTGATCAATCTGGGTTGTCTATTTTCTCAGCTCTGGTTTTCATTGGTGGCTCATTTTCCTCCAAGTGTTTGCATGCACTGCTATCCACATGGTTGTTCATTTATTGTTGGGCATAGCTCAAGGATCCATCCCTTGGTTGTGTGTGATCCTAGGTCGATCTGATGGGGTCCTTGATGCATTCATTGCTGATCAGTGGGGTACTACAGACTATCAAGGCCGATTTGGTTGGTGGTCATGATTTCTTCTGTAACCCTAGCTCTATTTCACAAGGGCATGTTTCTATAAGTATGTAACTCTGCCTCATTTGAAAATATTGGAATTAGCTAGGTTAGATCTGGATCAGAAGACAAAGTTAGAGGACTTGTAATCAATAGAGTTAGTAGTAGAGTAGCATGTTAGCATATTACAAGTTAGTTTTACATTTCAAGCAAGTGTTGTAACAGACCAAAAATGTTGTTAATATGATGGTTTATTACAAAGTGTGGATATTGTGTTATGATAGGTTCCTCCTTTGCATTGAATAATCTTACATGTTTCTTATTCTATCTTTTAAATCACTTGGAAATGTTCAGAAGTAGCTTGGATTTAGTTCATAATGCTTGTGATTTAATACCTAGAATGTTCTAGCAATCCATAGTTCATATCTTGGGCAACTTCTTGATTGAGGGAATGATGTGCAAGGTCAACCTATACCTCATATTCATGTGCTTAGTTCAATTTTATATATTCATTTAGTCTTATTGAATGAAATCCTATAGCCTGAAAATCTTTAACACCTTCGAATAGTTCACTATTCTTTGCAAGATTACATGTATAGCCTAAGTTGACCAGGAATTAGTTTGAGGGATTGGTCCATTCCAAGTATTTCATCATTTTTGTGGTTAATCTTAGAAGTAGTTTTAACATTAGGACTTCTGAAACCCTCATCTTTTGTTGTTTCTTTTGTTAAATGGTTAGAACTTGAGATCAAAGCATCACAATATTTTAAAATCTGATGAGTTTAGAGCTTCTAGAATTTGTACATAAGACCCCTTGTGATTACCAAAATATTCACATTTTATCACTAAGTTTTTCTACTGCATTATCATAACTCAACCATTGAATGCCTTGGGGTTATCTCTTTGTTCATAGAGATCAACCTTTTAAGAGAGATAGGATAAATTTTATTTTGTTTGAGTTGTTTTCGCGCAAAACACCAAACAATAGGTACCTAAGCTTAGCGTCCTTCAATGGAGCACTCATAAAGGTGATTGGATGCTCATTTTCCTCATCATCCTTTTGACTCAATATGTTGGCACAATAATGGTCTAAAGTGAATGAGTAAATGTAGAACATATTCAAATAGTCAGAGCTAACCAACACTAGTGCATCAATAATTGCTTTCTTGATTTCCTTAAAGTCCTGCTTCATGTCTAGTTTCCATTCAATTGTGGCATCTTCCTTCAATATGGCATTCAGTGGCTTGACTATCTCAGAAAATCCAGTGATGAATTTCTTCATGAAATTTATCTTTCCAAAGAAAGATTTCAATTATTTCTTACTGCTCAGTAGCTGAATCTTCATTATGGCTTGGATGCATTCTAGGTCTATGTAAATCTCCTTCTCCAAGAGAACATGCCCTAGTAATGTGCCTTATTTTAACCCAAAGATGCACTTCTTTGCATTCAAAGAGATACTGAACTCTTTGCATCTCTAAAAGACTGTGCATAGATCAGAGACATGGTCTCCCCTATTCTTTGAGAAAACCATTAGATCATCCATATAAATTATAATGTACTTACCAGTTATTTCCTTGAAGGTGATGTCCATCACATGCTAAAAGGTGGCACCTACGTTAATCAGCCCGAACAATATTCTCCTATACGCAAAGGTTCCCCATTTGGTGGTGAATATTGTTTTATGTCTATCTTTGTACTATACCATCACCTAGTTATATCCTAACTATCCATCCAAGAGGACATCATTTGAGAACCATTGACTATCTGAATTACCTCATCCAATGAAGGAACAAAATAGTTGTTCTTTTCTTATGCTCTATTCAAGTTATAGAAATCTACACACAACTTGATTTCACCATTGTTCTTCCTAACCCAAACAAGGTTAGCCACCCATGTGGAGTATCTAATTGGAAATATGATTCTTGTAGACAAAAAAAAAAATTACTTCTTTGTAAATAATGGGTTCCAAAAAGACATTGATAGGGTTTTTTCATTGAAATGGTCTTACATTTCGCTTACGCATAATAGTGTGTATGATGATCGATGTTTCAAATGTCTTCAAATCCTTATAACTCCAAGAAACTATATAATGATACTTTCAAAAATCATCAAGGATCCCTTTCTTCTCTTTTGGTGTACACACCTTACTAATGAACACATTCTTAACTTCCTCAGTTGTTCCAAGGTTATGGGTGTCACACTGATTGTTGATAGAGTCCTTTTCTTGTTGATCCTGATCTCTAATCTGATCTAGGTCAAATATCCACTCAAGTTAGACCATACCACTAGGAATAGTATTGGTCTTGAGGTTAATGACCCCCTTTGTATCTAACTCAACTTCTTCGGGCTCAGTCTCCTTAATTATCTGAGTTGCAAACATATCAGAGTTGGTGATGAAATCCAATATTTTTTTATCATCATTGAACCATTGAAAGTTGGCGATGTTGTCTAGCATAGACGAGGTGGAGGTAAGCTCAATGGTGAGCCTTTTGAGGCTAGAAAATGATAGAGGTTGGAGGGTGTTGGCTTCTTGATCCAAGGCATTAGCAGTATGATTTTGGGAGTGAGGGATAAGCTAAATATAAATGCATCTAGGATTTCTAAGATATCCCATACCCTTTGCTTATAATTAGTTAGCCTTCTTAGAAGGAATAAAGCTTTCTTACTTGTTTCATGACTAACTCTAAGTCACCAAATACTTATAACATTTTAACCCTTTATCCTTAAGGCTATTAGAAGACCAAGGATTAATGCATCATACTCTGTCATATTGTTTGTGCAATAGAACTGAAGTCTATGAGAAAAAAAGTATGACTTACCTATTGGGTTGATCAATTTGAAGCCAACTCCAATTCCTTGCTGGAATTTAGATCCATCGAAATGCAACACCCAAAACTTGGATTTCTCAGTCTTGGAATCTATAGAGTTTTTTTTTTGCTGGTGGTGCATTCACATCATCAACTTTGGGAGGTTGTGTGGGTTTAACATGGCCTTGATTTGACTATACCACTTGAGTTTCCTCTTCTAGGGTAACCTACCCTTTTATGTGCTCAATTTTTGTTTTGCACAAGTAGCATTCAAATTCAGAGTGGGTAGCATTGTGTACCTTGCATCAACTAGGCAACAAGAGTTCCTGAAAATCCATTCTTACACCCAAACTGAGCTGGTCTTGTATGCATTTCTCCATAAACTCTTGGAATCCATCCAGTAGACCAAGACTACAATCTTTATAGGGATATTCATCATCTAACTCAATCAATAATTTTGTGCTCTGGGGCATATGGGTCGAGTCGACAGGTGGAATGCATTGTACAAGAAGGACCTCTTTAGTTACCTCTTCTTCATAGAATTCATATTCATCCGAATATGCTACAGGTAATAATTCCCCAGCTTACTTTTAGCAAACAAGGCCTCATTAATGTTGTACTTTTTAATCATGAATTTCATGTGTGGCTCTTGATCTATATAGATCTAATTTGGAAACCATAGGTGAGAGTAGTCAGTGGTAGCATATTCATTTAATTCCAATGTGAAATCCCTTCCTAAAATGATACCATAGGTGTAAGGGATATCAGCAACTTGAATGTCAATTGTTTGTTTAATCTTCAAATCAACACCAATCTACATAGGTATTTTGTTAATTTCACCAACTATGTTGATCTTTGCTTTATCTAGTTATGTCACCTTGTGTCAGGAGGGAGTGAGACTATTCCCAAAGCTTTGCATACTGCTAAGGGAATGGTGTTGGAAAAAGCTCCCGAATCAAGTAAACAGTTGTGCAAATTCTTTCCAAATATCCTGATGGTGGTCAGAAAAGGAGAAGTCCCCAGCTTTCTTTGAAATAGCCCTCCTAAAATTTCAACTTGTGCTACCTGGCCCTTATCTTTATCATGGCCCTTTTTTTGGGTCTTGGCTTGATTCAGGTCCTTGGTAGGTTGTTATTTTTCTTGCTAATTTGAAGGCAGGTTTTCCCTCTTGTTGAATATTTTTTGGATGATAGGCTCATTTTGGGAATCATCAAAGGAGACCCTCTTGGTGGGTTCTTATTGGAATGATTTGGATGAAGGAGTCCCATTGATTATCCTAAAAAAGGAATTCCTAATTATTGGGACTTTGATCAACTCGAAGGAAAAAATTCAATTTTACCTTCTTAAATTCCTCTGCTATGTACTCCTCCATTTGTTCAATTTCAGCTTTGAAAGGAGTGCTTTGGGAGGAGCCAATAGACTGGTTTTGGTTTTGACCCAGCTTCCTATTCTTGTTGAAGTACTAAGTGGGTACATGAAGATAGCTTGGGTTGTTACTAGCATTCAGATCGAGAGGGGTGCTAAATTTATTAGGTGGAGTGGAGGTTGTGAAAGGGCCACCTGCTTTCATATTCCTTAAATCATATGGGGTTTCCTTTGATGAAACATTTGGACTTCATCCTCTCTAGGATATTCCTCATCTACTAGACCATTATCTACTAAATTGAAGATTTGAGACAAGGGGCTTTTGACACTTACCTCATCTATTATTTCCTCATTTGGGGCAACAATCTCTTTCTCAAGTACGTTTATCTCTCCTTTGGAGAAAGGATCTTGGTTGACTACCAGCATCGAGGAGTCATATGGTTCGGATGGAAAAAATTCTTAGCAACCTAAACTGTCAATTACATTCTAGAATTCTATCTGGAAAATCTTCATGGCTATTTGAAACTATAGACAATCAAACTCAAAATGTCTACTTGTCTTATGAATGGGACACCAACTAGATAAGGCAACCTTGGCCAAATACACCCCACTTGTGGTCTTGTCACTATTGTTTGGTTTTTCGAGAGGCATGGGGACATGACCATCATTTATCCTCGCGTTCCATGGTCAATTCTATCTTTGTGAAGGCCTTCTATCGAAGCTCTTCCCTGAACTTTGATTTCTTTTGTAACTTTGACCGGAAGAAGTCTCGATATCGTGGTTGTCACAGTTTTCACAGTTGAATTTGGCTTGGATGCTTCTTTAGGAAGCATGTAGTTGATTCTTCTGATTCCTTAAGTGCATCATTTCAATTGACATCTTCCTAATCATTTTTGTCAACTCATCTATCAAGTCCTTTTCAGGATTATTTGGTTGTGAAGCAAAATTCTAGAGGAAGATCGGTTGTATTGTTGGTTTGTTCTATTATGTAGACACATAAAAATGGCCTAGACCCGCAAACCACATTTTTCTATATCATGCTTCATCTCAACATAATTAAAATATTTAATTATGTCCTATAGTCCAATGTCAACTATTAATTAAATAATTCTTAATTATTTAATTAATTCACATCTTTTTTTCCTCCTGGCTATTTAAATAAATAAATTACATTTATTATTTAAATACGTCACTAATTTCTTATGTCACTTTATAATTAAATAAATTCCTAAATTTATTTAATTATTACTTACTCATGATTATTTAAATAAATAAACTTTATTTATTTATTTAATACGTCATTAATTATTTATGTCTTCTCATAATTAAATAAATTATTATTATTTATTTAATTATTATCCTCTCCAACTTTCTTTCTAATTTTAAATAGAATCATATTTAAAATTACCCACTTTCTAATTTTCCTCCAAAATTGAATAATCTTAATTATTAAAATTGCCTTATTGATTTTCTTTCTAAATTTAAATAAAAGCATTTTATTTAAATTGGCAACTTTCCTCTTTCCAAGTAAATAATTTTAAATTATTATTATTTACTCTCACATGAATTCACCATTTTGGAATTAATTTAAAAGATTAATTTCAAAATAGCATTTCTCTCCACAAATTAAGTTATTTCTAAAATAACTTGATTTTCTAATTCATCCTCTTGATTTTTACTAATTTCATCTCAATGCCACGTTCATTTTCCATCATTGATTTAATTTCCTAAATTAAATCTTCTCCAAACATTTGGGGATTTTTATCCTGACCCTAATTGAGAGTTGTCAGTTTGAATCTTAACCATTCATTCTAGGGCATTTTTCCAATCTCTCATCTCATCCTTCTATTCAAGATTGTATTTTCTATAAAATGACAATCTTGATCTCATTTTCAACATCTCTTAGTTTTAGATCTTAATATTGCATAATGATAATTCTTCTTCTCTTCTTCCTTTTCTTCTAACAATGTCTTTTGCAGATTTTCTTATTGCATGTAGATTTATCTTCTCTTGCATTTTAGATCAAATCCTTCAATACTTGCTAGGTCATGTCATAAAATTAGTTTGATCACACAAAGGTTGAGGGCATCCATCATATTGCAGCAAATAGAGAAGGTGCAAGGAAGGTGATTCATGGAGGTTGAAGGCATTTGGTGAGATCTTTCCATTTGTTTTTGTTATTTCCTCCTTTGTTCTCTCTTGCTTACTTAGGTTTGATTTTGTTTGTTTTAATGAAACTAATTTGAATATTTTCCTATGTTACATGTTGAAGGTATGTCAGAACTTGGGGTGGCTAAGCATAATCCTATTATTGTTGTGGCTACAATTATTAAGGCACGAAAGGCACCTGAGTCAACGGTTGTCTAGGGTGGGGCACCATTGCAAGTTGCAAAATTTGATTCATCAAGGGTGTCTGATGTGCTAAAGCTTGGGTAATCCCTTGGATCTGATGTGGATGAGAAATTGGCCCTAGAGATGGAAGCGGAATAGCAATATGTTGTCCCAAATCTGTATTGGCTTTGACTTCTTTTGTATAGGCCTCAACCAACTGGGTCGGTTGCAGATTCATCCTTTTTACCAAGGTGGAAGTGAGGTTGTCCAAAGCTACATAGTATATTAATCGGTAAAATGGATCATCAACAACATAAGGCATCTATAATCTCATGTATGTTTGGTGAAATCTATCATTAAAAGAGTTAATCAGCTCATTGATTTCCCTTCAGATGGCCATGAATTGTTGATATAGCTCAGAAGGGATAACTTGGACTTTAATTTTTTGTAGGAAGGCATTCTTCAGTAGATCCCATGTGGTTATGGATCATGTTGGCAAATGAATGTACTAATAGAAGTCCTCCTCCCCCAAAGAGTAAGGGAAGAGCCTACATGCCACATCTTCATGTTGGATCTATATATCCTTCAAAGTTGTTTGAAAGATCTTGATGTGCTCTTCAATTGTCCTCTAAGGATCTTGAGGATTAAACTAGGTACAAAAGCCCTCCGAGTTCTTTGGCATATCATGATAAAATTTAAAGGAAAAAGGGATGGATTATTAGCCAACCACCACATGGGAGGCAGAGTTGGAGGAGGATGTACTAGATTGATTTGAGGTTGCAAAGGGGTAGCAACAATTGCTAGGACAATACCCAGAAAGGGAGGTGCATTGGGTTGGAAGGCAGTGCCTTAGCTATGGGAGATGGTAGCCTAGAAGGAATTTTGAAGCGGTTCAGAAGATTAATGTGCTTCCAAGGGTGAAGAAGAAGGTGAGGACAAATGGGTAGAAGGAGAAGGTGAGGATGGAGGTGAAGTTGATTGGTTGGATGTCTCAGAGGTGGATGCTTTCCATATTTTATCTCTTTTAGACTTGGTAGGGGATGGTAGCTCTTTAAATTCCCTCTTATTCGATGTGGATCTTAGAATTCTTTGAAATATTTCAAGGGAGAATAAACCAATTCGATCTATTTTAACATAATTTGGGCCCTCCTTCTAGTGCCATTTTTTTTATGGGTGTCTTTGCACTCCTCAACACAGGTAATGCATAGGTGCATCGCCTCTCTTGAAAGGTCGAAATCTACAAATAAGTTACAAATTACTATCCCAAGGTCTCTCGGGTGTCAAGTCATGATGATGCTTGGAGTGTCTCAATTGGTTTCATGTGATTTACTGGTAATCATAGGGCAGCCTTACATATGCTAAGTTGGAGGAGAATCGGTTCTTTTAATGGAGTTTGTAAGGTGTTGGAATGAATGTGTAATTGTTGCAAGTTCAAAACAATGGTCTAAACTCCATATTTATCATTATATTTGGCTTTACAATGATGCTTGAGCTATGCCTAAATTACTATTTCAAAGAAAGGTCAAAAGGGAAAGGAGAGGAATAAGTTCCTAGACTTGCAACTACTAATGAGCAATGATAATTGAGAACGCTACAGTGGATAGCATTCCTGAAACTAAGTTCCACTTGGAAAAATTAGCTAACAATATCATGCAACTAGTGTTATCTCCTAAGATCTATATATTTTCAAGCACTCATTCATAATGCAACATGAATAAAAGATGAAACTTAAGTAAAACAATTAATTTATGTTTAGAATGGCTTTACACTGTTGTTTATCATCAACAAACAACAAAAATCATGAACAAGGAAGGGCATCAACACAATAGTATTCTTCAACATCAATGAAAAACATCTAATAATTTAACAAAGCATAGAAAACACATAGAACAACAAAGTAAATTCATTCAAATATATCAACTAAGAGGAGAAGAATCATGAAACATGGATGAAACTCAACAATCCACCAAAATCAATGAATTTCTATTAGAATTTTAGGAGCATGTTTTTACAACAAAAATATCTTTTGAAAATGAGAGGAGACCCCCTATTTATAGTTCTCAAAAAGAAAAATGAGTGGCCTTGAGATTTAATCTCATTGTGTGGCCAAGATTCACTACAAGCTAGGGTTTCACCTACCCCCAATATTTTACAATTTAAAATATATTTCCTATCTTTTAGACTATTTTTGCTTCTAGTGCCCAACACAATATCACTTTTTTCTCTTGTTGATTGATGTTTTGTTACAGCTACATAGTGAGGAACTCATCATCAATAATAGACTTTCCTTCATTTTTCTTTATAGTGACATACTCCACAAATTTTTCTATTAACATCTAGAGCTTGTCCCACTCCATTATATCAGATTGAAGTACTTGGAATGTTAATTTATTTGATTGAATTATAATTAGCTCCCAATTCTTCAAGCATTTGGGTGTAGCTTTAACCATTTGTTCAGACCAGACAAAGTCCCCAGCAGAAAATTCCATAAAATATGGTGTTAATGCATCTGCAGTTCTCCATCTTCTTATGGAAATATGGACTTATTTTCTTGCATTCTAGCTTGGTGGGAGGCATGTCAAGTTCTGTCATGAGCTTTAGGTACTCTTCACAATCCATCTGATGCTCTTTGAACCATTCCAAGTCAAGCTCTAATTCACGAAGTACTTGTTCCATGACTTCTTTCCTATGGTCTAGACTCATTTTCCAAGTCTCGACCAACCATTGATAATTTTTTTACCAAACCTAGTGTTAGAACCAAAAAACATTCATTAAGGCCAAAGTGATTTTCCACTATTCTCTATTAAAACCCTAAGGTTTTTCTCCATTTTAATCCATCATTTGCCTATTGTCTCATAAAAAATGGTTCAATTTAATCCCTGTCCACTTCATTATTCATTTTATACGTAACTGATCCTTTAATATGCATTTCATAAGATTTTATCACCTTATCGTGGCCTCCCAAAATTGGCTTGAGGTATGGCGGTAGTGGTTAAATGGGCTGGCATGAGGTTTTACTGCCACACTGCATGCGATCAATTCATTGACTGTGGTGTTGCGGTGGCGGTGAGATAATCGGTTGGCAATGAGGCGATGAACGAAGACTGGCAGGATGAAATGGTTACTGCGCAACTGTGTGCAATTAGCATGGTCGTCACGATATGGTGATAGTGGTTACGAAGCGATAGCTGTCAACGGACAATGAAACAATGAACAGTCACCCCCACACCGTGCATGGCCAAGCTAGAGACTATGGTGTCGTGGTGGTGATGTAACCAACGAAGATTTCTACTGTGGTACCATTGCCATTCAAGCCAGAGACCATGGTAGCACAGTAAACAAAGGCAGGTAGTTAGCAGAGATAGTGAGGTGAACGGTGAACAGTTGGCAAACAGCGAGGCGGCTACCGCCACACTGCAACTGGTTAGAATGTAGACCACGGTGATAGGGTGGACAACAAAGATAATGGTTAATGCCAGTACCGCAATACCACCAGAGGTAAAGGTTAAGCCCATAGTTGCATGGTAACGAGTGAGTAGCCAAATTCAAATCACCGCTATACTGCGGAGGAAAAGTCAAAGTCCACGGTAGGGAGGTGAAATAAAGAAAGCCATGAGAAAATGAAATGTATGGAGTGGGTAGAGTAAATGAAATATTCAAGATAGGAAAAAGTATTAAGGGGAGAAATAAAAGAAGCAAAATATAAAATGAAATGACGGGAAAAGTATGTAAGGAAAAATCAAATGCAGAATTATGTAAAAATATTTAATTTTTCGAGAGGCAACTCAATTAAATATTTTAATCATTGTCATGAATGTAAACGATTGTAACAAGAAAATGAAGATTTATGACTCTTCGAATGCATTGTATAAATATTTTGTAAAAATTCAATGTGGGGGGGGGGGGGTAGTAGTAGTTAAACTATAGGAGTTAGATTTTTTCCAAAAAAAGGATTGGGCAAATGTAAATAATGGCAGACTTTTTTGAAGAGAGCAATGGATGAGATTATTTTGAATTGCTGAAACCTTCTTGTTTTTAATTTTTGTGTTGCAATAATATATATTTCTTATGTAATTGTCTCCAAATTGAAGTCCTTTGATCATTTAAATCAATATATCAAGCATATGTTTGATTCATTTGTGTGATATTTATTCGCTAGTATTTGCAAACCAGAATTAAATTCCTTCAAGTAAGTCATAGTGATTTAGGATTTTTTTTGGATTGTTGAAGTAAAATTTGATAAGAAAAAATTGCAGCCTTATTTATGCAAGTCATAAATAAATAAAATTATATGCCAGTCATTAGATATCATTTTCAAAGTGCCTAACAATTTGAATTAAGACAGAGGGGGAAATACATTCAATCCTTAATATTCTTGACTCCATTGCCCATGTGGATAGAAGGCACTGATCTACCACAACCCAACGATAAATTCATAAACAATAAATCTTTTCAAAACCTTTCATTTGTGTTGTAGGAGTAGGATTAGTTGTAGTGGTTTTCATCTATCCACTTCCATTTGCCATTCTGGATAGATTGATCAACTAGGAAACACATTTCAAAATCTGCATCATCCATTAGGTACACCCACCTTGGTCTAGCATAACCTAAAGAGAAGAAGGTTCAATTGCATCGATTGGCCTTGTACGTTGGCCAAAAGAGTTGTGAGAGCTTGGTAACCTCTTGTGGTTCAAAATTGTGTTTTTGAGAACCAACGGTTTGGTGACTCTGCTGGGGAATTACTCAGGAAGATTTTTCAGCCTTTCCATTAATAGAGTCAACAAAGTTTCACATTTTTTTGGAGATTCCGTTGGGGCAAACCAAAGCAATCCATTTCATTTTCCTCCTTTTGGAAAATTAAGTGGCGACTCTATTTTAATTTGATATATAATGCATGGATTTTGTGGAGCAATAACATTTTGTCAAGATGTCGGGAGCAAGAAGAAGACACTGGTCAATGAAAGATTTTGAAGAATTGGAACAACAAAGGTTATACTATAAACGAAAAACATGACAAGTGGAACAACGACTATTGCAGTTGGGAGTCAAATGTGTTCCAAATAAATCACCAAATAGGCCATAATACAATGAGAATGGATACACAAATGCTAGGAGATCTTGGACACCATGAGCACCACATGATGCAATTGAGAACTTTGGTAATAAAGGTAATGTACTTTGTTCGTAGAAAAATAATGTTGATGAGTATACTCAAATTCAAGAAAGAGGTACTGGTCTTATGTATGCCTTTGTTAACATTAGGAGATATAAGGGATAATCTGTGACTTCTTTATACAAGCCAATGGTATAAATTTGTATGCAATTACCTCCTCATCACAGGTCTACAATACCCACATTTGTTACACAATTGTAAAAAGCAGCTGAGCCTGAATCAATTTATTGGTCATGGTCATTAAAAAAGCAAGCCCTTAAAGTAGTGAATGAATTTATTGATTCCATGCTTGAGATAGGGTATATGGACACTATCAACAACGAATCTAATAGTGATATCATGAATGATAAAATAATGCATCCAATGGAGGATAAATGTGCAATTGATATTTCCAATGACAATTCTTCAGATTTGGAAGATGGTGATGATATGGGTGGTCAATCATACATATTGGATGAGGACTACAATAATGAAGATGTTCTTTAAGATACACTTCATAAGGAATATATTGGTGACAAAGCAAGCAAAAATAAAAAAATTGAGCCCTCATTCTCAGACCAACACCATGATGGCACTATTGATGATAAGGAAAAATTCATGGGAGAAAGCTTGCATAAGGAGGATGAAGATATAGAAGATATCTCCTGCATAATAGATTGTGACAGTGTGTGTTATGAGGGATCCATTGAATACTCAAATTATGAGGATGAAGTTATGGATGTTGATCTACAAAAAGATGATTTTTGCAGTCCTTATGAAGATCAAGAAGAGGTTGGAGACATGATAGAAGATATGGAAGCAGAGACTTGTTCACTTAGCAGTGAGAAACTTTCATATTTGTTAACTCTTGAATACTAGAAGTATGCACATAAAGATGATTCCAGAGTTTTGGTTCCAGCCTATATTTTATTTGATAGATAAGGTACTATGTGTAATGTTTCAAATGGTTCCATGTCCATCTCTCACAATGATGAAATGTTTGACGCTAATCATGAATTTATTTATGTCCAAAAAGAGGTATGTGACTTGAATGATTTTTTCCTACAAGAGAAAGATACCAGTTTGCATATTATTGATGAAGAGTGTCCAACATTTGTTGATTCAAGTATGGATGAGGATGACTATATGGATCAGAGGTATGTGTCAATGCCAACTGATGATAGAAAATAAAGTGATTTGATTGTTTTAGAAAATATTAATGAGAGAATTTTTTGGTTGCCATAAGGAGTATTTAGATTTTCAAGTCCTAGTAAAACTACTTGAACATTCAGCAACATATAATAGTGAGCATGTTTGTGAATGTTTTGTTGAATGTGGATACACTTTGTATGCTGAAAATGACAAAGATTTTTCATATGACAATAAGAATGATGAATGGAAGAATGGTAAAATGAATATGAATCAGGTTTAATGCAATGATTTCCTGAAGGTTTTCAATGGTAGTACATGTTGTGGAATGTATAGTTTCAAAATAAACCTGATGAGCTCTAATCAAAACAAACTCTATGATAGAGGAAAGTGTAGGTTTTTCTTTTTGGGGTGGCCTGGGGTGATTCCTTGTGGTTTGAATTTTGAACCATAGTAGGTACAGAGGATTAAGGATTCCCAGTGCATGGACAATTCTTAGCAATGCCTCTTTAAATATTCTCTTCTATGCACAGTAGTTTAGGATTTATCATTTCTCCATTTTGCTTCATTTTTGTATCATTCATCTTGTTCATTCCCTCCAACTTCCATTGCCTTCATTTTCATGTCATTTACTTGGTCTTCTCTACCACAAATATTTTGGATTCTTGCAGTGATTTCACAATCACTCATCTCCAATAGGAGCCACTGTTAGAACCAAAAAAAATCCATTGAGGCCTAAGTTATTTTCCACTATTCTCTATTAAAACCCTAAGGTTTTTCTCCATTTGAATCCATCATTCGCCTATCTTTTCATAAAAAATGTTTCATTTTAATCCTCATCCACTTCATTATTCATTTTATACCTAATCGATCCCTTAATATGCATTTCATAAGCATTTACCGCCTTACCGCGGCCTCCCAAAATGGGCTTGCAGTATGGTAGTAGTGGTTAAATGGGTTGGCATGAGGTTTTACCGCCACACCGCGTGCGGTCAATTCATTGACCGCGGTGTCGCAATGGTGGTGAGATAATCAGTCGGAAATGAGGTGATGAATGAAGACTGGCAGGATGAAATGGTTACCACACAACCACGTGTAGTTAGCATGGTCACCACAGTATGGAGGTAGCTGTTACGAAGAGATTAGTAATCAACGGACAGTGAAACAATGAACAGTCACCGCCACACCGCATGCGATCAAGCCAGAGACCGCAGTGTCGCAGTGGCGGTGAGGTAACCGACAAACACTACTACCGCCGTACCACTGGCAGTCAATCCAAAGACCGTGGTAGCACGGTAAAAAAAGGCAGGTGGTTAGCAGAGATAGTGAGGTGAATGGTGAACAATTGGCGAGCAGTGGGGCGGCTACCGCCACACCATAATCGGTTAGAATGTAGACTGCGGTGACACGGTGGACAACAAAGATGGCAGTTAATTCCAGTACCGCAATACTACCAGAGTTAAAGGTTAAGCCCGTGGTTGTGCGGTAATGAGTGAGCAGCTAAATTCAAAGCACCGCTATACTGCAAAGGAAAAGTCAAAGTTTGTGGTAGGGCGGTGAAATAAAGAAAGCCATGGGAAAATGAAATGTACAAAGTGGGTAAAGTAAATGAAATATTAAGGACAGGAAAAAATTTTAAGGGGAGAAATAAAATCAGCAAAATATAAAATGAAATGATGGGAAAAGTATTTAAGGCAAAATCAAAAGCAGACTTATGTAAAAATATTTAATTTGCTGAGAGACAACTCAATTAAATATTTTACTCATTGTCATGAATGTAAATGGTTGTAACAAGAAAATGAAGAGTTATGACTCTTCGAATGCATTGTATAAATATTTTTGTAAAATTTCAGTTGGGGGGGGGTGGGGCAGCAATAGTTAGACCGTAGGAGTTAGATTTTTTCCAAAAAATGGATTGGGAAAATGTAAATAATGATAGACTTTTTTGAAGAGAGCAATGGATGAGATTATTTGAATTGCTGAAACCTTCTTGTTTTTAATTGTTGTGCTGCAATAATACATATTTCTTATCTAATTGTCTCCAACTTGAAGTCCTTTGATCATTTAAATCAATATATCAAGCATATGTTTGATTCATTTGTGTGATTTTTATTTGCTGGTATCTACAAGCCAAAATTAAATTCCTTCAAGTAAGTCACAGTGATTTAGGAATTCTTTTGGATTGTTGAAGTAGAATTTGATAAGAAAACATTCCAGCCTTATTTATGCAAGTCATAAATAAATGAAATTATATGCCAGTCATTAGATTTCATTTTCAAACTGCCTAACAATTTGAATTAAGACAGAGGGGGAAATACATTCAATCCTTAATATTCTTGACTCCATTGCCCATGTGGATAGAAGGCACTGATCTACCACAACTGAGGGATAAATTCATAAACAAACAATATTCTCAAAACCTTTCATTTGTGTTGTAGGATTAGGATTAGTTATAGTGGTTTTCATCTATCCACTTCTATTTTCCATTGTGGATAGATTGATCAACTAGGAAACACATTTCAAAATCTGCATCATTCATTAGGTACACCCGCCTTGGTCTAGCATAACCTAAAGAGAAGAAGGTTCAATTGCATCGATTGGCCTTGTACATTGGCCAAAAGCGTTGTGAGATCTTGGCACCCTCTCATGGTTCAAACTTGTGTTTTTAAGAACCAACACCTAGCTCCTTTTCCCATGACCTATCAAGCATCTTAAGAATAGCTTTGAGCTTAGCATAAGTAATACTATAAAGCTTAGTTAAGCATTGACATATTTTCTCAATGCCTTATAGTTTATTTTCCACATCTCGAAACTTGTTTGTTATGCAGACGACATGGCCAATACCCATATCTCTATTGTAAATCACTCATCAAAGCTAATATTCAATTGCCTTGGATGAATTCTTTGTTTTTTCTAGTTTATCTATGTGTTCCTTTGACAACAATAGTGGTGAGGTTGATGATGCTGTTGGAAATTCAACCACAGAAGACCATTGTTGTATGTAGGCAGTGAGCTCTACCACATGTTCTTTCAATTCCTCCTTGGAGGATTTGTCCTTATTCATTTGGTGAAAAATCGTGGCCACGGACCCCTAGAGTTGATCAATATTTTGTTCCCTTGTAGTCATACCTAGGTCAATGGTGGAGATATTATAAATTAGCGCTTCTTCTTTGTCCATCACCGTGGTGGTAATTTGCATTGTCCAGGATCCCGATGAATCCATCGTCATATGTGATTAGACCTTTGGCTTCTTCTCTTTATTTTTGCTTATCTTAGCTTGAGCCAAGATAGCCTCCAATATTTCCTTTGGATCCATAGGAGTGGGGGTCTTCTTTTGTAGCTACTTCTCCAACCATTCATGCATTTGAGATCTCATCTTTGGTGATTCATGATGACCCTCTTCTCCTTGAGCATGTTGGATTTCCCATTCTTCATGATCTGAGGCCTCCTCCATTTTCTCTTCTTCTTCATCTGAGTCTAATAAAAATGGATTTCTCTTCCTCTGACTCAATGGTAGCAATATTTTCTTTGAGGATGTTCTCCCCTTTGAACATCTTTTCTTCTTCTTGCTCGAACTCTACAAGACGTTCAGCCTTTGGACCTTTCCTTGTTTTAGCCTTTTTCTTCTAGCTTATCTTCTTCTTTAGCATCATCTTTTTTCTTTTCTTATTCTTCCCTCTCAGGATGTACTTCTTCTTAGTGGACAAGGTTTGTATCTTGTTCTTTTTATGGAGGCACAGTGGATATCTCCATGTCTATGTCCATTTCCTTCTCTTCTTCGAAATATTTCCCCTCGGCTTCCTCTCTGGCATCCTTGAGTTGTTGTGAAAACTCCTCTTCAAGTTCCTAGTCAAAGGACTCTATAACATATTTGGCATTAGGGTCTTTGACATCTTCTTCTAAGGATTGTGACCCTTCCTCCCATTCATACACCACCTCATTGATGACCAAGTGTTCATATTCTGGATGCGCATGATAGTCATCCTTGAAGGGATCTTTGGGTTCAACATCCTTCCCCTTTTCAGATACTTCCCTCTCCTACCTATCAAAATCTTCTTAAATTTGCATGGTTTCCTCCATTATGGGTGGTTCCATTGGAGGAGGGACAAGGAGACCGACAATGGCTTGGGCTAGAGAAACTTAAAATATGATATTCATCAACACTCCAGAAAGCTCCATAGGAATGTTTTGCATATGTCAGGAAAATGCTTCTAGGAGAGTGAGGATAGGCATTGTTGTTGTGGGAACTAGGGGAACTATCATTAATGGAGACATCGAGGAGGATGAAAGTGGGGAGGTTGTTGCAAAAGATAAGTCTCTTACAAGAATTGGTGCAACTAGTGAGGCGGAGGCAAGGTGAACTGAGATGTCCATCGCAAGCGAGGATGAGGAAATTAGTGTCTGGGATACTAGAGGAAAAGTAATAGCAATGGTGCTAGTGGTAGCAGCAAGAGTAGAGGTGGTAGTTGGTGCCTTGGGTTGCTCACTCTCTTCTCCCTCTTCTCCTTCATGTAATGGTTCTTCTTGAATTGTGGGCATCTCAAATATTCCACTTGATTTCTTTGCCTTCTTTGAGGTCTCTGCCTCTGATAGCTTTGTTGAATATACCTTATGGTTTATCTAATGCTCTAGTAATTCCTTTCTCTTTTAGGACCTAGAGGTTGGAGGAGACTTGGGAGCTTCTTCGGTTGTAGCAGTAGTCCCACTATTAGTCTCGCTCTCAAGCTCATCTTCGAGCCTTATGTAAGTTAGATTATCCTCTTAAAGCTTCAATTGAGAAATGTGCACATCAATCCATTGTTTGGTCCTATGCTCAATTGGCTTTGTTATAATGTTGAGTTTTTTGACCTCTTCCTCATTCCAGTCTATGAGGGGCAATGGTAGGTTAGCAACACCATCAAATCTTGGATCTATAATGGTGCTTTCATCTTCAACAATCTGGTCTGACACCAAGAATAGTTTAATTGTCTTAACAAATTAGGTCATCATATGCATATAATGCCTCATGCAAACCTCTTTATCATCTCAACAGTTAGCCCAAAAATCTTCAATGTTATGCAAGTGGGCATATTTCTTCCAAATGAATTTCTTTAATTTTTCGTATGGATCCATTCTTGGCCGAGGAGTGTGGAGGCTCAGGATGTATTCAACAAGCTCTTTCTCAAAATACTTGGCACTTTGGGTAGTCAGGAGAGCATTTCCTTGCCCAAATGTAAGAGGATATGGCACCGCTACCCAATGCTTGTTGGTGATCCGGAGGATTTTTCATCATATTTTGAAATTCTCCATTTTTCTCCAATTTCAGACACTGCTTGAGATCATGACACCAACGCAACTCAAATGAAGTCAATCGGAGTCTCGGAGCTCAAGATATTTATGGTCAAACTTTTGGTCAACTCCTAGACCCAGGCCAAAAAAAAGCCAAAAATCAAAGTCGTCAAAACCTATCAAAGTCAACATCATTGTGAAGTGCTCATCACCACAAATCTGGCATATTTCATTTCATGGAAAATGAAGTCAGTATGATGAAGTTATGGAAAGTCAAAGAGTGGGCCAAATTGCCTCGATGATGTCAACGCCCAGTCAGCTCAATGGCCAATCAACCCTTGACACATGGCATCACCTCAACCCTCTAAATGGCAATAATATTTTTTTATTAAATAATAATATATATATATATTAAAATCATTAAATTTGGGTTTCCCACATTATGTGGGCACCACCCATGGTATGGGGGGTGACCCACATTAAGTGGGGTGCCACCCATGCTATGGGGGGTGACCCACATAAAGTGGGCCACCACCCATGGAGTAGGGGGCGGCCCACCTAATAGGGGATCTCCCTTATCTTATTTTTTAAAGCATTTAAAAAGAGAGGGTGGTGGGACCACCACCCACCATCTTCTCTAAAGGGGATTTGAATTGATTTTTTCAAAGCCTTAAGATAAGGCAATATCCTTATTTTCAGTGGCCTAATATATCCCATGGGTTAAGGATCCTAACGTGTTCTCTTTATACGAGAAATATTAGGAATATTATTCCTAAATAAAGGGGTCAAATAAAACCTTACATAAAATATCTCCTAAATAATAGAGAATAAATCCATACGTAACCATTCAAATGGAAAGAGAATTATTTTGAGGGGATATTATCCTTTCAAAAATTATTAAAGGAGGATATTATTGAATTTTTTTCTATGTAATGGAGATTGGATAATTAATTAGTTTTACTCTAGTTCTGGCATAAAATGTAATATAAAAAGGGGTAGAATGGGAGTGTGAAGTAAATGATTTTAGAAGAAATTTTCAAGTGTGAGTTGCTTTCCTTGGAGAAATTATTGTATTTCCATGCTTTTGGAGAAGCTTGTCTCCATGCACTTTGGAAGTGCATTTGAGAATTTCTTTGTAAACCAAGAGGAGGTTTTGCCAATGAATGTAACTGAATTTCTGGAGGAATAATTGGATTGGTCCACTCATTGGAGAGGGGCTCGAAGATGTAGTATTTTTAAACGATGAACTTCATTATCAATTTCATTTGCATTCTCTTTCCCTCTCCCATTTTTTTCTTTCTTTAATCTCTTTGTAATTTTGTTAAGAATTAAATTTTAATTAAGAACTTTTGGATTATAATTAAGCATTCAAAGCATCTGTCATAGATCTATTAAATTAGATCAATCAGAAAGGAGAGTATGGGATTTTTGTAACTGCATTGACACTTCCAACAAAATCATATGGTTATTTGGATACTAGGGCAGCTTGTACGACCTTTCACTGAAGCCCTCAGTCTGGATATAAGTAAATTTGGGAAATTGGATGAAAAAGAATTTAAACCTCTGAATAAATGTGCAGGAACTATGCGTGACTCTTCTCTCAAAGTATCCTCTTAGAATTCTGATAATATGCTCAATGAGTACATTGTTCACCTTGCAGTAGTCCTTAAAGTTTCAGTATTGGAGCTATGGGAATTTGTCATACACTTTCAGTTACCTTCCTAGAGTTGAGTTTTATGCTACAAACAGGCCTTTATATGGATTTGCATCAGCTATAAGGTATACTAAATAGGATGTCATGTAAAATTGGTGGGACTTCTTAACCGCCGGGAACTACTCATGTAGGTTTTTGCTAATCATCCAAGCCCTGTCAAACTTGGTTGTTCCTTTGACAATCTCTTCAATGAAGTAGAAGATCCAATCATAGAAATGTGTTGTAGTCGAGATTCCCATAACTCTACTCAACAAGGTCACCAAATCATGATAATCCTCATAGAAGTCACTTCTAAACAATTCTTGGGGTACCTTGTTTACGCTTCCCTTCTTGTCTTTTGACCAATATTGGTTGATCAATTTCTTGCACTTTAAGGGGTCCACCTTCCACATGTTCTTTGCATATTCCATTGTGGCTTGCTCCATGGGGTCAAAGGTGATGTGGAATGTTTGTGCTATGGACTTGGTAGAGATTTCAGCTAGTACTTTGCCATCCTAATCCATAATTTTCCTACTCTTCTCTTGATAAGCTTCCCTGCATGCCATTACCAACTCTAAAGCCACACGAGCTGGTGGGAAACCGGTTTCCTTTACAAAACCACTCTTCCTGATTCTTTTTGCATTCTTCGTAGTCAAGTTGACAATGAGCCTTTTGTTTGAATTCATCTATGTTGATGTACCCAAGGTTGGTATCTATAATATTATCCCATTTTGTGGTGACCCGAGAGGTGACCTCCACTCCCTAAAATTGATATTTCATCTATTCTTTGTCTTCCTTTCCCTATCTAGGCCTCGGTATATTTTTTCCCTTTTCTTACTCTACGGACGACTCTAATGGTCCTATAGTTGATTCCATAAATCCCACAAGTAAACTAAGTAAGCATATTCATATATAGAACAAGGGAAACATTAGCAAAACCCTACAAAACAAATGTTGGATTGAGAAATTCATCTTTTATAGATCATACCATCTCTTAAAAAGCCTCATTTTCCCTTCATTTGGGGAAGATTGAATAGTGAGGGCCTAGGGATGTGCATTTCCCTAGGCTGGCAGTTGTTTAGAGGATGCAATGGGTAGATGACAAAGGGGGAAAAATAGCCCATAGTTGGCCACCCGCATCAATATTTTTGCACAGGAATGGGACCCATTAGATGTTAAGTCACTTAGCTAGGAAGATATGATCATTTTGAGGTCCTTGGGAAAGTTGTTTCAGCATGCAGGTCCAAGGGTCACAGGGGCAGGTAGGGTCTCGCTTGTTTGCAAATGGAGGTCGAGGTTCAATAGCCTGCATGTGGCCACCCATAGTAAAATATTTGTTGTCAAATTTACTTGGTGATTTTGTGCAAATAGATGGAAGGGAGACAAACAACGTGGAGCCTACAAAGTGGACATACAAGGGCAGACTGTCATTTTGAAATGACAATCAACATGGGGTAGTCCACAAATGACGACCCACATGGTCTAGCCCACAAAGGGTTAGTACTAAGACAAATTTTGAGGAACATGACCCGGTCGGCGAGGAACGGCTCAGGACCCGCCAATTGGGTGGAAGGGTAAGCTATATCGTTAAGGATTGGACATTGTCAAAGGTGGCAAAGAGTAGGTGTCGATCCATGAGAAATGGCTCATAGAGGCTGATTATCATGAATTCACTCTTAGCGGAAAACAACCAAGTGGAGCCGAAGGCATGGGAGGGCGGAGATCGACAGTCGTTCATGATGATGGAAAGATAAAAGGGTTGATAGCAATGAGCCGCCTACAAAATTGGGTCTATGAGGGTAAATTTTGGTGAAGTGTTTTTTTTTCTCAAATGACAACAGAAAAGGATCCCATGAGGCCCACCGGGTAGGAAGTTGGGGTTAAATAGCCATTAGGAAATGACAAATGGATAGAGCTATTAGTGGGTGGAATCTCGCACTCATGGACCCACAAAGGTCATGAGTATTCCCCTTAACCTTAGGATTTATATTTGGCTCAAATGGCGATGGTAAGGAGATGGCACCCATTCATGTGAACGGGGTCGCAAAGGGTGATGATTGTGGTTTAGAGGTTTATCTTTCATAGTGTCGAGGTATCGGTGGTGGGAGATCTATGGGCCGCAAGGCTTCAATGGCCCTAGTTCAGAATGGCCATGGAGGAGCTAAGTTCTACATGGCCTGAAATGGTCGATTCCCAAAGGATTATCAATTTTTGTGATATGGGTTTTGCGCGGAATTCATAGTTTTAGCAAATTTCATAGTTTTCCCTTCCTAAAATTTTAAGATTTTCTAGAATTTAACAAAAAAAATCATAACTGGGCAATGAAGGAAACACTATCTAAAAATATCACAAGGAACATGAGGAATCTGATGGCAACAATGATGCTCAAATGACGATGAGATCTTGTGGGTGCAGAGGCAGTGGAAGCAGGATGAGCGTTGACAACTACAGAGAATATCGGTGAAAATGGAATCTCATTTTTCTATTTATAGAAATTAGTGATTTAAATTTTATCATTAAATGTGTGTACGGTGGTCAACGTGATTGGTGGGCATGATTTTCAAATATTCAATGACAAGAAACGTGGAGCCCATAGGGCGGGCAACAGCTAAGTATTCATCATTTGGCAAACAGACAAGGAAACAGAAGAGGAGGATGTGGAGCCCGTAGGGTGGATGGCCAAACTGACTTGTCCACCATGCAAATAACAAAAGAGGTACAAAATCCCACCAGGAGCATCCTACATGAGCAGACCCACAAAGAGAAAGGATGACAGTTTAATGGACTCGGGGCAAACTGCCAAGGGGCTCTGCAAAGGCCAAAGACATAGAATTTTTGAGGGTGGTGAAACTTGGTCAACTTAAAATGACAACTTTAAGACTCATTTACCACTTATGACTTAAAATTAGATGGAACACAAAATGAGGTGAGGGAAAAAGTGACCCGACAAAGCAGCAAAAGAGAGGGTCCCCATTCGAAATGGGGTGTGTGTGCTCTAGGCACAACATTTATCTTGGAAATAGATGCAAACCAATAAATAATAGTGAAGGATAGACATAAACACACAAAATACCCATATAAGAAGTTTCACAAACCCTTAGTTTTCAAGAAAGCCTAACCCATATTCACACTCACAAACACAATCTATGCAAATGGACAAAGAACACAAATAATACTTTCCTCCAAAAAATTAGAACTTCAAAACCCAAAAATATTTAAAATACAAACTATTCTCATCTTCATGGGATAAATTGAAATGGAACTAACTATTTAACTCATCAATAGACACTAACCCATAAATAATAGCGAAGAATAGACAGAAAGAGACAAAATGCAAATGAAAAAAAACAATGGACGGTTGAATGTGTGTATATATATTTTCACATACATATGTGCATATATATGTACATCAATGAACAAGAAATAGTACAAAAATTGAGTACTAGGTAGTTGTGGTTTTCAACAAAGGAGGAAAATATTGAGAACATTTGATCTTCACTAGAAATATTTAATTATGCAATCAATAAAGAAAGAATTAATGATCTTCAAACAAAGTGAGATGCACCTAGCTACTTCCTTTCTTAAACATGGATAGAAAATAAATTCACATTAATGAATCACAATGTCAAGTATTTAACTCGATAATAGATAGAAGCCCATAAAATTAGCCATCGGACAAGAAAGGCTAACCCATATTTACGCTCATAGAAACAACTCAAGAAAATGAGAAAAAAACACAAACAATACTTTGGTCAGCAAAGTGAAAACTTCAAAACCAATAAATATTCAAAACATGAACTATTCTCATCTTTATCCAATAAATTGAAATACAACTAACTATTTAACTTAACAATAGACACTAACCCATAAAGAATAGTAGATAATAGACATAAACATTGAAAATGCAAACAAGAAAAAATAATAGACATTGATTGGTAAAATGCAAATATGTAAACCACTATAAAATGATAATTTAAAAGACTATAAACCCTCTCAATAGAGAAAAATTTATGATTTTATTCCTAGACATTTTCCATTTACTTACACCTAATTTTCATTCTCATTCAATAAACTCAACTACAATTGCAATGTATAACTACACTCAATTTAAATTAACCATAAAATCTACAGATGCAGAGAACTATAAAACTAGACTGTAAAAGACATAGGAGCTTACAAACGGTTCATTTTTCAATTCCAAATTCGTAGAAAAAAACAAAAAAATCAAAGCATAAAAGATAGAGTAACTCACAAACACCACCTTTCTTGCTTCCAACACCGTAGATGAAAACCTTTCCAACAAACACAAATTCCAGACTCATCAAACAACTTGAGCATATGAACAAACAAAACAAATAACACTTTCCATGAGAGAATTAAAACTTAACACCATAACCCACTAATTATGGTTGCACTCTAGCCTACTCACAATAAATGAGAAGAAGAAAATAGTAAATGCAAATGTATTGCTCTAGACGCCACGCATCCCCACCAAGAGTCCATGACAAGACATGACTATACAAAAAAAATCATGAAATATTTCCAATAGCGAAGCTCCCTATAATGATAATAATTATTTAAAAAAATATTTACAAAATGCCAAAACCACGAGGAAAATTACACCCGCCAATCACAAACCCGTTCAACAAAGACAAATTTAATGATTTATACCTAGACATATTCCATTTAATCACACCCAATTTTCATTTCCATTAAAAAAATTCAAGTGCAATTGTAGTGCATACATGCACCCATAAATACACTCTATCAAACAACCTCGACAAATGAAACAACAATGCAAATAACACTTTGGTCTACATAAATAAAACTTCAAGTTGAAGATTTACTTTAAATATGACCAATTTTCATTTTCACCCAATAAATTAAAGTTCACCTAGCTACTTCCATTCTTAGTTATACATATAAAATAAATCCACATTAATGAATCAAAGTGTCAAGTATTTAACTCAACAATAGACAACAACCCATAAAAGCAACCACCAGACAAGAAAGATACTAACCCATAAGGAATAGTGGAGAATAGACATAAACAGAAAAAATATAAACAACAACAAACAATAGAAATTGACCCGTAAAATGAAAATATGTAAACCACTATAAAATGACAATGTCAAACACTATAAACCCTTTCAACAAACAAATTTGAGGATTTTATTCCCAAACATTTTCCATTTACTTACACCTAATTTTCATTTTCTTGTAGTTTTAATGCATGACTGGACTCAGTAGAAATTAACCATAAAATGCACACATGCATAGAACTATAAAACCAAACTGTAAAAGATATAGGAACTTACAAACACTTCATTTTTCAATTCCAAATTCGTAGACAAAAATAAAAAAACCAAAACGTAAAAGATAGAGTAAATTACAGATGCCACCTTTCTCACTTCGAACATCCTAGATCAAAACCCTCCCAATAGACACAAATTTTAGACTCTTTAAACAACTTGAGCATATGACCAAACAACGCAAATACCACTTCACACGATAGAATTAAAACTTAGCACCATATCCAACTAATGATGGTTACACTCCAACCTACTCACAATAAATCAGAAGTCGCAAATAGTAAATACAAATGTATTTCTCTAGATTCCATGCATCCCCATGAAGAGTTCATAGCAAGAGATGACTATACAAACAAACTCATGAAATATTTCCAATAGCGAAGCTCCCTACCATAATTATTATTATATAAAATATTTACAAACTGCCAAAACCACGAGGAAAATTTCACCTGACAATCACAAAATTGCAAAAATAGGGAACAAAATTCACTTTTTCTAAATATTCCCCCAAACATAAGCCATACTTTAGCTTTATTTTCTAGTTCCATTCCCAAAGCACAGTTTTAATATGCAAGATTGAGGTGATAATATTAGTTCACTGCCTTATAAGGGTAGGGAATAATAATATCTCTATTATTTAATTATCCATATCCCACTTCCCTATTAAATCAAATGATTTTATATTTTTTAATTTTCTCCAACAACCTCCTTTTTTGTATCATTCTATTTATCTATGTCATTCTTATCTCTTCATGTCTCATTTAATTTCCACCCTTGGTTGAATTATCTTAGCCATTCATCCTTATATTTTCCCTAATTTTTTCCTAACCCTATTCCATACTACAACTTTCATTCTTGTCCATTGATTGACACATCTCTTTGACATAGAATCTTATCCCTTCATTCAATCTTAGCCATTCATCTTTATCTTTGCCCTAACTTTTCCCTAACCCTATTCCATACTACAACTTTCATTCTTGGCCATTGATTGACACATCTCTTTGACATTGAATCTTATCCCTTCATTCAAAATTTTATCTTCTATAAAATACCTTTTCCTTGTCATTTTGACATCTACATCTAATCTATATTTTGAGCTAATGCAAGTGCATGCTATTAGTACAAGACAACAATCTTCAATACTTTCTAGGCATTGTCATAGGCTACTAGTGCATACTCAAATATAATGGCATCAAGTATATTTCAAGAAAAAATGAGAAGGGAAATGGAGGTGAAGCAATTATGGCATGAAGACTTTATGGTGGCATTTCACTTTATATTTCATGTTTTTATTCTTATTTGTGCTCTATTATTGGTTTAAGGTTAGTTTGTATACTATTTTACATTAACCTAGAATTTTACACTAGATTACAATTGGAACCATGGAAATTTTGTTGTGACCAAGGATTTGGTTGCTGCTAGTTCCAATTTTGTTGAGGTTGTTGCCATTGTTGAGGGTTTTTCCATGGATTTTGATTAGCTAGACAAGGCTGAGAATTCCAATCAAAAAAATTCTAATTTCCAATGGGAAAAGATAAATTTAAGTTAAGAGGTTCTTTTGGTATACCTTTTCTTTGCTTCTATGGCCTTCTTTGAGCTATATAAAATAGTTGTCCATCCTCTCCTTCAAGTGGCAGAAAATCAATTTTTCCAGTTTTGTCTTGTTGGATACTAGCCACCCTCTTGAATTTACAATTTGTTTTCCTTTTCCTACAACTGGGGTAGTATATAGTGAGAATTTTTTTAGCTTCCTCTTGCTTCTTTTTTATGTGGAGAGTTTCCAAGTGGCTGATAATGTCCTCCTTCCTGTTCGATAGAAAATTGCTTAATTATATCTTTGAAACCCCAATAGATGATTTGCTAATGGTGGATGTCCTCTCTCCTCTTGGCCTCATAGTGAAGGTCCAACAGTAATTTCTACGGACCTTGCAGATGTCTTCAAATGGTATTTGAGAGATATCCCCTTGCCCAATAATATTGGCGGCATCCATATAGTCCTCATTTACTCCTCTCAAAAATATTAACTGGAGGGATTCTTCAAATAATTTTTTTTGTTGGTTTTTCTTCAAGGAAAACTAAAATCTATCCACATAATATTCTAATGGCTCATCCTCCTTCTATGATATTCTAAAAATATCATCTCTCCTCCTATTAATTCCTCTACAATAATCCCATAAACCATCTTAGAGATGCATCTTTTAGAGTGGCATGGAAGATTTTGAGCCTATAATAATTAGAAGTATAATCATAACTTCTACATAGGACATCAAATTCAAACATAAATTTATTTGGGTCTTCAATCACCAACCCATAAAAAATAAAAATGTTGGAAGAATATTCTTCAACACAATAGCTCTTTCTTGGTTGGTGATTGGGAACTCAAAGGTTGCATGCTCATGATCATCCACTACATCACCCATGGTTTGGTATGTCCCCTTTTTTTGTGTGCTGGATGTTGGTGATAGGGAAATTTATTCTTCAAGATTACCCTTACTTTGAGTACTAGAGTCACCAATTTCTACAATGGCTTCTTGGCATGTAGAGGGGAGGAATCTACCCAAGAAATATATTTGCCTCCACATACAATAAATATGGCTTTGTATAGTAGCAGTCCTACATAATGTTATTGTAACTTTTTGGTGTGTTAAAAAATATTAAGTCTAATAGTCCTAATGTTGTAAAATATGAAAGCTTGGAAAACAATTCAATGAAGATAGCACCATCCCCAAAAATGATGCTAAAAATGTAGAGTCTAAACTAGAGTATTGTAAACTTGGTAGAAACTACACAATTCAAAGGTATAACTAGTTGAACATTTCACTCGACATTGTAAAGACTACATTAAATTATAAACCAAGGTTTATAAAATTATGATGGTGCTACACTATATATGCCTTCAAAGACCTGAGGCTATCTAGGTTATCCTAATTAAGGTATTCTACTTGATGGAAATTCACAAAATTGCATAATAGTAAAGAAGAAGACTAGTGCTAATGGTTATGGGTGCCTACAACGTAACCTATAACTAAACTATTGTTAATAAAGAATTATTGTACCAACTCAAAATTGATCAAGACTAGTAACTAAACTTATTCTAACCTTTGAAGTACTATAGGTTGACTAAATGTATTCATTCTCATGAACATTTGTTACTGATAATCAAGATATGAGAATCTATTCTAGCTTGCATGCAATTTATGAAACAATGATAAACAAAAATAACTACTAAACAAAAATAAAACAGCTATAATGTAGTGAAGAACAATTACCTTGAGTGGCCTGTTCAAGTGGTTGTCTTCACTTAATTAGAACCAAATATAAATATCAGATTTTAGGAATCCAAGTGAAATTGAAATTCATTCACTACACATCACAAAAGATTACACAAAATATTCTTCACGGATTGTATTCAAAGAAATCATTTTGAATAATCAACATGTTTGTAATTGATTACTAAAAACTAAAAAGTAACTGATAACAAATTACTAAAAATCAACTAACTCATCTAAGGACTTGACCACTAACTATATACAAGAACAGGGGAGTTTATTCTAAGCATAACTCCTAACTACAATCATTAACTACAAATCCTAGATATTAGATTATAGAGTTAATATTGAATTGTTTAAACTATAACTGAAAAAAATAAGAGTTCTAATAGAATTGAGACTTTGCCAGAATAGATTTGCATGTAGAACACACAAATAGTTATCTAGAATCCTATCAACAAAATAATTATTCTTCTCAGTGCCTTATTAATTGTCGTAATGATGCACAACTAACTCCATCAGGTGTCTCCATATGGTATTTATTGCATTTAGATTGATCTAGCAGTTCCCTTGTTTTGTTTTCCAAGTCCTATTTTTGTTGCAAGCTATAACTCCTAGTTGTTGCAAGCTACAATGTCTTCTTGGGCTACAAGAGGTTAATCCAAAAAACATTACACAAAGCTAACTACCATGATTAAACACAAAATTTCATCCACATTTCATACATACTCACATATAAACCATGCAAAACTACTATATCATAACTATATTTCCATTACTATGATTTAGGTCCAAGGTTGTGTAATGAGTATAAAAACATGGCATAGCATAGGAGTATTTTTTGAAAGGATTGCCAAATAAAGTATGAAATTATGCATAAAAATAACAAAAAATAGGCTAATAGATGAACCCAATAGTAGGGCCCAACCATGGATACCTATTTTGTCATAATTTCATAGTTGAACCTATTAAGAGTGGAATTGGGCATTTTGTGGCTAGTTTCTATGAATTCCATCACTTTAGTTATTCACAAATGTCTCAAGTTCTCTCATGAGGTCTCTAGGCATGTTGTACATGACACTAATTACAAATCACTGGTGTTGTGTGGGGCTTCTTTTTAAACCACTTTTGGCTCACTCCAGTCAGAACTCCCTCTGACAGACTTGCTATATCATGCTTATGTCAAGTATAAGACTAGGGTAATGACACCAAAAGTGACCTATCTAGTATCTCCCTAAATCATCTTAGTAAAATTTTCTCTGGTTGTGCAACAGTAAGCTACCTCCTCCTCCCAACAAAAGGGGAAGGGGAATCTTTCTTGCAACCATGGGCCTTCCTCTTTTGTGTCGTTTTCTCCATTTTCTTCTATTTCTCACCCCACTATGACATCCTCAGCTCCTTCTCACATGACTCGCATGGGATTATGATGGTGCCCACTTAGTGAAAATCTAAGCATCAAGTATTTGAACTTCCAATCTTTCCCACAGTTCCTAGACCCATTGTTTATGGCATGGGGAAGGGTCCTCATGGAGTGGCCCTCATGTCTAATCTTTTATGGCCTCTTATTTTTCTTCCTCCTACCCCTCTAGTAGTGAATAGGAAGAGGCCCATTCTTGAGGAACTCATGTATCCTTCTCCACTTGTTGTTTTTTTTCTCCTATGCTCCCTACTCCTACCCCTATCTAGGAGGTTTCCCTTCCATCAACCATAGTTGTGGAGGACACTCCTATGGTAGAACAGGAACCTCCCACCTCTTCTCAGGTTGTGACTTCTAGTGTCTGAAGCCAATGTAACTGGCTTGTGCATGATTACAATTTTGGGATAAAAACGGTCGTTGAACAAGCTTCCTCAAAAAAGATAAAAGGGGAGCTAGTAGCTCCTATTTTGCATCTCCTATTATTTCTATTCCTTTTTTTATTCTTGCCTTGGTTACAATTCCCTCCATTTTGATTTTGACTCCCCCAATGGGTTTTTATGATCCTCACCCCAAAAGGGTATAGGTGTTCATCTCTCCTTCCATGGAGCCTCTTCTCTTGATGTCTCTCTCGAAAATTCCTCCATTTTCTCAGTCCATAGACATGTTGAACATAGTGATTGTGTATGTTGTGGATTTTTCTTCTCCATCCTTTACCTCTACTTCTTTTGTGGGGATCCAACATACTTTGTTGAAGCATAAGCTGGAGGATGACCTCACTTTGAGTGGTTTTCATGAAAAGGGCTCACCTTCTGTAGGAGGTAGTCTTGATTTGGCTTGCATCATCCTTATGACAAAGGCGGACCCTACATCCCTTGAGTTTGTCACTACCCCTATTGATGAGTTTGATGGTGGATCTCTGCCACCTCCTTCTTCTCCCACATGTTTAACACATGGCACTCCAGTGAAGTGCATGTTTAACTTGGTGGATGATGTCTCGGCTTTTTCCTCGATCTATGTAAGATCAATGACCCAAATCTCACAAGAGCTCAGTGAAGAAGACCTTGAGGGGCCTTCTTCCTTGGACCTTGTTGTAGGAGAGTCAGAGGGTACTCCCCTCACTATCCCACCCCTATAGCCATATCCTCCCTCCCCATATAATGATCTATATAGGGATAAAGATAATATTTTGGTCGATGAGGAGTAGGGTGGTGCCTCTTCTTTATCTATAGATTATATTTGTGTGTGTATGTTGTGTTCCCCTCGTGCTTGTATTTATGTGTTTTTGATCCTACTTGGAGGAACCTTTCTACCCTTTTATGTGCTTGGATACATGATTGAAAATTTATTGTGAACTTCCTCTATTTGTTCCATCATTATTCTATATGTCATGACTTTTCTTTTTGATAATTGGGGATGATGCAAAGTGTTAGGGGAATTTAGGCCATCTTCCATGTTGACCCAATTTTTTATTTTCATTTTGTCTTCATGTGCTCTTCTTCATGATTTAGGAACTTTTGGGATTGATGATCATTCATTCATACACCATGTGATAACTATTTATATATATATGAAAAAATCTAACCTTGAACTCCCAAATCTCCCTATCTCTTGATTTCTTCATTTTTTCTCATCTCCCATTTTTTGTCTTTTTTTATCTCTATCCATCTGCTCACTGATGTTGTGGTGCTTGTGTGTTGTCCCCAATGTGCGTGACAAAATTTTCATTTTTACATCTTACAATATTCCATGGGCCACAACATCTCTTCCTTTTCTCTCTCTCCTTAGGATATCACATGATCCTCTGTGTAGCATGTACCATCCTAAGGGGGGATGCTATACTTCTCTAATTTTCAATAAGGTGGATTAAGTGGACAACAAATCCCTTACTAGAAATATTTCATTTTTCAAGAATGCATTCTTCAACAAGGACCCTGTAATGATTTTTTTTTTCAAAAACAAGTTCATAGCGAAAGAATCTAAAAAATTTCCTTTGAAAAAGGAGCTTTTATGATGAAGAAATCTAAAAAAATGTCTTTGAGAAGGATTATTATTTTTGTTGGCACTCTCAAATTTGCAAAAAATTTGAGGTGCCCATTTCGAGAATTTTGCCCCTTCACTTTCAGAAATGCACCTAAGGGGTCAGTTTGAATGACCCACTTTGGAGAATCAGAACTTGAGGCATGTTGATTTCCAAGCAAAACCCATTTGCAGACGTATTTGATTCACATATATGAGTGTGTGTGTGTGTGTGTCAATTTTCAGCTTCCCACAACATGTTTTGTCAGGGTTTTGAAAAGTGAAGCTGGAGGGTTTTTGCATTGTTCTGATGTTCGCAGAATTGTTAGTTTGAGAAACAGCCTCCTGTTTGAGCTTGGAATTCGCAATCAGTTGACTGTTATGTCAAAATGAATGTTGTTCTGTGTTCTCCATACCTAAATGATCTCGGATGTCAGTTTGCAGAACCTCATGATTTGATTTTCTATTTTTAGCAAATCAAAACAAATGTTGTTTGTTCAGTTTCACATTTGCATTCTTGACAGCCCTTCTGAGAGGTCAACTTTGCTCATTAATATCTTTTGATCAAAGATATTTCATGCAACTTCCTTTTGTACACGTGCTTAGGGTATCTTAATGTTCCACTATATCTGATGGTAGCTCGTCAGGGGTTGATTTGCTATTTTTACAAATTGGCAATCGGGTGTGTTTTAATTGTTTTAGAGCAACTGTTGTTTCAGAAAGGTTTAATTGGGAAAATTTTCCGATTAATATCCTGTACCTCGTGATTGATTTCTCTGATCCATATTTTTCATTATACTTTGGGATCAAATGACTATATCTTTGCAATTTTTTATGGTTTCACAAGGTCGTTTGACTGGTTTCCTCGATTGATTCCTGAGGCAACCTGGCCTGTTTTGCCCATTTTGCAAAAGTGACAGAAAACAGTTTTTGACGGCAATCCAGTTTACCATTCCACTTCAAATGCATCTACATGTTGTCTTGGGATGATTTGAGTTCAAAACTTGTTTGAAAATGAAAATTTTTTTAGTCGAGCCACTTGGGGCCCGACATGCTTTGCATTGTCATGACACCATAAAAGTTGCAATTTTGCAAATGAGGGTAGCATTTCATTTGTATGACTCAAAAAAATTTATATGCTTACATCTGGTAGCAGGGTGAACTACAAGGTGCTGGTATGATTTCTTTTGTTGTTATGCACATTTGTACATGCATATGGGATGGAGAAGTCATTGTTATAGTTGTGAGTACTCTATTGAATGTGATAGTGAATTGTGGAAGGATTTAGATGGTGAATAACTTGATGGGCTAGGCGAATCCAAATTGCATGAGTATCTTGGAGCACATCTCAATTAAAGGATTGTTTGAAGGCATATGTTGATATGCCATGTTATCAGGTGGTTTCTTCAAAAGGAAATCTTCTCAGGGAAGGCCTTATCATTAATAAAAAAAGGGAAGCGAACCAAATGTGAAAGAGGAGTAATTTCCAAATCAATGTAGTTGCAGGAAGAGTTTTTTTTTTAAGGCCTCTTCTATAAAACGGGGGCAAGTAGCCTACACAACAATATGGTATCCATCCATGCCATGATAAATACAGCTAATGCACAAGGTAGATGTATTAAAAGGGGGTTTGGACTATCAAGCAAATGACAGAGATGTTTGGGAGTTGGGCATACACATCCATCAATTGAGGGAGGCTCGAGCTGTTTTCAACAGTAACAAAGCACCATTCGAACACATGAAGGAGGGATCGAATCGGTTGATGGGAGGTCCGCAGCAATGGTTGTAGCTAAATGAGGTTATAGGCATCCATCAAGGTATGGAGGCACCAAAGGTCGATGGAAAGTGGTCTGGAAAGAGGCGTATGAATTTGCAGACAGTGCCTTAACAAATGTGGTATCATGGAGTGCCATGATTGTGTTGTATGCGCAATACAGAGGCCTTCAAATTCTTTTGAGAAAGTGTATGATAAGGCACTGTACAACCTTTAAAGGTTATTTTCCCTCAAGCTCACACCATAGTTGTTGAAAGCACAAAATGGACTACTAAAAAGGCTCGATGGAGTGTTTTTCTCAAGGGGCTTGCTAAGGGTATGGTGTATGGACACCTCTCAAAACAAATGCATCTACCATGAATACACCAGAGTAGAGCATGGTAAAACATGAACAAACAAAATGTTAGGGCAACAAATAAATGAGCAGAAGAAGATCAACGGTGGGGTGAGGCCCAAATTTTGTTAGTGGAGGGCAGAAGCCAGCGAACTAGATGAGAGGCACAACTTACAGTTGGTCTGCCGGAGACCAAATGGAGGCAAAAGCAAGTAATAAGGGCATGACCAGTGGTGGTGGGAGCCGACACTAGTCAATGGAGGTTCATGTCGTAGGTAAGGGAGGCACGGCTAGGTGAGTGAAGGCACAACTGGTAACTAAATGGAGACTTACGCATGGCCAGTGATGTTTGATGTGGCCATGCCGGTTGGAGGGGTTTGTGCGCCAGCTGTAGGGTAATAAACTTCTATCATGGCATGTGGGGCTCGAACCAGTGAGATGAAGGGTGCGTGGTTGCCATGATTCCCGAGAGGCAAATCTTGGAGATGCTCGAGCAAACAGTGTCGAGTAGAAAATTAGGGTAAAACAAATGACGAGTGAGCAAGGAAAATCCAACAGTGGTGAAGATGAGGTTGACTCCAGCCAAATCTCCACCATTTCCCACCAAATCGCAATTAGGAATTGCGCGAGGATTATGGATCACGGGATGGCCGGGAGATGGGGAGAGGAGTAAGATAAAACTTTTAAAAAATTAAATATTTCCCTAATGTTTGGTCAAATGGTATTAAATGGAGGGGCCCATTCATTTTCTCTTGAATGTTAAGTTAATTTTTTAAGTAAAAAAGAGACTGAATGAGGATTAATGACCGTTCCCCGCCATGTCATGATCAAAAGTTGCCTGGTCGATAATGATTGCAGGATGGCGAGAGGGTGACACGTGGCTATGGTGGGCCTGGGGATTCTCTAAAGTTTTACTTATCTTTTTGGAGGGAATTAATTTTGCCCAATGAATATCAATGTGGGTTTTCATTAAAATTTAATGGATGGAGCAAGTCGCCCATGATTTTCTTACGATTAAAATATTTGGTGCGTAGAAAATGAGTGGTGGGCCCAAGGAAAGTGTAATGTGGGTAAAGTTTTTCCAAAATTGTCAAATGAAATAAAGTGTTGGGGCTGAATAAACTATTATGCAGCAGTGATTTTATTTTTCAGAAATCTGTGGTGAGGCTCTAGTAAAATATTTTGCCCGATGCAAAATATTTTCCTTTTTAAGTGGCCCTTCTCTTAAAATTTAAGTTTCCTTTTGGCTAGAAGGTAAATGTTGAATGTGCAACAACAAAAGTAAAAAAGGACGGAGATAAATGTTTCCCACGAGGAGAAAGTGAATAAAATATTCACTTTTGTTCTATTTGTTGGAGGAATTTTAGCAAGAGGATAAAAATTTCAAAGTAAATATGCAGAGGGTAAAATGCAGTAGAGGGGAAAAAATAGAAATAGAGGTAAATGGACTTTCACGAGAATGGAATTTTTCTTTCAGCTGCAAGTGATGATTACAGATGGAAACATGGGCATTTTTCTGTTGAAAAACGAATTGGGCACATGCTATTTTTGAAACAGAATCATGTTTGTTACAGGGAAATGGAGAAGATGTTTTGCAAATCACTGTTCAATGATGGAGATGTTTCTAGATGGTTGTTTATGTTCAGATTTAGGGTTTCTTCTAGAATCTCTTCTCCTCTTCTTATTCTTTTCTTCTCTCATTGTAAAAGAGTTAAGTTGGCAAGTTAGCAAGTTAGCTAGTCGGAATTCTGGTGTGGAGCTGCATTTCAAATTTTAAAATCTGTAGTTACAGAGGAAATGCAAATGGGTTTGGTGTCATTTTGTTGTAGGATTTGAGTTTATTGGGATTTAGTGTTTCATAACAGTGCTAGCATTTGAATTTAAATGAAAAATCCAGGCTCATGTCTCTCCTATGTGCAAATATATTCAAATTTTGAATGAAGTAATCAAGGGTTATTTTGTTCTTCTCATTGTTGTGGTGTGTGCAATTCTGGTTTTATCTTTGATTCAAGGAATTAATTAAACTGTTTAAATGAAATTGTAGATTGATGTTTTTTGTACAAGATTGGGTAAGAAGTATTGAGTTGAGGTACAAATTGGTGATATTGTAAGGCAGTATAATCAGAGATATTACATGCTATGTGTTAAAACTCTGCTATGAACCATTAGGTGTTGATGAATTTGACTCCCCCAATTGATATGGCACTGGTCTGATTTGCATCTATTCTTTGTGATGCAGTGTTTTGTTTGTCTTCACCTTGGGCTTGCTACCAAATTTTAAAACTTATGATTTATCCTTCACCATGAAGTTGTATTGTAACCATCTCATGCTCCAAGTGGTTGATATTACTGATGAACAACCAATTCATTTCAATTTTATCCCATTCTATTGAGCTATTAAGTGAGATTATTTGATTTTCAAATTTAATGACTGTTTATGATTTTTGTTGCTGAGATTTTAAACTCATTACTGGGATCACCCTCCCCGGTCTTGCAGAGCCCAAAGTGTAGGAGGTTATTGTTAAAAAATCCTCATCAATTGGTCCAAGTCCTCTAAGCTGCCCTTGATTGGAAATTTGGCAATTCCATAGGTAGATTAGGAGACAAACCTAGTTTACATGAAAAAACACCAACAAAATGGTGACTCTGTTGGGGAGCTATTAAGTTTTGGTTGCAGACGGTGTTGTTACAAATTCATTAAAGTGTTGATTTATTTCTGTAACCAGAGGTTGCATATTATTGAACTATTTTCCCATCTGAGTCACCAACAAAATGGCAACTTTGCTAGGGATCTATTAAGTTTTGGTTGTAGACAATGCTGATATAGAGTCATTAAAGTGTTGATTTATTTCTATAACCATTGCTGACAATTATTTTTGCCTTATAGAGTCATGAGCTTGATAAGTCCTTCTCCTTGGTGGCTGAGTCAATTCTCATGAATGTTGCTAGAGAGTCTGTTGTAATTCATCTTTCAATGTAATTCTTTCAATATTTGTCCATACTTCATGCCTATTTCATAATACCTCACAAGTTGTGAGTGGCGACTATGAGATCTATGCACTTGTGTGCATTATTTGAGAACAACTAGGAAAGAACCCAGAAGATTTGCAATAGAGATGAAGCAGATTCGAGCTCTTGTGATGAAGTACCCTAACAAGTTGAGGAAGGAATCCATATGATGTCATATTGTTGGATATGAAGGTGTTGCAGTACTTATGCTGGTTTTAAATGAATTTGACTTGTGAAGAATTTCCAGTTGTTCAAATTTTTGTCCTCTGCAAAGAGGTGACGACTCTACCAAAGAACCTAATGAAGATGTGAATACGGTTCAAGAATCTACAAATATTTTCAATCAGAAGAACCATTTGCAGCCGCTGCAATAGTTCCAGGTATTTTTCACTCTTGATTTTCAAGAAATGGTGTATTGAAACCATATGTGAACATTCTAGGAGATATTTGGTTCCCTATTCAATGAATCTGTATTATGAAAGGGAAAAATGACAATAGTATTTCTTTCCATACTTCTGATATGTAATATGTAACATGAGTAGAGAAGTATGTGTGTTTTGAGTTATGTCTTTGAGAAAGCTTAAGGCATAGGTGTTCAATCAATGTTTTAGAATCATGGTTGATTTTGTAAATGATGTAATCGATAGCCATGTATGAACTTGATAGTGATTGACTTTGTATACAAGAGGGTTTTCCTATGAAATGGAAAATAAAAGTATGCAGGAAAAACAAGTTGTCCCAAGCCCTCAAAGGGATTTTTCTATTAAAAGATATATGCCATTGGTTTTCACCGGTATTGAAGGTTTCCCGAACCTAATCCATAAAGATGTTAGAAAGAATTTGCCCATATTCACAGGGCAAAGTTCAGAATTGGCCTCTAAGCATCTACAAAAATTCATGAATGTGATGGGGGATTATGAGGTTACTAGTTCATAGGGTTGTTGTCCTCATTTCCTTGTTGATAGTGATTTGTTTGAGCCTTCACTTGAGGTATTTTGTTTTGAAAGGAATGATGATGTGAAGAATGAATCAGAATTTTTTCTCAATCCTGAGATGAATATGTTTACTCATTCCTTGGATATTAATGACGCATGTGTATCTCATGACCTTGATACCGAGTTGTGTTCTGATGTGCCTGAACCAAAGTGTCAAAAGATGGGCCTAGGTTGCAGTGATCAGTACAAGGGTGCTTCTGAGTATGCATCTTTTGTCTTTGACATATGCCAAGATGATTTGCAGGGAACACACCAAATTGTTTTTGATAGCTTTCAGTTTGATTTGCAAGTTGATTTAGATCTGCAAATTGATAATCAGATTGAGCCTAATATTTCCAGCCATACAGCAAAATGTGAGTGCTATTTCTGTCAGCTGGAAGGAATTTTCATAGAATGTGGCAATGTGTAAGATATGCAGGGAGGTTGTTTTCTGCCTGAGAATGATCCATATAATGAATATGATAGGTTGTTGCCACATGATAATCAGTATTTTGAAAGTATGTCTAACTTTCAGATGCATAATGATTGTGAACATGTTGATAATGTTGTGAATGATTTCCTATTAGGAGGTACTAGTATGTTTACTCAAGCAGATGGTTGTGATCAAACTAGGCTTTCATATGGTCTTGATCCCTATTTTCAAATCATTCCACTTGATGAAAAGTTAGAAAATGAAGAATGTGGCAGTGATATGACTTATCTGATCTGGTTGCCATATAATGAAGTTGAACAGAGAGCAGGTTTCTACTTGCTAAATGGCAGCCCAACACTTGTGTTTGCAAAGTTGTAATTGTTTATGTTGTTATGGTCTGGTAAGTGCAAGCATGAGTTGAGGGGGATCAACTCTTTTTACAAAATTGTATTTGATAGAGATAAATGATGATTCTCATTTTTCATTTGGTGACCTGGGGTCATCACATGAAGTTGAAAACTGAAAGTTGAATAGGGGAGCAATTTGAAGGCACTTGACAGATTCAAAATTTGATCTACTCTCCCCAGAGATCTGGAATCTTGCTATGCCTACAGGGGGCATACATCCCCAAATGGAGCCACTGTTGGCACTCTAAAATTTGCAAAATTTGAGGTGCCCATTTCGAGAATTTTGCCCCTTCACTTTCGGAAATGCACCCGAGGGGTCAGTTTGAATGACCCACTTTAGAGAATCAGAGCTTGAGGCATGTTGATTTCCAAGAAAAACCCATTTGTAGATGTATTTGATTGACATATATGAGTGTGTGTGTGTGTCAATTTTCAGCTTCCAACGACACGTTTTGTCAGGGTTTTGAAAAGTGAAGCTGGAGGGTTTTTGCACTATTTTGCCATTCGCAGATTTGTCAGTTTGCGAAATAGCCTCTTGTTTGAGCTTGGATATTGCAATCAGTTGACTGTTATGTCAAAATGAATGTTGTTATGTGTTCTCCATACCTAAATGATCTCAGATGTCAGTTTTCAGAACTTCATGATTTGATTTGCTATTTTTAGCAGATCGAAACCAAATGTTGTTTGTTCAGTTTCACATATGCATTCTTGACAGCCCTTCTGAGTGGTCAACTTTGCTCATTAATATCTTTTGATCAAATATGTTTCATGAAAATTCCTTTTGCACACATTCTCAGGGTATCTTAATGTTCCACTGAATCTAATGGCAGCTCATCACGGGTTGATTTGCTATTTTTACAAATTGGCAATCGAGTGTGTTTTAATTGTTTTAGAACAGTTGTTTCAGAAAGGTTTAATTGGGAAACTTTGCCGATTAATATCCTGTACCTCGTGATTGATTTCTCTGATCCATATTTTTCATTATACTTTGGGATCAAATGACTATATCTTTGCAAGTTTTTATGGTTTCACAAGGTCGTTTGACTGGTTTCCTGGATTGATTCCTGAGGCAACCTGGCCTGTTTTGCCCATTTTGCAAAAGTGACAGAAAACAGTTTTTGACGGCAATCCAGTTTACCAATCCACTTCAAATGCATCTAGATGTTGTCTTGGGATGATTTGAGTTCAAAACTTGTTTGAAAATGAAAAATTTTTTAGTCGGGCCACTTGGGGCCCGACATGCTTTGCATTGTCATGACACCATAAAAGTTGCAATTTTGCAAATGAGGGTAGCATTTCATTTGTATGACTCAAAAAATTTTATATGCTTACATCTGGTAGCAGGGTGAACTACAAGGTGCTGGTATGATTTCTTTTGTTGTTATGCACATTTGTACATGCATATGGGATGGAGAAGTCATTGTTATAGTTGTGAGTACTCTATTGAATGTGATAGTGAATTGTGGAAGGATTTACATGGTGAATAACTTGATTGGCCAAGCGAATCCAAATTGCATGAGTATCTTGGAGCACATCTTGATTAAAGGATTGTTTGAAGGCATATGTTGATATGCCATGTTATCAAGTGGTTTCTTCAAAAGGAAATCTTCTCAGGGAAGGCCTTATCATTAATAAAAAAAGGGAAGTGAACCAAATGTGAAAGAGGAGTAATTTCCAAATCAGTGTAGTTGCAGGAAGAGTTTTTTTTTTAAGGTCTCTTCTATAAAATGGGGGCAAGTAGCCTACACAACAATATGGTATCCATCCATGCCATGATAAATACAGCTAATGCACAAGGTAGATGTATTAAAAGGGGGTTTGGACTATCAAGCAAATGACAGAGATGTTTGGGAGTTGGGCATACACATCCATCAATTGAGGGAGGCTCGAGCTGTTTTCAACAGTAACAAAGCACCATTCGAACACATGAAGGAGGGATCGAATCGGTTGATGGGAGGTCCGCAGCAATGGTTGTAGCTAAATGAGGTTATAGGCATCCATCAAGGTATGGAGGCACCAAAGGTCGATGGAAAGTGGTCTAGAAAGAGGCGTATGAATTTGCAGACAGTGCCTTAACAAATGTGGTATCATGGAGTGCCATGATTGTGTTGTATGCGCAATACAGAGGGCTTCAAATTCTTTTGAGAAAGTGTATGATAAGGCACTGTACAACCTTTAAAGGTTCTTTTCCCTCAAGCTCGCACCATAGTTGTTGAAAGCACAAAATGGACTACTAAAAAGGCTCGATGGAGTGTTTTTCTGAAGGGGCGTGCTAAGGGTATGGTGTATGGACACCTCTCAAAACAAATGCATCTACCATGAATACACTAGAGCAGAGCATGGTAAAAAATGAACAAACAAAATGTTAGGGCAACAAATAAATGAGTAGAAGAAGATCAACGGTGGGGTGAGGCCCAAATTTTGTTAGTGGAGGGCAGAAGCTAGCAAACCAGATGAGAGGCACAACTTACAGTTGGTCCGCAGGTGAGCAAATGGAGGCAAAAGCGAGTAATAAGGGCATGACCAGTGGTGGTGGGAGCCTGCGCCAGTCAATGGAGGTTCATGTGACAGGTAAGGGAGGCGCGGCCAGGTGAGTGAAGGCATGACTGGTAACTAAATGGAGACTTACGCATGGCTAGTGATGTTTGACGCGGCCATGCTAGTTGGAGGGGTCTATGTGCCTGCTGGAGGGTAATAAACTTCCATCATGGCATGTGGGCCTCGAACTAGTGAGATGAAGGGTGTGTGGCTCCCATGATTCCCGAGAGGCAAAGCTTGGAGATGCTCGAGCAAACAGTGTCGAGCAGAAAATTAGGGTAAAACAAATGACGAGTGAGCAAGGAAAATCCAACGATGGTGAAGATGAGGTTGACTCCAGCCAAATCTCCACCATTGCCCACCAAATCACAATCAGGAATTGCGCGAGGATTATGGATTACGGGATGGCAGGAAGATGGGGAGAGGAGTAAGATAAAACTTTAAAAAAATTAAATATTTCCCTAATGTTTGGTCAAATGGTATTAAATGGAGGGGCCCATTCGTTTTCTCTCGAATGTTAAGTTAATTTTTTAAGTAAAAAAGAGAATGAATGAGGATTAATGACCGTTCCCCTCCATGTCATGATCGGAAGTTGCCCGATCGATAATGATTGCGGGATGGCGAGAGGGTGACACATGGCTATGGTGGGCCTGGGGATTCTCTAAACTTTTACTTATCTTTTTGGAGGGAATTAATTTTTCTCGATGAATATCAATGTGGGTTTTAATTAAAATTTAATGGATGGAGCAATTCACCCATGATTTTCTTACGATTAAAATATTTGGTTCATACAAAATGAATGGTGGGCCCAAGGAAAGTGTAATGTGGGTAAAATTTTTCTAAAATTGTCAAATGAAATAAAGTGTTGGTGCTGGATAAAGTATTATGCAGCAGTGATTTTAAATAAATCAATGCTTCCAGTGATTTTATTTTTCAGAAATCTGGGATGAGGCTCTAGTAAAATATTTTGCCTGATGCAAAATATTTTCCTTTTTAAGTGGCCCTTCTCTTAAAATTTAAGTTTCCTTTTGGCTGGAAGGTAAATGTTGAATGTGCAACAACAAAAGTAAAAAAGGACAGAGATAAATGTTTCCCACGAGGAGAAAGTGAATAAAATATTCACTTTTGTTCTATTTGTTGGAGGAATTTTAGCAAGAGAATAAAATTTTCAAAGTAAATATGCAGAGGGTAAAATGCAGTAGAGGGGAAAAAATAGAAATAGAGGTAAATGGACTTTCACAAGAATGGAGTTTTTCTTTCAGCTACAAGTGATGATTACAAATGGACAAATGGGCATTTTTCATTTGAAAAATGAATTGGGCACATGTTGTTTTTGAAACAAAATCAAGTTTGTTACAAGGAAATGGAGAAGATGTTTTGCAGATCACTGTTCAACAGTGGAGATGTTTCCAGATGGTTGTTTCTGTTTGGATTTAGGGTTTCTTCTAGAATCTCTTCTCCTCTTCTGATTCTTTTCTTCTCTCATTTTAAAAAAGTTAAGTTGGCAAGTTAGCAAGTTAGGTTAGCAAGTTAGCTAGTCAGAATTCTGGTGTGGAGCTGCATTTCAAATTGTAAAATTTGTAGTGATAGAGGCAATGCAAATGGGTTTGGTGTCATTTTTTTGTAGGATTTGAGTTTATTGGGATTTCGTGTTTCATAACAGTGCTAGCATTTGAATTTAAATGACAAACCCAGGCTCATGTCTCTCCTATGTGCAAATATATTCAAATTTTGAATGAAGTAATCAAGGGTTATTTTGCTCTTCTCACTGTTGTGGTGTGTGCAATTCTGGTTTTAGCTTTGATTCAAGGAATTAATTAAACTACTTAAATGAGATTGCAGATTGATGTGTTTCGTACAAGGATTGGGTAAGAAGTATTGAGCTGAGGTACAAATTGGTGATATTGTAAGGCAGTATAATCAGAGATATTACATGCTATGTGTTAAAACTCTGCTATGAACCATTAGGTGTTGATGAATTTGACTCCCCCAATGGATATGGCATTAGTCTGATTTGCATCTGTTCTTTGTGATGCAATGTTTTGTTTGTCTTCACCTCTGGCTTGCTACCAAATTTTAAAACTTATGATTTATCCTTCACCATGAAGTTGTATTGTAACCATCTCATGCTCCAAGTGGTTGATATTACTGATGAACAGCCAATTCATTTCAATCTTATCCCATTCTGTTGAGCTATTATGTGAGATTATCTATTTTTCAAAGTTAATGACTATTTATGATTTTTGTTGCTGAGATTGTAAACTCATTACTAGGATCACCCTCTCGGGTCTTGCAGAACCCAAAGTGTAGGAGGTTATTGTTAAAAAATCCTCATCAGTTGGTCCAGGTCCTCTGAGCTACCCTTGATTGGAAATTTGGCAATTCCATAGGTAGATTAGGAGACAAACCTGGTTTGCAAGAAGAAACACCAATAATTTCTACTAGATTCCTTGATGAAAGAGATCTTTTAAAAGGATTCCTTGATGAAAAAATTAATTGTAGAAAATACTATGTTTTTCAATCAGAGTGTCACTTTGGATGGACCCCTTTTTGTCTTGGAGGGTTCCCAAACAAACCCCTTTGAAAACTTCTCCTTTAATTTCTTGCTTTGTGATGTGCCTTCGTATTTGGAATTTTCTACCTACAATGTTTTTTTATAGCTTAACATGTTGCTTTGCAAGGCCAAGCACCTGTAAAGCCCCTTTCCCATCAACATTGCCTAGCAGGACCGAGAACCTCATCAACATTGTCTTGCAAGACCGATAACTTGTAAGGGCCTTTCACATAAAACACTTTAGGACCAAGAACCTATAGAATCCTTTCATATCAAGCCTCACAAGACTGAAAACCTATGGAGCTCCCTTTGTAGGACCGAGAATATGTGAAGCTCCTTCTTTCTATAGGACTAAGAACTTGGGGAGCCTTTGTTCAACTTCTATCAGACCGAAGACGCGTGGATCCAATTCTATAGGATTGAGTACATATGGATCCATCTCTCTCTCTTTAACGTCAAGGTTGCCCTATGAGACCAAGAACCTGTAGAGCTACCTCCTGCACATCTAGGTGTGCCAAATCAAAGATCTACTTCCTTGATAGTTAAGGTATATTATCTTCAATATATTTCTACTTTACCTTGCATTTGCACTAACACGTATGCTCACTAAAGTGGGGGAAAATTGTTATTGCACAAATTTTCACCTTAGGCAAATTCCCAATTTCATCACCCCCACATTAGAAAGTGTAAATTTCATGATGTAAAATCCTCTATCACCAACTTGATCCGTCCATCTCACCACATTATTTTTTGTCAGTGGATGATTTTTTTTCAAGGATTTGCATGCATCGTGCAAATGTCTACATGCCACGCTACCATCTTCATAGGATTCCTACCCCTAGAATCAGCATAGATGTTATGTTTCCTATTGTGCACGAATTGTAATGTCTCTTGCCTCCTTGACTGGTGAAATTTAGGCCTTTTACCATATTTTTCTAATTCAAATCCAATCCCTCTTATTCCTACACTCTTTCTTGGCTTCTATTCACTTGCTTCAGTCTCTCTTGCATTCTAGATGATTCTACTCTCATTCTTGTGCTTCTACATGATTCCTTCTCTTGGTTGCAAGCTCTTCATTTTGGCTCCAAAACCACGTTCTTGTTGCAACACCACTACTATTGGAGGATCATTAATATTCTTCCTTCCTCTATTAGCCTTGAGATCTCATAGTTGAGAAGGTGATAATTTTCATTTTTTGTCCATTTGCATCATCTTGTTTATTGAGTAGCATTCTGGTTGTTTGTGCTCTCTACTTAGCAATACTATTTCCTTTCTACTTTCTCTATCGATTTCTACACTTTGTGTCTATCTAGCTATTCATGGAGGTGGGAAGACTGAAATTGGGTTTGACTGAGGTATACCTCAAACACAACCCAAAAATTTTCTCATTTTTGTGTGTGTAGGTACGTTTGAGTGGAGCTAGTCGATGAATCAAATCGTGGGAAGCTCGGTATCACTTTTTATCCTCCCTTTTTCATTTATAGAATATTCTATTTATTACTTTATGATCTTATTTTGTATTCTATTAAAACATTAAACATTAAATAGTTAGATATTTAAGTAGTCTCCTTGTGTTTTTATTTGTTCTTTGGACCTCTATCCATATAGGATGCTAGTATGTCCCATAGACACCAAGGTAACACACTAGATTCTAAGTTCCACATTGTCATCCTTAGATAATGAGTTTTCTAGGCAACATACTGAACCTTGGAAGTCAGCTCTTCCAACCCTATGAACATCTAGTTTAGTAGAAGGAAAGAAGGAAGATGTGTTCCCTTCCTTTTCAATCTCATTACCTTGTCCTTTTCAATTTCTCTAGAAAACCCGAGGTAGTTTAGGGAAGCCCATTCCTTGGGTCTCTCCCATGACCTAGAGTCCTAGTGGTGATGGATCCCCCTTCTCTATAGTAATGTTGATATTGTACCTCATTTTTTGCTTGCAATGTGTAATTTTTAGCAAAATCAACCAAAATATAATAGTTCCAATCAGAAAAGAGTCCTTACACATCCCATACTTGTTGAAAAGATTTTTCTTAAAATTATAAATAAGATCAACAATACTTACCTCTCTTGTAACCAACTCGCATCTAGAACCTTCACCTCCACTCTTCAAAATGTATTTCACTATCTCAAATCTTTTTTTCTCAATTTTTTTTGAAAAGAAATCATGTTCACTACCCTCATTAAAACATGTTGAAAATTTTGATAAACCACCACATTGCAAGCATATTTCATTTAAACAATAATTTCCATGAAAAAAAAAGCAACCATCACCTCTAACACATAAAAATGAATCTAACAAGTCCCTTGATGACTTTAGAAGTTTCATTGCATGACACTCCTATACATTTTGTTAGTTCATGCATAGTAGAAATAATATAACATAATATTTTATGATATATTGAAAAATCTATGTGGTATTTATAAAATGTATTAAAAATATTAATAGGTACACAAAAAAATGGCTTACAAGATTAAAAATCCCTTTGTGAGATTTAAAAATTTGGATGTGTTTCAAAAAATTGTTTGTACAATATTGACTGGCTAAATTCCAATAATTTTTTAGGATGTGGTGTGCAATCTTGATTGCCAATTCTTAACTTTAAAACATCCTTTGCATTTAGTGATACTCTCGATTGAGAGTGCCAAAATTGTTGAATTTCATTTTTTATGTTATCTATTAACTGCTTATCAACACATGGAAGCCTCGAGCACTAAAAGCCCATGTGTCATTTTGAAGAGTACTATTGAGTATTCCTCTTCTTGAGAGTGCTCTAGACAATGTTTAATGATTTAGGTTTAAATCAATACAAGATTTCCTCATTAAACAGGCCTTTCTCAAATGATGACTTACTAATGATCTTGTGATCACTCTATGAGCATCTCTCTTATCTTTTTCCTTACCTATCTTTCCAATAGAATTTAGAGCATTAAAAATATTTTAACAATAATAATTTCTTTTAACTTTTTGGTTAAACAAATCTTTAATTTCTTTAATAATGGTCTCATTTTTTTAAGGGTAAAAGGCATATATTCTATAAATATATTAATCTAATAAAAGAGGTCCAATATTTTTAAGATAAAAATTTGATCAAGCAATGATCAATAATATGATTAGAGTATTCATGATGAGTAGAAGCTTGTAAACCATACCCTGATTACTTACAAAATTACTATCAAAACCCATTTCTGAATGATAACCTAGGTGAAGATGTATACCAAGTTTTGCAATGTACACCAACAAAATTCTTCTGAACAAAACATTTCAAAAAAAATTTAAGGACTATAACTATGACCACCATTCAATACTGACAGTTAGAGCAAACAACCATAAGTGAGTACCAATTTTTTGAACAATAACAAAAGATAGATTATATAGTGTCCAATGACATTTTTGTTACCAAAATTTTCACCACCCTTAACAACATAGCCACCACCGTAACCACATCATATGAACCCTTATCAATTTTGAACAATTTTTCACCTTGTTGTTCATTCCTATCAACCTCGCTCTTGGAATTTACAGTAATGCTAATGTTGGGAACTAATCTTCTTGTTAATAGAGCTACTTCCTAATGATATATATTCAAGCAAGGAGAAAATTGATAGCTTGATACTTTTCCCTGAAGCCTTCAATTACCTTTGGTTCAATTTATTGATTGTACATGTTTAAAGCCTTGTTGATGAAGGTAGGGCTATTCAATTCAAATGAGAATTTTAGAGCATCTAAAACTAGGACAAAAGCCCTTTTGTTTAGAAGAAAGTGGTGTGGGAATAACCCACCCACATAGCCTTCTCCATCCTAGATATCATAGTTTTTGAATATTGCAGAGCAATGTATTGTTTTCCAAGAACACTACGTTAACCACCTTATTTGAAATAATCTCAACTAACTCGAAGCATTGAATCAAATCCACCAAATTAGAAATAAAAATTGACACAAGATTGGAAGGAAATATTAACCTTCTTGCCTGGGGGTACAAGATTTCCCCTCCAGTTATGCACTTGATACATTTTTAGACATTATGGCATTACACTTTGAAAACCATTTGCAATTGATCACGTTCCAAACACCCTAAAAATGGTCTTTCCCTTGGTAGCACAGAGAAGAGAACTCTATAGTTACTTGGGTACCATCCTTTTTTTCACAACACAAGACTCTGAAATGATAAAACCCTTGACAAAAATAGAGCTCCCTACTGAGTTGAAGACACCACAAAAGCATAAACTATAACTTCTACCACCACTTAAATGCAAAAAAAAATTGAAACCCCATCCTGATGGAAAATAGAATGAGAAAAATGAATACAACATCCTCTAATATATTTTTCTTTCACACACTTATGTGTCAAATCTTGTGGAAAATAGAGAACTTGTGAATTCATGATTAAAGATTAAAGGGAAACGTTTCACATTATGGGAGGATTAATATGAAAGGTAGGAGAAAACTTGCAACAAAACTCAGAAAGATAATAATTTAAAAATTGTTACAACTTGCTTGGCTTTCTATGTGCATTAATTCAATGCCTTGTAATTATGTCATCTCTCGCATGGGAAATGACCACTACTGAACGGTAATTTTCTTCAATGGATATGCAAATTTAAAGAACTAACTTTTGTTTTATGCCAGCTTTGTACCCTTTGTGATAGGCAATTGATGCAATTATTTTGAATGACTTTACACATGTGTAGAAGGCCACAAAGATAAATCTTCAACTTAAATTACCTTTATCACCAAATGTCACCATATCTGTTAGAATTTATTGCTTTTATTAAAACTTTACTTAACTATGATCTCTACTAGATTTGGATATAGATGAATTTCCTCTCTTTTTAAGATTAATTATTCTGTTTAATGAATACCTATGTTTGCTAAAAAAATCAGCTACATGGTTTCCTTCTCTATAGGTATGGGAAATAGAGAAGCCTTTTAGATTTTCCATTAATAACTAGGATTGATGCAAGATGTAGTTTGATTTCCAATTCATTATTTATATGCGCTTACAAACATTAACAATGATCAATGAGTCACCTTCAATTTGGAATTTGAGGAACTTTGATTCAATAGCTACCTTCAAACCAAAAATCAAAGCATATGCTTATGCAAGGTTGTTTGTACCATCTGGAAGTGGGAGAGATTTTGCATATACAATAGAACCCATGTTATCTCTTATAAAAATACTTGCTCCTAATCTAGTTGGGTTGCCTTTAGATGCACCATCGAAAATTAATTTATGAAAAACTTTGGGGGGAGGGATCCATGAGACCTTTGATCCATCTATTTTCTATTTAGGTTGATGAAGACTACCCTTGAATGGAAATACCAAATTATCCAAATGCTTTAAAATCTTGGAGTTCCAAGCCATGATTATGGAACCAATGTGCTTTGAATGATAGACATATGCATTCACAACTTTTCAAATTATTTTTTCTAAATTTACTAAAATTTGTTCAATTGAGGAAGTTTCTTTTCTAAATATTCTCCTATTCCTTTCTAACCAAATTCTCCATATAACAATGACCAGAGCCACCCTCCAAATACAAGCAAAAAGGGATGTCTTATACAAAAATATCCAACTTGTAAATAATCCCCACAACATGTTTTTTAATGGAGAATACCAATTCAACTTATTCAACACAAATAACCAACGTGATTGAGAAAAAGGGAACTAGAGAAATAGCTGATCAGAATCTTCATATGCAGAGTTACACATGCCACATAGAAATTGATCTAAAATGTGGAGTTTGGAGAGTTTATCACTAGTTAAAATATTCTTCTTCAATTCTAACTAGGAAAATAAACCTTCCTCTGGGAGTATCATTACATTATAGCAAAACGATAATGATCTATGAGATTCATCCTGAGAACCCCTTTTGATGATTGATTTATAACCCTGTCGGACTGTGTAATTTCCAAACTTTGACAAAGCACAGATTAGCTTGTCAAGAGCATCACATTTATATACTATATTGCCCCTTAATATCTCTTGAAAATTCTATATTTGATGAATAGGAAAGGGTATATTTGAAAAATCTTTCCATATTACTCTACCTATGCATTCATCAAAGTTATGGAAATAGTCTTGAAATCTTGTGCCCCAAATATTTACTAAGTATTCACCTAGATTTTGAAGATCTTGAATTTATTTTAGAGGTGGGTGTCCATTCCAAGAATCCACCCAAAAAAGTGAATCCTGACCGTTATGAATCTCCTAAGAAATAAATGGTGTAACTACATCTTTGCATGCAACCAGGAAGCTCCACATGGTGGAATTTTTTGGTGGATTGGAAATGGTGATGATTCTTGTTGGGGCTAGTGAATCTAAATATTTATCTTGCATTAACTTACACCATTTAGATTGTGGTTTTGAATACAAATTCCACACCAACTTAGCACTCAAGGACATATTTCTTGCTGAAAAACTATGAATGCCTACTCCTAAATAAATTTCTAAACAAATTTTCTCTAAAGAGATTAAAGGTATTTTATTTTTGTTGTCCAATTTTCCTTCCCATAGGAAATTCCTAATCAATTTTTCTATTTCCAACACAATGGATTTTGGTGCTTTTAGTACAACCATATTATAATTTGGGATGGCTAATAAAATAGATTTGATCATCATGATTCTTCCTAATAAAGATAACCACCTACCTTTCCATTTTCAAATTATGGCTTGAATGGTGTCAATTACTTTTTTCCAACAAGAAGGCTTATTTGATCCTATGAAAAAAAGAATACCTAAGTATGAACATGGTAACATAGCTAACTAAAAACCTATTTGATTGATTATCTTTCTTTTAAATGATTCCTGTTAGAACCAAATATTTCCATTAAAATCCTAAATGATTTTTCCATTTGATTCCTAATATTTCACTATCCTTTGATTAAAAAATTCATTTTCCCCATCCATAATGTTCAAAGACCTTTACTACCATTCAAAAAGGCCAAATTTGACTCATATTTTAACCACCACTCTCATTATTCACGTCATTCACTGCCTTACCATGGCCTCCCACAATGGGATTGCGGTATCGCGGTAGCAGTTAATAAGCGAACATAAAGCATTTACCACACCATTGCACGTGGTCAAACCACAAACCGTGGTAGCATGGTGGATGGTGAGTTAACGGTAGGGAATAGTCAGCAGTAAGCAGGGTGGTAAGAAAAAATTTTACTGTGCCACTGCGTGTGGTCTAAACATAGACCGCAGTAGCGCAATAGGCAATAAGTTACCATTCAGGTAGCAGTTAAGAGACCCCACCGTGGTACCGCTAGTGGTCATCTCACATACCGCAGTGGCCATGGTGAATAGGTAACGATCGACAAAGGTAGTCATTGGAAGACAGGGAGGTGATGGAGGATAGTGGTTAGTGTTAGTCACCACTATACCATGGGACAAAACAATGAAGAGTGTGGTAATGCGGTGGATGGCGAAGGTAATATAAAATGTTGGTACCGCTATACTGCTAAAGAAAAAAACAAGGTTGTGGTTGAGCGGTAGGAGAAAGGAACATGATGGAGCAGACAAAGTCAATACCATGGAACTACAGGGTGTAAACATGTTGACCGCGATAGAGCGTTAAAAGTGATAAACGACCACAGAAACATAAAGTATAAAGAGTGATAAAAGTATTAAAGGAAAAATTAAAAGGAAAAGATATAGTTAAAATATTTAATTTTCCAAAAGGAAATTCAATTAAGTATTTTAGTTTTATGTCAGAGAATTTCAAACTTTTTTACCAGTCCAATGAAGGGTCGTGACGCTTGGTATGAATTGTATAAATTTGTTGCAGAGGGGTTAGAGTAGGAATGAGATTTCTGAAACTGGGAATGTAAACAATGATAGACCTTCTTGAAACACTGCAATGGAGACTACTGTTTTAAACTGGTGAATACTCTTTTTTGTGTTCAATTGTTTTGATGAAATAATTCATAATTATTTTATCTGGTTGTCTCCAAACTTGAGATCCTTTCATTATTTAAATCAACATATCAAGCATAATCTCTGATTTATCATAATGTATTCCCATTTGGTTTGATTTAGTTGATTGGTGTATGTAAGTCAGATTTAAATCCTTTTAAATAAGTCACTGTAATTTAGGGATTTCTTTTGAGGAGTTAAAGTAGAACTAGATAGAGAAACATTCCAGCACTATTCATGCAAGACATAAATAAATGAATTTATATGCTACTCATTAAGATTTCATTTTATAGAGTGCCTAACAACTTGAATTAAACTAGTAAAGGAAACACACATTATTCTTAATTTTTGACTTTGTTGCCCATGTGGATAGAAGGCACTGATGTGCCTCAACCTAGAGATAAAATTTCATATACAAACCACTTATTCAAATCCTTTCTTTTGTGCAGTAGGAGTAGGTGTAGTGTTTTTATCTATCCACTTCCATTTGCCATTGTGGATCGATTGCTCAATCAGGAAATACATTTCAATTTGCATCATTCACATAGGTTCATCCATCTTAGTCTAGCAGAACCTAAAGATAAGGAGGTTCAATTTCATCAGTTGGCCTTGTACGTTGGTGAAAAACGTTGTGAGAGCTTGGCAACCTCTCATGGTTCAAACCTATGTTTTTGAGACCCAATAGTTTGGAAACTCTACTAGGGAACTATACTCAGGAAAAAAATTTCAGCCTATCCATTTATAGAGTCAACAAAGTTTTTCATTGCATCTTATTGAGGATTTCCAGTGCATGGAAAATTCTTAGCAAACCTCTTTAATAATTCTCTTCCATGCACAATAGTTTAGGATTTTCCATTTCTCTATTTTTCTCCATTTTCCATCTTTCCTCTAGTTTATTCCCTCTAGCTTCCATTGCCTTCATTTTTCATGTCCTTGACTTGGTCTTCTCTCCCAAATATATTTTGGATTCTTCTAGTGATTTTCAAAATCACTCATCCCCAACAGGAGCCACTATTAGAACCAAATATTTCCATTATATCCTAAATGATTTTTACATTGGATTCCTAATATTTCACTATCCTTTCCTTAAAAAAATCATTTTTCCCATCCATAATGTTCAAATACCTTTACCGCCATTCAAAAAGGCCAAATTTGACTCATATATTTTAACCACCGCTCTCATTATTCATGTCACTTACCGCCTTACTGTGGCCTCCCACAATGGGTTCGTGGTATGGCAATAGTAGTTAATAGGTGGGAATAAAGCGTTTACCGTGCCACCGCGCATGGTCAAACCACAGACCATGGTAGCACGATGGGTGGTGAGTTAATGGCAGGAAATAGTCAGTAGTAAGTGGGGTGATAGGTGGAATGTTTACCGTGCCACCGCGTGCGGTCTAAACATAGACCATGGTAGCGCAGTGGGCGGTAAGTTACTGGCCAGGTAACAATTAAGATACCCCACCGCGGTACCACTGGCGGTCATCTCATAGACCGCAGTGGCTATGGTGAACAAGTAACATTTGGCAAAGGTAGTCAGTGGAAGACAAGGAGGCGACGAAGGATAGTAGTTAGTGTTAGTCACGGCTATACCGTGGGACAACGGAATGAAGAATGTGATAACGCGATGGATGGCGAAGTTAACATAAAATTTTGGTACTGCTATATCACCAGAGACAAAAACAAAGGTTGTGGTTGAGCGATAGGAGAAAGGAATGTGATGAAGAGGTCAAAGTCAATACCGTGGAACCACAGGGTGTAAACATATTGACCGCGGTAGAGCAGTAAAAGTGATAAATGGCCACAGAAACATAAAGTATAACTAGCGGTAAAAGTATTAAAGGAAAAATTAAAAGGTAGCGATATAGTTAAAAATATTTAATTTTCCAAAAAGCAATTTAATTAAATATTTTAGTTTTATGTCAGAGAATTTCAAATGGTTTTACCAGTCCAATGAAGGTTCATGATGCTTGGTATGAATTGTATAAATTTGTTGTAAAAATTAGTTGTAGAGGGGTTAGAGTAGGAATGAGATTTCTGAAATTGGGAATGTAAACAATGATAGACCTTCTTGAAATAATTTAATAGAGATTAATGTTTTAAACTGGTGAATACTATTTTCGGTGTTCAATTGTTGTGATGAAATAATTCATAATTATTTTATCTTGTTGTCTCCAAACTTGAGATCCTGTAATTATTTAAATCAACATATCAAGTGTAATCTTTGATTTATCAAAATTTATTCCCATTTGGTGTGACTTAGTTGATTGGTATCTATAAGTCAGATTTAAATCCTTTTAAATAAGTCGCTATAATTTAGGGATTTCTTTTGGGGAGTTAAAGTAGAACCAAATAGAGAAACATTCCAGCACTATTCATGTAAGACATAAATAAATGAAGTTATATGCTATTCATTAATATTTCATTTTATAGAGTGCCTAACAACTTGAATTAAACAAAGTAAAGCAAACACACATAATTCTTAATTTTTGACTCTGTTGCCCATGTGGATAGAAGGCATTGATCTGCCTCAACCCAGAGATAAAATTTTATATACAAACCACTTATTCAAATCCTTTCTTTTGTACAGTAGGAGTAGGTGTAGTTTTTTAATCTATCCACTTTCATTTTCCATTGTGGATAGATTGCTCAATTAGGAAATACATTTCAATCTGTATCATTCACATAGGTTCACCTACGTTGGTCTAGCAGAACCTAAAGAGAAGAAGGTTCAATTGCATCAATTGGCCTTGTACGTTGGCCAAAAGCATTGTGAGAGATTGGCAACCTCTCGTGATTCAAACCTGCATTTTTGAGACCCAACAACGTCTTTGTATTGAAGACATATATCTTCGACTTTTATGCATTTATTTTTTGTCTTGAAGCAGCCATATACTTATCTAGCACCAACTTTATTTGTTTAGCTTCTAGAGCATATGCCTTTCCAAACACAAGTGTATCATCAAGAAAAAAATAATGTGTTGTTGTAATGTTTGTGAAAGGAATATGAACCCCTTTCTATAATCCCTGAATAAGATTTTTGTGAATAAATCTGCTTAGTGACATGACTAGAACTATGAACAAGAAAGGAGATAAGGATATCCTTGATGGACCCCTTATTTTGATGAAAATAAACCAATTGGGGAACCATTAATTATGATTGAGAATTTTGTAGTTGACTTGAGAAAGAGGAAATACATTTACACCATTTGAGGTCAAACCCAAATTTCCTTAGCACTTGGACCAAAAATGCCCAATCCACCTTGTCATATTCCTTCAACATGTCCAACTTAATTATTATTGAAAAAAAAATATTTGTGTTTATAGAATGAAGAACCTCATGGAGCACCAATGCACCCTCCACTATCTCCCTCCTTGGTGAAAAACCGCCTTGTGTTCCTTTGAGATCATTTTGGGGACAATGGAATGGAGCCTCAAGTAGATTTCCTTAGTAAATATCTTATAGACTATGTTGCAAAGAGAAATGGGCCTGAAGTTAGTAAAAAAAATTGGTTCTTTAACCTTTGGGATTAAGGCCAAATTTGTTAAGTTAAATTATTTCAAGATATTGTCATATTTTCATGATTCATCAATTGCTTTGAGGAGATATTCTCCAATAAACTCCCAATTTTTTTGAAAGAAAAAAGTTGTGAACCCATCTGGTCTAGGTGCCCTCTCCACATGCATGGAAAAGACTACATCCTTCACTTCTTGAAGGGTAAACAGACACATTAACATCTTATTATCCTCAGGAGAAACTAAATTTGGTATGACTTCCAACAAATCTTCTCTATCTATTACAACATTAGAAGGCTGAGAAACTAGACCTAAAAGAAGGTTTGAGAAAAATTTGATGTGTTATGTCTAAATATCAAATTCTTTGCATAATTTAATACTATTTATTCTATTGTGTATATAAAATATTAAGCTTTTTTATTTTTTTACTTGTGTAGATGCGTGAAAAAAAAAATAGTATTTCTACCACCATCTTTCATCCAAAGCTCTCTTGACTTTTTATGCCAATATATTTCTTCCCTTGATAAGAATTCAACTCATTCCAATTGAATTTTTTATTTTTTATCATAAGAAGAGGCATCCACACCATGTCAAATGATTTGATTATTTATATCAAATAGTTTTTTATAAACCAATTCTTTCTATATAATTTTTCTTTTGAATACTTGTTGATTCCATAACCTAGTTTGGTGTTTAATGTGCATTAATTTCTTACACAACTGGAACATCCTTCAACCTAGGACATACAAAGCACTCAACCACCATTGTTTGAGAAGGGGTAAAAATTGTGGATGTTTGAACCACATTGACTCAAATTCGAAGGCATTCTAACCTTTTGGCTTATATATATTTTCTAATACATCCAAAAGGATTGCAAAATTATTTGATCCTGAAAAGGATAAGATTTCAGATCTCATATCCCAACTCCTTGAACCTCAGTTGGGAGAAACTAGAAACCTACCTAACCTTTCTGCAATTTGGAGAAAGTGCCTTCTTTTATTGTTCCATGTGTATTTATCATTAGTTGGAGGGATATCCGAAAGAGCGTTGTCTTGGATGAAGGAGGTAAAATCGTCCATTGTTTTCTATAGAGGGAATACCCCTCCCTTTTTTTCATTTAGAGATGTTATAGCATTGAAATATCTAGCTAAGATCACTCTATCTATCCCCAACTTATCCAAAACCTGAGTTAGATTTCCCCACAAAAACTTCTTCCCAACTATAGATTTTGGCCCATATACATTTAATAACCAAAAAGATAAATAAAACTAACTAATTTCCAAAAGCCAGTAGTTGCTTTCATTTGAAATAGGGTTAACTTGAATTGTTTATTTATTTCACAATGTGATTAGGCCCCCTGATGCCCATTGTGCAAGTGAGTGAAAAACTCCATTTATACCACTTCTTAATTGAGGATTCAAACATGCCATTTGACAATTTGGACTCTTGGATAAGGATGATATCACCCCCACAAAGGTCTTGTGTTCTCATGTAATTTGGTGATACATAAGCTTCAAATTTTTCATTTTCAATCTTATGAATGTTTTCATTTTCAATCTTATGAGTGTTTTCCTTTTTGATCTTATGAATGTTTTTAATATCAATTTGAACATTTTCCATATCAATTTCAATATTTTCATTTGCAAAATGAGTATTTGACATACCTTGTCTTCTCTTCTTATGACTTTATCTTTTTCTCTAGATGCTTCAAGTTGATCTAAGTTTTTAGTTTTCTCTTTCCTTTTCCCTTACAATGACTATTGCTCCCCTTTTTACAAATAAAAAAGAGCACACAAATGACTATTAAGTTGAAAATTGTGTAAAAGAATATTGCAAAAGCTAAATTTTATCTATTACAGACAAAGAACACAAAATTTTAGATGAGAAAAAGAATGTGGGGACCATTAGAATTCTCAAAATGGTGCCCTTTTTGTTTTATATATAATTCCCAAAACGAATATCCATTTGTAACAGATATTTGTTCCAAATGGATATCTTTTATGTATTCCATGCATAGAGCAAACCTTCAATATTTATACACATACGGAAATGGATATCCGTTACAAATGGATATATGTTTCCTTTAGTTTTTTAAACCAAAGAATACATAAAACCAATATTATGTATTATTTATATATATTAAATTTATTATATCTTAGTAATACATAATCGGATTTAGGGGGAGATAATTTATTTTATTTCATCCTCGGTTGGTTTTTACACTTTGAGTTTAGTTCTTGTGCATCTAATAATTTATTTTTAGATGATTTTGAGATCATGGGTTGGGAGTTGAGGTATGGAAGTACTTGGATTTTCAGGATCACGTGGATTGTGGGTATTTTTTGCATTTTATTTTGGATTATTTTCTTAACCCTTTCTGTGCAGAAGAACAAAGAGTAGGTTGTGAGTAGATTGTTGTAGTCTGCCATGGGAGGAGCTCGTTGTAGAGTGGAGCCAAGCTCTTGTGATGAATAGGATGATGAGGGTTTTGTCAATCCCAAGGTGGTTGGTCCTAGCCAAGATTATTTTGAGTCTCTTTTTGGTAATAAGGATGAGCAGGTTAAGAAGATTGATTTTAAGGTGGAGTGACTTGAAATTCTAGCTAATTTGTTTGACATCCCTAAGAAACACCAAGTGAAAGTGGAGGTAATTGAGGTTGAGGAATCCCATGTATAGGAGGATTTTGAGGGAAATTATGGGGTTTTGGAGGAACCCAATTAGAATGTTGATATTCATTTTGTTTTGTCGATTAATTGGGAGGAGATTAATATGGACCTATTTTGTAGAATGGAAGAGGATAAGACATGAAACCTTCTCTCACTCATGAAATGGATTTTTTTGGAAGTGAAGGAGATTTTAATACTAAGCTTAAATATTGGAAATATGTATGTGTGGTGTTAGTGAACAATAATTAAATGGAATGGACGATGAGAGGTAAGGTCAAGACAATGAATGTGATTCTTGATAAGTTAGCTATGGATGCTGACAAACTTGGTAAAAGCCATGAGGAAAGGTTGACCTCTTTGGAAATTATTGTTCAAAGGATCAATGAGGAGTGGTTAGTGAGTATGGAGGAAAGAATGAGAAAGATCAGCAATGACCTACAAACTGTGGTTCAGATTAGTAATCAATCTCTAAAGACTAGAGCTAATGGCTTGTCGATTTTGAATGATACATCCATTAAGTGGACTGGTAAGTCTTTGGATGTGGTTGAACATGAGGCAGCCATTTTTGAGGTTAATACTTTGAACCTAGAGGATAAGAATGAGGATAATGATCCATGTGAGGAAAATAATTTGGAGGTTGGTCCCTACTTGCAAACGAGGAGCAAGACTAAGAAAAGGGCAGTGTTTTTGTTCCAGGATCTTTAGGATGTGGTCAAGATGCATGACAGGGTCATCTTTGATAATATGTTGTAGTTTTTTGTTGTTATTTTTCTTTGTTCAACCTTAGTGTTGATTTTTTTTGTTGGGTTGTTGATGGGTTATCTAGCTTTATCTTTTGTCAGCATTTTTGAATTTTGTGGGTTGCCATTGTTATTACTTCTGTGTTTTTAGCATCTTTCCTCCATTGTAAAGGGTTTTGAAGTCCCATAAAAACTTTTTTTTCCTAATCAAAAAATAATACATAATATATTATATAATATATAATATATATTAAATATATTATCTACTATATAGTATATAAATTATATACTATAAAATATAGTTATATATATAATATTTATTATATATTATATACTATATATAGTATCATATGTAGTGTTGGTGTTTCCAGCCGATGGTCTAACATATCCTAAAGGGTAGCTACTCCTTATACTTAGAGACCCTAGGTTAGAGGCCAAAAAATAGGAGATGACTGATTGCCAAGCCTCTCCTCTACACTTTGGGCTTTGCAAGACCAAGGTGGGTACCCCTATACATTAAGTTAGATCATCATACTATAATGGTGGAAAGCCTTCAATGGGATAAATAATCTACACAACTCTCCCTTATCTTCAATATCTTATGGTAGTATGGAAATAAACATAAAAGTAAATACAAGAAATTGAAAGGTTCTCTTTCGAATTAAAATTGGATCCACCTTAGACATAGGCCTATGAACATAGACTGACCAGTGCCTTATCCACATGGAGTCCAAAAATGAAGTAACACTCCTACAATAGACCCACCCTAGCTTCTTATAAACTTGTTTCCTTATAGCAAAAAACCAACAAAAGAATAGAACTGTCAAACTTCTTTGAAATCCATATTGCATCATCACTACCTTAACATATGACTTGAAAGAAATTACTTTTCTCCTTGAATAGAAACTAAAAAATCAAATATTCAGGATCAGTAAATGTGATTGAGAACCAGAAAAAATCCTTTATTATATTGATTCAAATATAGTGAGTACAAAACTGGAGAGGATGATAGAGCCAACACAATATTTAAGAGTAGTTCAATGAAGATTTGGTTCATCTATTGTTATTACAAAGAAAAAATTACATTTCCTTTCTAGGTGTAAGATAAAAACACTATACATACTAAGACCAAAGACTTACAAAAATTCAGCGAGAATGGAACCTCCACAAAATACACATTTTTTCTTTATAGTGCAGGCATAACTCAGACTTGAATTTGAAATTGCTAACCCTAACCAAACTAGGGTTTTAGACCCAAGCACCTAGATCAAACTACAGTCCACCAAATATTTCCCCCCAAAATGATGTAATAACGAGACATAGATGCCCCTACCACCTCGAGCACACTCCAACATTGATGGCATTTTGAAAATAGGCATGGCACCCCCAAGAAATCCATGATCAGAAGTAAGGAGAATATAAATTGACAAAGAGTATAACCACTGCAACACCCTAAGGATTGAATGGAACTACACAAAAATTAATTTTGCATAGAAGAAATATAAAAACATGACCTAGAATTGCCCAAATTTGACTTGGTAGCTAAGAAATGAATGCACCATTATTGCATAGTATTTACCTGTGAACATGAGTAGCTAACCATTGGGAAGTCACACTTTGAATTGTGGCTTTCAATTTATCTCACTCATGCCAAGATCTAATGTCTCTCACTCACTGCCCATAACTTCAAAACCCAGTCGTCAAATTTAAACCACTTTAAATTTGGGTCTCTCGATCACCACCATCATCAACATATCATGACTCACAACAATGATCTAAATCAACCAATCACACAATCGAGAAGCGCTACCTAGCTACACCTCATCACCCACTACATCGCCCACCTCCACATACATGCCACACGAAAGAAGTCCACTCACCCCATGAGATTTCTTTATTGATTATTTTAATTGAGCAAGGGTGTAGGGAGCAGTTGAGATGCATTCAATGATTTCACTTTATCATCCATTATTCGATCAAGGGACCACCTGCACACTTAAAGGATTAATATGCACATGCATATAATTCATGACCTGAGAGGGGGTTGACTTAGGACATAAGACTTAGGGGATGAAAAAAATTAGGCCTGTGACTTAAGGAAATGACAAAATATTAGAAGGGGCCGCAACTAGGCAATGGCAAGCCAATGACATAAGGTTGTAACTTAAAGGGACAAGGCTAAGTAGGCACAATATGCCAATGATGAAATAGGATAGAACTAGGACTTAAGGATGGTTTTGGCAAACAATGAGGCTTGAGGGACTTTAAACCCTAAGACAAAACCCTAGTGCATGAAAAGTGAATCCTAGCCCTCAAGAGACTCAAAATTTTGACAAAATGGCCATCGATTTTAAAGGTTTTGTCTGTGGCTCAAGTTGAGGATGTCTTCTTGACAAAGCAAAGTGAGAATTTAGTTATTTCTAAGAGAGAATACCACCAAAACTCAAAACAATAGTGAGAAAATAGGAAACTACGATACAAATGTGCATGGACGTGTCCTACTTATAAAAAGTAGGGTTTGATTAATTGTCCATGCATTGGAAATTCCAACATTTCACCATTTAGATTTTTTAAACAATAGGAATCTTCACCATGATTACCCCAAACAACATAAGGGCCAATAGAAAGGGCCTCAAATTTACCATGTTTTCCCTTGTCCTGACTTCTTGCATTCCAAATTAATACAAAATCTCTTGTAAAACAATTTCTCTTTGTATCCTTCTTGTCAAAAAGGTATTTGACTTGCAACTGCCTCTTCAAATTAATATCTAAGGCTGCTCTTGTTGATTCATCCAATTTTGTTAACTGATTGATTCTATTACTCATGTTATCATCAATATCTTCTTCATATTCCTGGATGAATGTATAAACTGGCAATAAGTTTTACATTGGTATTCTTGCATCCAGTCCATACACTAGTTCATAAGGAGATCTTTTTTCGGCCTTCTTTATGGTAGTCCTATCAACTCATAGAGCTAATTTTACCTATGAATCCTAGGCCCTTTTGTTTTTCTCCATGACTCTCTTCATGATCTTCATGAGGCTTTTGTTACTGAACTCAGCTTGTCCATTTCCCTATGGGTGGTAAGGGGAGGAAGATGACATGGAAATTCCATAACTTCTACAAAAATTGGTGAATTCTTTAGATTTGAAACACAACATTATCCATAATTATCTTTGTAGGGGTACCAAATTTGATCAATATATTTTATATAATGAAATTAATGACAACCTTACTACTTTCCCTCCTTGTAGGAATTTCCACCACCCACCTGGTGAAGTAGTCTATGGCAACTAGTATCCAACTATGACCACCACTATCTTTTTCATTGAGCTCACCAATGAAATCTATGCCCCATTGCTGAAAAGGAGCCTCAACATTTTGTGTTATAAGGGGCAAAATCACTAGAAAATTTCAAATTACTAGAAAAACTTTGGCAAGCATCATATTTCCTCACCATTTTGTGTGTATCAAAAAAGAGAGATGGCCACCAATACCTAGACCTCGGGATCTTATAAGAAGTTGTTTTGGTTGTGTAATGGCCTCCATAAACTCCACCATGCATCTCTTTAAGAATATTCTCTACCTATTTTTCATCAACACACATCAACATAACACCAACCATGTCTCTCCAATATAATAAACCCTCAACTATAACATATTTGATTACTTATAGCTTCAAGGTCCTTTTCTGATCATCAGTCATGTGATCAGGGCAAGACATATATCTCAAATAATGTAAAACATCTTTATACCAAATGAATTATTGGACTGTGTACTCCTTTGTGTGAACATCTTCACTGAGTTGATTTATTTGATTGACTTTCAGGTTTGATTCAGCCATCAACTTGGCTAAACCCTATCCTCTAACCAGTGTAGTGATATGAATATCAATATTGAATTCCTTAATTTTATTGATTCACCTACACCTTTTTCTTGTGACTTCTTTCTGATTAAAAATATCTTTGACTACGATACTAGGTACATAAGCCACTATCTTAGCACCCACGAAATAGGGTCTAAAATTCTTCATTGCCTTCACCAAGGCATAGGCCTATTTTTCCATAATATCATACATCAATTATGTTGCTTGAAGTGACTTGCTAAAGAAAGAAATGGGTTGTTCATACCCTTCATCATTTTTTTGTAATAGGACATCAACAATAGTGTGGAACGATGCAAAATAAAATAACTAAAAAGGTTTAGTGAAATTAGGTGACTTGAGCATCGACACCTCTTTGATAGCCTTCTTAATATTATTGAAGTCTTTCACAGGCTCATCACTCCATTCAATTGTTTCTTTCTTTCTCAACATTTTAGAGATGGATCTTGTAGTTTCAACAAATTTTGTAAAAAATATTTTCACAAAATTAATTTGGTCGAACAACGACTAGATCCCCTTCACTGACTTAGGGATTGGGATTCTATCAATTGCTATAACTCTTTCTGGATCAATTCTTATCCCATCCTTTGAAACTATATGCCCCAACAATATTCCTTTTGTAACCCCAAATGTACATTTGTTAGGGTTCAATGTAATACCATATTCCAAATCTCTTATGAATACCTTTTCTAGGTGCATGCAATGCTCCTCCTCCTTCTTGGAATATGTTGTGAGGTCATCCTGATATATAGCCATGAAAACATCCTTGGCCCTCTGAAATGTAGCTTCGACATTTGTTAGGCCAAAAGGAATTCTATCATAGATGTATGTTCCCCATGGTGTAGTAAAAGCAGTCTTATATTAATTAGACTCTTTTACCTTTACTTGATTGTAGCCAAAAATCGCATCCATCATAGATAAAAGCTCACTACATGTTAGGCTATGGGTAGTTATCTTTCAATGAAGATATATTCAAATTTCTGAAGTCAACATATAATCTTACATCTCCATTCTTTTTTCTCACTGATACCAAAATTGATACCCAAGTGGAATGTCTAATAGGATTTATGATTGCACCATCTTTGAGCTTCATGAGCTCCTGCTTCATCTTATGTGCTAATGTAGGATTTATTGGCCTTTTCTTCTGCCTAAAAGGTTTTGCACTTGGCTTCAAATGAATCTCATGTTGGAATAAATCTTCTCTATAAGCCTTTAAGTAATCATATGACCAGGAAAATACATTTTTATATTTCCTTAGAAAATTGATCAACATAGCTCTAACCCTAGGGTTGAGCCTCTTACCAATATACACCTTCTTGGGTGCACTCTTTGTCCCCAAATTGATTTCTTCAAGGTTTTTATCTTGTATAGAATTTTGCTTCATATTGCATTTGTTTGAGCTATCAAATCTCTTTCTAGGGCTACCAATCCTTTTGGGATTTTATTGGTCTTGATTTGAATAAACTCCTTACCAATAATCGTATCCTTTCCATCCACTTTCTCCACAAAATTCTGAAAATCAATTTCCTGACTATGATACTCATCCACACAATGTAAGAACTTCAACAAGTCCTTATCATCACTGAATATTTTCCAAATTTGAATATTATTTGGAATAGAAGGCCTTATCTGAGTCTCAACCTTTGATATACCAGAGTATGTAATATCATCCAACCTCAAGCCAATATTGGCAAGGAAGTATGTTGTCACATTTTTTTCCAGTTCTACTCACTCAATGGAAAATGCGTCAAACATTTCAATGTAGTCCCAAATAACATTCCTATATTGTTTTAACCTCTTATTTTTAGACTCATATTTTACTCTTATTTGGGAGAAAAATAATTTAGAATCACCCAAGACTTTGAGCATTTTAATTCCATGCTTGACAACAACTTTAAGTCCAAGGAGTAAAGTCGCATACTCAGCAACATTATTTGTACATTCAAATTTGAGTGAAAATGAGTATCTGTAAGAATAACCTCCTAATGACATGAGAATCACCCCTAATTTGGATCCTTCTTTTGAGAAGGCTCCATCAAAATTAATGGCCCAAAGATCATCTAATTGAACCTCCTTCTTTATCTCTTTAATTATTTGTGCATCCTTAACCTTCACTAGTTCTACATCTACAACTTTAAAGTTGTCCATATCTATGTCAAAAAAATGCACATCCTCATGTGGATAAATATCCTCAATTATAGCCCTCTCCTCCCTTATTATCATGAAATCCCTACCATTCATAGGTATGGTAGCATAATAAAGGTCCAACTTCATACTTCCCCCAATTTTTGCTACCAACCCCCTTGACAGGAGCATTCCATACTGAGTTAAAATATCAAAAAAACTTACTCATAGTGTAATTCTTCTCAAGAAAGGTAGCCAAATTGAAAGGAACCTCATTTACAACTCCAACCACAAGGACTTCCCTTGAATCCATAGAAAAAAATTTACCATATGTATGACTGGCATGCAACCCAAGCTCCTCCATGATTGTCAAAGGCATGATATTTGTGGAGGCGCTATAATCTATCATGCAATTTATGATCAACTTGTCATTCACTTGCAAGGCTACATAAAATGGGTCTATATGGTTGGGTTTGGCATTTAACATGGTGCCTATGAATACTTCAAGAAACTCAATATGAATTATTTTAGGTTCAACATTATTCACCCCTTCCTTTTCCCTTTTACCAAAGACATTCATCTCTTCCTTATCACTAACAACAAATGTACTAGCAATAAGGGCTAATGTCTTTTCCTTGTGTTCCTTTATTCTCATCATTTTAAACAAAGGTGTTGTTACTTTTATTTGTGATAATATTTGATTCATGTCAAAAATATTGTATTATGGAATATCAAATCTTGATACATCCTCTTATTTATCTTTTGTCTGCTTGGATTCAGGTTTACTTTTTTGAACTGCAATAGTTCCTTTGTTCCCTTGATCATCCTTTTCCTTTTTAAAACTTTCTTTAACAAAGTAAGCCTCAACCTGATTTTTAGGTTCCTTAACCCCTTTCCTTTGATGTCCCTATTCTTTGTAGAATTATTCCCCTTTGCATCACCATCTCCTTCTTCTATGAAGAGGCTTCCTGAATTACCTTGGTCTTTGTTGATTTTCTTGTTCCTTAGATTGTAAGAACTTCTAGCCTCGGCAATAGCATTACTAGTTAAAAACTTTATATCTTCATCTAAAGGCCTCCTTAGCCTCACATTTTATCTTGATTCTAAATTATTTACCCTAGCAATATCATCATTTTTATTATCAAGAAAAATATGTTGATGATAAGAATGAGCCTCTTGCCTTCTAATGTGAATATCCTTATCTAAGCATCCTTTCTCATCAGCATTTATATCCAATCTAAACAACATGTTGGAACCATGATACTCCCTTTGTGAATCATCACAATCATTATATGATTCACAGTTATCCTCCAAGGACTAAGAAACCCTAAACTACAAAGAAGAATGTGGCAAATGACACTTGGGTCACACCAAGGTGCATCATCCATAAAGTTTGTATTACTTATTTTCAAAGGATTAGGAGTCTCATTTTTTTTCACATTTCTCTAATTGTTTTGAATAAGCCTACCATTATACCAATCGGTATTATATGGTTGATCTTAAATCTTAGGCCTTCTTTCTTGTCCTTGATAATTCATATTATTATGAGATAAACCTTTGTCATTTATTGTTACCTTGTAGTTCAACTCCTCGATGGAAGCCATCATTTTATCTTTTTTTCCCTTATCATCACCCTTTTTACTTATGTGCCCCTTAGGTTTTCTGAGAATTTTTACATCTTCTCTCCTTCCTATTTTACTTGAAGCTCTTCTATTTCTTTCAATATGGATTGCAATCTTGAATTAATCTCTTAATGTTTGAGTATTCTTATCTTTGAGATAGTAACCCATTTTATAATCAAAGGCATTGAGATATGCAACCAAAAAAACATCTTCATTCAGCCTTAAATGTGCTAGGAGCATAGACATAGTCTCTTGGAATCTAATATTAAATTGTGATACCATTCACCTCCTCCCAAGTGTTGATAACCTCCCTGGATGTGAGGAATATTTTGTTGTATATATGGTTATTGTGGTATGAGAACATATTGGTTTCCCACATAAGGTGGAACACTCCCCTGTACTTGAGGACCACCCTGAAACTGTCCTTGAGTGCATGACATAAAATTTCCAACCCCTATATTTTGTCCCACAAATGGTGGCTAGAACACACTTCCAACATTTGTATTAGGTTGAAAATATTGACCTTGTGTGGGGAATATCTAAGGGCCCGCTGAAACATTATAACTCATACCTACATAGAACTCATTCCTACATTACTTTGGGAATCAGAAGGGCCTACACCTCCAGATAAAGTATTTCTTATATAGGCAACACTGGTCACATTTTGTGAAGTAGTGTTTGGTCAAAGATTAGTCCATGTACTCACATTGGAAGTACCTAGAGGCATACCTATTTGACTTCTAATCATGGATTGAGTTTGAGGTGTAGGTATAAGGGCACAAGCAGCATTTTTTTCAACTCTCAAATCACCAAGCTCCTTCCTTGCTTCATCATTTCTTCTCTAAATTTTTCTTGTTTCAATCTCTCTATTTCAAACAAGTCCTTGGTGTCATTTAGGACTTCTTCCTTGGTTTGGACTATATCATTTGAGGTATGGCTTTGAGTAAGGACTTAAATAGTATTGTGGGGGTTAAGTTGGTTTTCAAAATAAAAGGTGTAGCTTTTCCTAGCAGTAGGCTCACCTTGCAATTATTGTATTACTAAATTTCCAAGGGGTAGATTCTGGTCTAAAAGTTCTTGAGCAGGGTCAACCCCATATTGGTTTGTATTTCTTGTTTTTATTTCTCTTCTCTAAGAGTTTATAGGTCTTATTAGTGGAGTAGTTAATCCCTCTTCCTCATTTAAAAAAGCATATGCTTCTTGAGAAAAATTAGAACTATCTTGACTCTGCAGAATATAACTAGTATTTTTATCAAAGGTAGGATCAGATTTACTTGGATCTTTGTTCTTCTTATTCTAATTCTTGTTTCTCCAAGTTTATTTGCTTCTTGTGACTCCTCCCTTCATCCTTCTTGAAGTTTTAGGATTGTGGATTGATCTTCTATCATGCATGATTGCATATTCTTCTTTCAATTGGTCTTCAGAGTATAGAGTCACCACCCAACTTAATGGGAATAATATTTCTTCCCACTAATGCACTTTGGAAAAAACTTTGAAACTTCAATAACTCTATTGAGGCAAGGTGGTCTTCTACTAGATCTTCTCAACTTCTCCCCAGTAGAGTCGCCAATTTGTTGGTGTTTCTAGTTGATGTTCTAACATATTCTAAAGGGTATCTACTCCTTATACTAAGAGACCCTAGGTCTGTGGCCAACGCACATGAGATGACTGATTGGAAAGCCTCTCCTCTGCACTTCGGGCTTTGCAAGACCAAGGTGGGTATCCCTATACATTAAGGAAAATAATCATACTACAATGGTGGAAAGAATCCAATGCGATAAATAATCTACACAACTCTCCCTTGTCTTCAATATCTTATGGTAGTATGAAAATAAACATAAAAGAAAATACAAGAAATTGAAAGGTTCTCTTTTCAATTGAAATTGGATCCACCTCAAACTTAGGGTTATGAACATATACTAACTAGTGCCTCATTCAAATGGAGTCTAGAAATGAAGTAAAACTCTTACAATAGACCCACCTTGGCTTCTTATAAACTTGTTGCCTTACAGCAAGAAACCAACAAAAGAACAAAAATATCAAACTTCTTTGAAATCCCTATTGCATCATCACTACCTTAACATATGACTTGAAATAAATTACTCTTCTCCTTGAACAAAAACTAACAAATCAAATATTCAGGATCAACAATTGTGATTGAGAACCAAAAAGAAAACCTTGGTTATATTGATTCAAAGATAGTGAGTACAAAACTAAAGAGGGTGATAGAGGTGATACAATATTTAAGAGTAAAATGCAATAAACATTTGGGTCACCTATCATTATTACAAAGAAAATGTTACAACATTTAATTTCTAGGTGTAAGAAAAAAAAACTATACAAACTAAGACCAAAGACTTACAAAAATTCAGAGAGAATGAAACCTCCACAAAATACACAAAATTTGTCTTTATAGTGCAGGCATAACTCATATTTGAATTTGAAATTGCTAACCCTAACCAAACTAGGGTTTAAAACCCAAGCACCCAAATCAAACTATATTCCACCAAAGATTTCTCCCTAAAATGATGCAACAACTAGACATGAATTCCCCTACCACCTTGAGCACACTCCAGCATTGATGGTGTTCTGAAAACAGGCATGGCGCCCTCAAGAAATCCATGATCAGAATCAAGGAGAACATACCTTGAAAAAGATTATAACCACTACAAAACCCTAAGGATTGAATGGTGTTGCACAACAATTAGTTCTACATAGAAGAAACACAAAAAAATGACCTGGAACCACCCAAATTTGACCTAGTAGCTGAGAAATGGATGTACCATTATTGCATAGTATTTACCCATGAATAAGAGTAGCTAATTGCTAGGAAATCACACTTTTAGTTGTGGTCATCAATTTATATCACTCACGCCAAGATCCAACGTCTCTCACTCACTTCCCATAACTTCCAAACTTGACTGTCATATTTAAACCACTTTAACTCTGGGTCACTCAATCACCACCATCATCAGCATCTCACAACTCAAAACAACAATCTGAGTTGACCAATCACACAATCGGGCAACACCACCTAGCTATACCATAGCACCCATTACATCACCCACCTTCCCACCAAGGGCCCACCGCCAAGTGCATGCCACATGGTAGAAGCCTTCTCACCTTGCGAGATTTCTTTATTGATTATTTTAATTAATCAGGGATGCGGGGGGCGGCTAAGATGCATTGAACAATTTCACTTTATCATTCATTGTTCGATCAAGGGACCACCTACACACTTAAAGGGTTAATATGCACATGCATATAATTCATGACTTGAGAAGGGGTTGCCTTAGGACATAAGACTTAGGGGACAAAAAAAATTAGGCCCACAACTTAGGCAAATGATAAAATATTTGAAGGGGTCACGACTAGGCAATGATAAACCAATTACATAAGGTTGTAACTTAAAGGCATGAGGCTAAGTAGGCCCAAGATTCCAATGAAAAAATATGATAGAACTAGGACTTAAGGATGGTTTTGGTAAATTATGAAGGCTTGAGGGATTTTAAACCCTAAGATAGAACCCTAGTGCATGAAAAGTGAATCCTAGCCCTCAAGAGACTCAAAATTTTGACAAAATGGCCATCGATTTTGTAGGTTCCACCATGTAGTATGTTATAATATATAGATTGATAGAGGGGGAGAGAGACTTATCTAGTATTATGGGAGGGAAAGACTTGAGAGAAAGAGAGAGTGAGAGATAGTCATCTAGGTAGAGTGGGAGGGATAGATGAAGGGAGAGAGAGGGGAGTGAGAAAGAGTTATCTAGGTAGGGTAGGATAGAGAGACCTAAGAGAGAGATAGGGTGACAAGGATAGAGGGAGGGAGATACCTCAAAGGAAGAGAGGTAGGAAGAGAACTCCCTCTCTCTCTCTCAGGACTCTCACTCCCTTTATCCCTCCAACTCTATCAGGTCTGTCTCTCTAGTTTCTCCCTCCCACTCTACCTAGATAACTTCCTCTCTCTCTCTCTTAGGTTTCTCCCTCCCACCCTACCTAGAAAACTCTCTCTATATCTCTTCCACTCCCTCTCTCCCTCTCTCTTAGGTCTATCCCTCCCTCTATCCCTCCCACCCCCTCTATCAATATCTCTCAAGTCTCTCCCTCAAAAACCCTACCTAGATAAATATCTCTCTCAGGTCTCTCACTCCCTCTATTCCTCCCACCCTACCTAGAAAAATATCTCTCACTTCAACCCCATCTCTCCTACTCCCCCTCTCTCTTAGGATACTCCCTCCCTCTATAAATAAAAATCCCCTCTCTCTTAGGTATCTCTCTCTCTCAAGTTTCTCCATCCCACCCTACCTAGTTAACTCTATTTATCTCTCTCACACTCCCTCTCTATCCCTCTCTCTCTCTCAGGTATATTACTCCCACCCTACCTAGACAACTGTCTCTCACTCTAACCCCTCTATCCTACTACATCTCTCTCTCTTATTATGTTCCCTCCTACCCTAACTAGATAAATCCTCCTCTCTCTTAGATCTCTCCCTCTAGCATCCTACCTAGATAACTCTCTCTATCTCTCTCAGGTCTCTCCCTCCTGTTGAATTACACAAGACAACTGAAAGGGGAGGTGACTGAGTTATATATAAATACATCCACATCTGATCTTAATCAATTACACGTCTAATTTAATCATTTATCAAGTATAAGCATGAAATGTAGATAACAAAAAGAAAATACCAGAGACACCAGATTTACATCGAAAACCCTATAAAGGAAAAAACATGGTGAGGATTAACTCACAATATAATTGTAAAGAAAAATTGGATACAAAGGTTGACTGCCAAAGGGATCGCTGCCCAAGATAGAACTCAATGTCCAAATATAAGGATCATTTCCTATATATAGGAATCACTATCCAGAAGGAGGCTCACTACCTATAGATAGAGATAGATAACAAAAAATCCACCACAACAATTTGTACATATTCATAGCCTTGATCAAAGAATCACAAACACTATCACCTCACTACTTTTAGGAGTCTAACTATGGATGCTGAAATCTACAAGAAGATCGACTCAAACAGTTTCATGTTGTTAGCATGATAGTTAATTTAAATCAGCAAACTTAGACATCCCTATGAAATATTTCACCATGTTAAACAATGCAACTAATGAAAACAATGCAGGCTAAACAAAAGCATATTCAAACATGATTAACCCTTATCTCATAGCAGATTGGTGCCACTATGTCATGTAGGATGCAACTCTTTCCCAATCCTTGAACAAGCTAAATGATGTTATTGGCAAGATTAATTATCAAATGAAGAGGATAACCTTGCATGAAATCTGTGAAGTGAAGGTGAATTATAGCATAGTAAGTTTCCTCAAAGTTGTGTTGTTGAATGAGGAGAGAAGCCTCCAATTTATAAATTTCCAAAATGGAAGAGATAGTGAAATAGAGCAATGTGGGATCATTCAACATCCAATAGGCAAGTGTCACTTGTCAAGCTATGAATGGTTGATGGTTGTGCACATTTTGGCCAAAGGGCCAATAAATGCAATTAGTTGGAATTTCAAATTTGAGAAATGACATGTGAGAGGGAAAAAGGAATAAAATAAATGCCACTTGGCTCAATGCACAAAGACATGTAAGATGAATGAATGCCTTGTTTGATGTACAAATCCACTTGGACTATTTAAATTTAAATTGAGGGAATATTCCCTTTTGATGTCATGTGAGGGAAAATAAATGAGTTAATAAATCAAAGTAATTGATTTATTGTGCAAGTTGTATTCTCTAGAGAATGTGACATAGATTAAGATTAAATTAACCAAAGTTTAATTAATCTAATGAGGAATTTAGGAGATGTGACAATTTAGACCTAAATTGATGAATTAATTTAAACCAGAATTAAGAGGAATTGGTTTAATTAAATAAATGACTTTGATTTATTTAACTAAGTGAGAAGATGTTAGATTAAATAAAATAAGGTTTAATTTATTTAATTTGATAAGAGAACTTTAGAAACTTTAATTAAATAAAACAATTTATTTAATTAAACAAAGACATAAGATTAATTAAATTGATTGATTAATTTAATCAATGGACGAGAAAAACTTAATCAAATAAACAATTATTTGTTAAATTAAGAGACGAAATATGATGAAAATCTGAGAGTATGATTTAGGAAGAAATGTTGTTAATAATAAAGATTAAGTGTGTCGAATTGAGATTGCACATTTTCCATGTCTACATTTTGCCCCTCTTTGAAGCAATGTACTTGTTGCATTGATTCAAAGAATAAATTGTTGTGATTAAAGTCAAAAATTTCTTAATTTTTCAAATGACCCACTATTTCCCTAGCAAGAAGAATTACGCTGTTATATTGCCCCCTCAAGAGATCGGGCAGAAATGTTCGATTTTCCAATCGAGATCACGATAAAATGCGAGAGGAGTGGTCCTATTGATCAAATGATGAAAGATAATTATTTGATGTGGACAAATCTGATGATGTATAAACAGTCATCGACTTTGGGTAGTCTCGTGTATATATTGATGCGACACACTGATTTTTGATAGAAATGTTAGTAAATATAGTAGAATGAGAAGAATGGAAGGAAGATCCACACAAGATGATGATTGATGATTTGTTTACCAGGAGTTGGGATTTTCAAAGAGCCAATTCTTTTATGTTTGATAACACATGTAGGTACGATGCATCAAGGTATAAAGGACCAGGATAGTGTTGTATCCAGTGTGATGGAATTTGACTCGAAAATCAAATAGGAGTATTCTTGTTCACACTCAGCGTACATACTTCATTAAGGATGTAGTTCAAACATTCTAAACATCTCGAACCAAAACATAGAAAATAAATCCTTCCTATGTGGTCAACAAGATATCTAAAACATCCTCTCCACAAACCAAACAAAACATATATGACTAAGTTATTTTACAAGTGTATCCCACAAGTGCAGTAGATAAAAAGATAATGATCTTTGCCCCATTCCTTTCTCTCTAAACCTGTTTTGTTTAGGCATCATTGAGAGGTCCTTGAAATGAGCACAAAATAAGATAAGTCAAAAAAAGACCAAATAAAGGAAACATACAAGCTAATATTCTTCATACCACTAGCCAAGACTAAACTACTGTGAGGTACCTGATGCTTATGTCCATCGTCGGAAGGATTCATCCTAGGACATTTTGTGATTAGGGTTTTGATGGGACTAGTTGGGTGATAAGCTATTGATACTCTGAGTTGATCAACTTGCTTGCTTACTAAATTATGCCTAAGACTCTAACATTTTAGGTTTTCACTTTGGAACCTGCTAAACTTGCTTTTGATTGACTCACCAAAGGGTGAAAGCGATGATTGACTTGATGATGATAAGATGGGCAAACAGATTACCATTTTATTGCAATGGACACCTAAAGACTGACCCAAATGTCTCGGGGGATGATCAAAGATCAACCTTGCCTACGTTCAAGCTCAAAGATGACGTAGTGCAAACAAGGTGGAAGACTAAAAAGACTTAATGATGAATTTTTATTTTTTTATTTATTTTTTTTTTTTTGAAGATTTTCCGAGATTTTCGACATGTTTTGGATTTTGAATGATGAATTTTTTGAATGTTTTTGGATTTTTGATGATTAGGAAGATCACAAGAATATACATGAATCTGATCTGATGCAAGTAAAGGAACATGCCCCCAACATGGTGCGATAGAATACTTTGGTGTAGGTTGGACAAACTGACCTTAGGAATATGCCAAGTAGTACTATGGTGGAATATGATATGGGCATCAACTTAGGCTATGGTATGGATGCGAACGGATAGGTGGATGGATGATTAATGAAATGTGATGGAATGGATGAGTGAGTCAAGTAGATCCTGGTGGATGAGGAGTTCTTTATTTACTCTTGGTGCTTGTTTGCTAGGTTTTCACCAAGGTACTTGTCCAAAGTGCCACCGAAGTGGTTTTCACTAGAGGACAATTTTTTCTTAACTGTTTTCAATCTTTTTTCTAATTTTTCTTATCAAGGTAACCATTGTTTTAGGATTTTTTTATTTTTTATTTTTATTTTTTGGTTTTATAATTTGCAAGTTCTTAGGCATAAAATTTTTTGAGGTGAGAGTTGTTTAGAGGCTCCTGTAGAGGCTTTCCTTTTGCTGTTGCTAATTGATATGCTCTTGATTTATAGCTGGCTATGATGACGAAAGGTCCCAGCCAGTTGGGCTCAAATTTTCCTTTTCTCTCTAGATTTGGCACTTTTTTTGGTTCTCTTTCATCACAAGTTCGTTGATTTGGAAGGTGTGCTGCCTAATCTTCTTGTTGTAGCTTCGTTTCAGGCAATTCTGGTAGACCTATAGATGATTTAGGGTGTCCATGCACCATTCATCTAGTAACTCTAGCTCATTCAGTCTTGTAACCCTATATTCCTCATTTGTGATGAGGTTTTGCAAAGATATTCTCAGGGACGGGAGCTCGATCTCAATTGGGAGTATGGCTTCTGATCTATAGACCAGGGAAAATGGGGTGGCGTATGTTGGCGTGCGGATGCTGGTGGGGTAGGCCAATAAGGAGAGATTTAACTACAGATGTCAGTCACGACCAGAGTCCTTGACTGTTTTATTAAGGATCTTTAGAATGGTTTTGTTGGTAGCTTCTTCTTGGCCATTTCCTTGTGGGTAATATGGTGTGGAAAAGTGGTGTTGGATTTTAAATTTTTTGCACAAGTCACGGACATCTTGATTCTTGAAGGGTGTCCTATTATCAGAGATAGTGGATTGAAGGACACCATATCGACAAATAAGGTAGTTCGGATGAACCTGGATATCTACTTTCTACTGATGTAGGTCATGGGAATCGTTTTGACCCATTTTGTGAAATATTTCATGGCGATGATGATGAACTTGTGGTCGTTGGATGAGGTGGGTGAGATTTTACCTATGAGATCAAGCCCCCATTGTGAAAAGGGCCAAGGTGTAACAATAAGATGTAAATCTTGAGCTAGTGCATGAATGAGATCTTCATGTTGTTGGCACTGCAGACACCTTCTGACAAAATCATGTGTCTCTCTTTCCATTGTCGGCTAGTAGTATCTAGTTCTTAGTAACTTCTTAGCCAAGGTCATATCACTCGAGTGTGAACCACAAGTGCCATTATGTACCTCAGTCAAAGCAGTCAGGGCTTCCTCATGTTTTAAGCAATGTAATAGAATTGCAAGTTCCATTGATGCTTCTACGGAAAAGGGTTTCTCCTAGGATGACAAATCGTAAGGACCTTTTGACAAAGGTTCGCTTGAGGTTCGGGGTAATGTCAGCTAGGAGGAATCCTAATCTCAAATAGGTGTAGATGTCATGGTACCAAATATCACCGAGACCAACAAGTTCGCATGCATATTCTAACTCTGGTACCTTGAAAGTGCGTAGGAGAAGCTGCACTACCAAGAATTTGTGTTTTGAGACATTGCAAGGGATATCTAGCGAGGATCCAGTCATTGCCATTGCATCAGTTGCTCTATTGTTTTCCCTCGGTATTTTCTCAAAAGTGATATCAATAAAATATTTTTTGAGGCTTTCTACCACCTTCTTGTATGGTGTAAGTTTATCATCCTTAATTTGGTATTCACCATTGACTTGGTTAATGATAAGCTATGAATCTCCATAGACCTTTAATGCTATGATTTTCCATTGTGCTATATTTTGAGACCTATGGTTAACGCCTCATACTCTACAATGTTGTTTTTACAGGGGAATGCCAACTTATAAGATATTGGTATGCAATCCCCTTGTGGGGTGATAAAGAAGACACCAGCTCCTGATCCATGTTGTGTGTGGGAACCATCGAAGTATAGTTTCCAGTGATCATCTATATTGAGATTAAAGATGGACTCATCTAGAAATTCTGATATGAACGGGTTCTCTACGTAAATGGGAACTTTTGCCAGTTGGTCGGCAAGGACTTGTCATTTTATTTCCTTTCGCTCCACATACTCGATGTCATACTCTGACAATATCATTACCCATTTAGCCATCCTTCCCATGAGCATAGCTTTTGATAGTAGATATTTTAAGGGATCTATTTTGGCAATGAGCTTGATTTTATGTGTCAGCATGTAGTGTCAAAATTTTTGTGAAGCGAACACTACTGCTAGGAAAGCTTTCTCAATGAATCTATAGTTTAACTCGTGGCCAACCACTATCCTGCTGATGTAATAGATAGCCCTTTATGTTCGATTTTCATCATGTTGAGCTAGAAGAGAACCTAGAGCTACTATTGTTGCTGAGATATATAGGATCAATGGTTTCCCTGCAATGGGAGGCATCAATATAGGTGGTGTGAGTAGATATTCTTTAATTTTTCTAAATGCATGCTCGAATTTTTCATCCCACTTGTATGCTACTCTCTTGTGGAGTAGGTGTGAATAGGAAATTTGTTTGTCCACCAACTATGCTATGAACCTCTGGATGGATTGGAGTCTGCCTTGTAATCCTCTAAGGTGTTTCAGTGTTCTTGGTGCTCCCATATAGAGAATTTCTTTTACCTTTTCAGGATCCACTTCTATCCCTCTCATTGACACTATGTATCCCAACAGTTTTCCAGATTGTACCCCAAGGACATGTGAATGTTGTTTTATGTTGATCTTCTTTTGCAATCATTATTTGGTTATACCATGAGAAGCCATCCATCATGGATAGCATCTCATGTACATTTGTCATGTCCACTATCATATCAATGTTCGGTAGTGGAAAGTCATCCTTAGGACATTCTTTGTTGAGGTCTCTGAAGTCTGTGTAGATGTAGATTCCCCCATTTGGTTTTGAGACTGGTACAAGGTTGGATACCCATTCTGGATAGTCAATTGGATGTATGAAGCCAACATCCAGAAGTTTTTGTAACTCTACCTTGAATAGCAAGGCTATCTGGGGATGCATTTTTCTTAAATTTTGTCTAACCGGCTTAGCTCCAAGGTAAATAGCTAAATGATGAACCACCACTTCTGGATCCAGACCTGGTATGTCAGCATAGGTCCATGCAAAATTTACCTTCCTTTCCTTTAGAAATGTTGCCAATAGTTCATGCTCTTCTGTCAGGAGAGACTCAACATAGAAAGTGATTTGTTGTGCCACCTTCGTTCCCAAGTTAACAGGATCACACTATTCTGTCAAGATTGCTGATTTTTCTTGATGTAGTGTAGTAGGGGGGATATTGAATCCTTCATCCTCTGGTGCCTCAAAGAGGTTTTCACCATTGGATGTGTCCTTTATTTTTACTATTTTGTGGTTAGAGAGTTCCACAGTATGGTTTTCACTCAATAACTCTGAGCTTATTTTTGATATTTTTCTTTTGTGATTGAAGAACTCAATCATCTCCCCGCAATATGCCTGGGTGTCTAAATTGATGTCAAAAATTTCCTTGTGATCCCCACATGGAACTGTATCCCTTAGTCCCATGAATTTTAAGATAGTCTCATCATTTTCGAATGAGTCTAGAATTGGCAGTCCTCGTTGGTCATGATCGATGAGTTGAGGGTATAATAAGGTGATTTGGTGGGTTTTTTGGTTTCACTTAGTGGGTGAGGCACTAATCATTAGTAAGGAGGAATCCTCAAAAATCATGGGTAGTCCTGTTATGGTATCATCATCATCACTACTAGCGCATACACTAGTGACGTCAAAGGTGAAGTTGTCAAGTGGGATACCGGTGCATACAGGTGGTCTAAGGGTAGTTGATGACACTTGAGGGGAGGACCTAACTGCCCTACTAGGAATACCTCTACCACGTATGGTTATACTTGGGGGAGTACATCCAAGGACAAGGTTCCACATTCTTTTTTTTGCAATGATGGGCTCTAGCCGTCCATCCTTGTTCCTTCCAAGGCTTTGGTTTCTATTGTATCCCTTTGTCGATTTCATCCATAGGTAAGGTGGGTGTGGGTTCTACATCATGGTATATTATGCTTGAAATATCCTCCTCATTAACACTTTCCCAACTTAGGTCTCCCCAATTGTGAAATCTAGAGGGGTCCTCCTAAGGGTGTGGATGGGTGTTTTAGTTGGTCGAGGTTGCCCATGTGACCTAGCAGATTGTGGTAACTCTCCTACAACAAATGCACTCTTCTTCATTCTATAGTCACCACATCCATTGTCTTGGATCATGTTTTTGATGTTAGATATGTTAGGGATGGCAGGTGTCTCTGTCGCAGAAGTGAAGGCAAGGTTATTTGGGTAGATGTATGTAGTGGATGGGCCTTCATCACTTTCTGGCACTTGGGAGATTTTATAAAGCTTGGCTTCCAATTTTTTGCAATAGGCGAATGGTTTGGGATCCCCATGTATAGTGACCTCCTCATTTTGATCCAAGAACTTGATGTATTGGTGATATGTCGAGGCCACTTCTTTCATTTCGTGGATCCATGGACATCCTAAGAGGATGTTATATGGTAAGTCAAGTTCAAGGACCTGACAGGTAGTCTCCATGGTTGTTGGTCCCACTTGGATGAGGATTTTAATAGTGCCCTAAGACACTCTTTCTTGATCATCATATTCCCTTATTGTGATTCTCTTTTTCTTGTTAATGGAATCCTCGGTGAACCCTAAGTTCTTTATAAGCTTGAGAGATAAAATATTAAGGCCTACACCTCCATCCACTAGGACTCTTTTAACTTTCTTTTTATGGACCGACACTTGAAGGTGAAGTGCACAGTTATGAGATGGTTGTGGGCGAAAGTCTTGGTCAAAGAATATGAGGAAATTTGGGGTAATGATATTACCAACCATAGCCTGAAACTGATCTGTGTCAAGGGCAGAAGATATGGTGGATGTTGCTAACACTTCATCAAGAATTTTCCTATGGGCAGCAGAAATTTTTAACAGCTCCATGATGGAGATCTGTGCAGGGGTTCTCTTCACCTGTTCGATGACATTGTAGTCATAGGGAAAAAAAATTATATTTAAAGTGAGGGTCTTAGATGGTGCCCCTACAATGGTGACCTTACCGCCACGAGTGGTGACTCCATAGTCGGTGTTGGCTCCCTTGATGTTGATGTTCATGACAATTTCATCGATGCATGTGACTATTTCTTCATATACTAGGTTAGCACTAACATATTTTTTCTTTCCTTTCTTGTTCCCCTAATTATTTCCTTGATTGTGGTTTGGCATTAGATTTGTGTATATTTTTAGATCTTGATTACCAGTTGGTTGTTCAACATTGATGATCTTGTCTTTGATGAGGTCTTGGATGATATTTTGCAGTCTCATGCAATTTGTGGTGGTATGTCCCTTGATCTTGTGAAATTCACAAAGGAGATTTTCATTATACCATGGCAGTTTGGTCATGGGTTTTATGTATTGGTCAAAGTTAGAGACTTTGATTAGGTTTTCCTTGACCAACTTCTTCATTATAGACTTGATGGATTCCCCAAGGGCTATGAACTTCTGCTTGGGAGGGTATTTGCCTCGAGGAGGTGGTTCTCCTTGATTTCCCAAGTTATTGATTTGGTTGGTGGGAAGTGGTTGTTGTTGTGTTACTACTGCATTAGTTTGCACATTATTGCGATTGTGATTTTGCAGTTGATGATGGGTCTGGATGTTCTGCTTAGGAGCACTGATGACCACTTTTGCATCGACCAAGCCATTGTTTGTGATGTTTTTGTTCCTCGACCATGTTTGAGGTTTATCATTATAATTGTTGGATGGGTGGTTACCTTGTGTGGGAGTGAATTTTGATGTGCCTCCTCGCACAGTAAGGGCTCTTTCGATGTTGAGTACCTTTGGGATCAGTTGATTGTATGATGTGATGCATTGCATTTTTAAGTAGAATGCCAAGTTTTCATCTAGATTAGATATGATCATGCAAACTTGTTGTTCTTCTGGCATGGTCCACTTTCTCTGATTGGCCTTGGATCACCATCTTTGCAAGAAGGATGTGAATAGCTCTCCTTTTCTTTGTTTGAGCATTGATAGTTCTTCCAAACTAACGTCTACACCCATGTTGAATGCATATTTTTTAAGGAATGCATCCAAAATTTCCTCAAATGTTTTAATGCCCATGGGTAGGCAAGAAAACCATTCCATGGTTGGACCAGTCAGACTTCGGAGGAAGAGTCGCATTAGATATGTGTCATTGTATGCAACCTCCATGCAATGTACCTGAAATTCCCTGATGTGGTTTTCAGGGTTACTTGTTCCATTCTACTTGTCGAATTTGGTGATCTCGAATCCCTTTGGGAATGGTACCATTGTGATACTTCTATCAAATGGATAAGGGCACAAGTTTCCTAGTGTTCTAGTTGTTTTCCTCACTTGGAGATCCAATACTTGCTACGAGAGCAGTTTGATTTGTGTTGTGACATCATTTCTTGGATTGGGAGGTGGGATGAATGCATTGTGAGGTGTTGGGGGTGCTTGATTGGTGGGAGGAGTACTAGTGGGAGTTTCCCGCAAGATTTGTTGTGTGTTCAAGGCCTGCTGATATGCCTGCATTTGCATCAATAATGCTTACTGTTGATCCTATTGTTCTTGTTCCAACAAAGATCGTGGTTGGTCCATCTATTGTTGTTCCCATAGAGCCTATTTTGGTCTAGTTTTTGTTGGGCTAACAAAGCTTGTTGTTGGTATAGTTGTTGTTGAGCCAACAAAGCTTGTTATTGGTAGAGTTGTTGTTGTGCCAACAAAGCTTGTTGTTTAGCTTGTTATTGTGCATGAAAGTCTTATAGGGATTGTTGGTTTGCTTGTCGATGGATCGCTTATAGTTGTGCTCGGTATTGTGCTTGTGCTTGTTGCTGGGCTTGATCTTGGGCTTGTGCTTGTTGGGTTGCTTGAGTCGCTTGTGCATCTTGTACAGCTTGTTGGGCTTGTGCAGCTCGCGTAACTTGTTGGTTTTGCTCTAGTACCCTCTGATAATTGGATTTTTGGATGGTTTGGATCAGGGTGGTGAATGAATTCGTCATGTTAGCTTTTGGTGGGATTGGTGGTGGATTGGGAATTATGTCGACCATGCTGATAAGAAAAATGGTTGTGTTAATGGTTGGGATTTGGGTTGTTGGAGGTGTGGTTGAGAAAATCAGTCCTTGAGAAGTAATGCTTTGGTAGACTTGAGGACTGATTGATGTGTTTACTATGGTGGCTTGAGTGGTTGTCGATTATTGTTATGATGTTGTCGACAAAAGGAGAGGATTCGATGTGATGCTCGGATTGCCTTGATTTGAGAAACTGGTGAGGGGTAGGGGAGAAGACCCAATCCAATAGGTGATCTAGATGTGAGCGGTAATGTGGGAAAGGGTGGTAAGTTCCCCTGAAAGGAAAATGGGTTAGTGAATCCTACTATTCCAAACAAAACACCTTCTCCTTGTGGTAAATAATTTTGTATGTTTAACGGATATGTGGGTGTCACATGGAATGAGGACGAATTGGTGGGATTATGGAAGGTGAGTGGGACATAAGGTTGTGATGGATTCATCAGGACGGAGTTTTTCGGTGTGGTGTTGACACTTACCTCTTTATTGTTCACAAGGTGATGCTATTGTAACTGTCGAAACATAGCACTTCCTTTGTTCACAATCGGGGAGGTTGGTGTGATTGTTCATATGATTTGAGGCATTTCTTGAGTGATTTTTTGGAGTTTACATTGGGGATGTGTTTGTAAGAGGCATGTTCGTACTAGCGCCTACATCAAGGTCAAAAGGAATTGGGATCCCTCCTTCCATTAGTGTGCATAAGTATTTAAACATGGCATTGACAATTTTATGGTTCTCTGAATTTTGGGCCATTTCTAGCATTTTTTATTGTGTCATCCCCATGTCCTAGTTTATGATGTCCTCTTCATAGTTTTCCTCTTGAGGATTTTGTGATGGTAGAGGAGAACTACTTGGTGGATTGCTTGATCTTGCAAGGTTTGTTTCGACGGTTACTTGACCCAAGTCACTAGAAGTTGATATTTCACTGATGTTTTCCATGTTCCTCTTGTATTGTGATCTTGTTTGGACCATAAAAATAGCGATCGTTTTGATGTTAATTTTTTTTAGGCCCAAAAGAGAAGAACTAGGGAAGTTAAAGGATCAAAAGGGGGTGGTGATGATGATGAGATAAATTATTGACATGAATGAGTGAAACTTTCTGAAGAACTTTTGAAGGGTTATGCTAAACCTTTAGGACTTGGATTGATTGTGATGGTTTGACTAGGTGCATTAAGTCAAACAAGATTGTGGTGAGTTTGTAGACCTTAGGAAGTTGTGTTATCCTAGGAAAAAACTCACACAAGGGAATGGATAGGCTAAGTGTGTTAAGCCAACCAAGGTGATCATGAATTTGTAAACCTCATAAAGTTGTGTTATCTTAGGGGTAGATTTTTTCAAGCGTTTTGTCTATTTGGCTAGGTGTGTTAAGCCAAGATAGAGCGATGTTGATTTAGCCTTTAAGTTTAGCATGAATGATTTTTCTAAATTTCTCAAAAAAAATTTGATGGGATGAGATTTGGTTGACGGAGAGATGGATGAGGGTGAAGATTTTGATCCTAGACCTTGACCGAGATACGAATATTTTTTACAAAACCTTGGTGTTGAAGAACATGCTAGACTTCCTATGTGAGGAAAGAAAACTTTTCAAAAAGCTCAAGATTTTATTGATAGTAGAATGCATACAAAGTTGGGTTGTTTCTTGAAGCCTTTTTCTAGAAGTTGTACACTAGCCTTTCTCTGACCTCAAGGAGCATTTCAAGACATTGTTCACGGGATTTCAGAATTATCCTTTTGAATCTTTGTTTTGTGATTTTGAGCTTTTGGGAAATCATTTGAGGCAACACATATGAGGTCCAATTTGTCTTTTATCTTGCCTCAATGAATTATTTTTACCAAAAGAACTTGCTTGATTAAGTTTCAAACTGCATGTCTAATGTCCCACTTTCTTTTTCATCCCACAAGGTCCATTATGTGGAAATCAAGGAAATTAGGGAAAAAATTTCCTAGGTTGACCTTAGTGAAAACAAGTTATGATAAAATCCAAGAACTTAGAAACCTCTAAGGATATGATCCCTAGGGAAAGCAAGAGTACTTAAATTCCTCAAAGATATTTGTTTCCTCCAAGGGGTTTGAAATTTGGAGCTCTTTGTGAATGTTTGTTTTTTAATTTTTTTGAGAAACAAGCAATGTATTTTCCATTTCCAAGCACATGTACAACCCTAGGATGATGAGACAATATTTTGTTGGGTTCCCATTTGGATGAATCTAGCTACGCATATTCTATGGGGATGACTAGATGCTTGACCACACTAGCTCTACTCCATGACACACACTTCTCAGGTCAGCCAAGCATCAGTACCCATGAATCTCCCATGGCATACTTTTCATCTCTACAACAAAACCGCATGTATAATGTGGGGCAGCTTTAAAGGACATGAGATTTTGCACCAACAAAATAGATAAGGATTTTTCCTTCTAAACAAGGGTTTTAATTTGAACTTTCCATTCATGGAGGCTGACCCATGCGGTGAGAGAACATTGTTTCCCTTCTCATTGGAGCCAACCGCATGATACTGGCTTTTGTTCCAGTACCCACTTTTACATCCCGGCAAGAAATACACTTGGTTTTAGTGTGTTACTAGTTGGGCCGTTCCCTTGGGTGAGTAATTTTTCCCACAAGGCAGGCCCTCTAAGATAAACAAAAGTGAGTAAACATATTCATAGTTCGATCAACCTTCATTTGGAAACAAATGGAGAACACTCACAATAAGTTTACTCACACTCACACAATGTTTTGTTCAATTTTAAACCCAAAATGAAGTGTGGAGGTAATACTTTTGAAAAATTAATATCTCAAAAAGACTTTTGATTCTCAAGATCATCATGAGGCACGAGAGAAGCGCATACGCCTTTTAAGTGATATTACTTTGTGAAAAGGATTACAGAACATCAAAAAAACTTGTTCATTTTAGACCATAAAAGCAGTGATGAGTTCGTTTTGAGCATCACAATGAGATGTGAAAGTTGCCTTGTTCAATTTTAGAAACCCAAATTGAAATTTATTAAATGTCTAAGGTTCAATTTTAACCAAAGGATCAAGTCAAAATAGTTAATTTTAAGCCTCAAAAATAGATGTCAGATGGTTTGAAACTAAATGAAAAATTTAGCTCAACAAGCATTAAAAAATGCTTTTGTGAATTTCTCCAATCTCATTTTTTCCTTGATTTGATTCCAATATCAATCTGTAAGACAAAATATAAAGTCAATATGAAAAATATATTTCACAAATTTTCTCATATATCCATGCATTAATCATAAATCATTAAGGAAAATTCCATCTCATGAAAAGAAAATGAATCACTACCAAAAAAATTCCTTATATTGTTGCTTTATTTCTTGAATTTAAACCCTTTCACTATTATACCATGGCCTGCGGTATTATGGTTGACGGTGTCACATAGTCGGTCGAGACTGCTACTGCTATACTGCGGATGGTCTGAGGGAAACCCATGGTAGCGCAGTGGGAAAAGCTAGCAATGACGGGCACAGTGGTCAAGGTTACCGTGATACCGTGGGAAAGCCACAAGGTGTCTGAGGTAGTGCAGTGGGAGCGGTTAGCAGTATGCCCAGCAGCTACCTCTATACCATAGGTAGGTAGAAGAGACCCCGTGGCTGAGTGGTAAGAAGACAAATGGTGAGGAGAACACGAGGTGGTGGTTTGCAAAGTTTATAGCGATACCGCAGATGATGAAGCAGGGGACCATGGGACAGCGGTAGCGACTAATAGACAGCTCACCACTCAACCACAGTCGAGGGAAAGTTAAGCTGCGATAACACAGGGAACAGGAAAATATGTGAACTGCAGACCATGGTGATGCGATGAGTACAGTGAACGGTTATTGCACTACCGTGAAGGGTTAGCCGGTAGATCATGGGATAGCGGTGCAGGCTGTGGTAGTTAACCACAATACAGTGGAGCGTACGGAAGAAGGTTGCGGTTAAGCAGTAAGGATTGGTGGAGACAACACATGGAAACCACAATACCGCAGTTAGTGAGGGGATAAGCCATAGTATGGCAGTGGACACCACGGTACCGCGAGCATTGAAGGTGATGTTGGAGTGAAAATACACTGAGAGGGGGGGTGAATCAGTGTTTATACATTTTTACACAATTTAAACTGAAGCTAGAAAAAGCCATACATATGTTCTCATTTTTAATGATAGTCTCATTCATGTAATTGAATGCAATCATATAAACTGAAAATGAGTAGTGTAACATTGCATTTTAAAGTAGTAAAGTACTGAAGCAAAAGAGACACAAGATATGTTGAGTGGAAAACCCTCCTGGGGTAGAAAAACCACTCCTGAACCTGCTGCCTTTTTCAGGCTTTCATTTCTATAATTTATTTTGACAAAGCCTCAAAGGTTGGTTTCTGAGCACCAACCCCTCTATTTAGAGACACCAATCTCAAGGAGCACCAACCCCTTTTCTGTTTAGAGACACCTATCTCAAGGAGCACCAAACCCTTTCCTGATTTTAATAGAACATACAATAGTATAGAGGATCTCTCTGTTTCACTTGATTTCTGTCAAGTGCCTCTTGATAGACAAAACATAGAATTTTCAAGAGTCAGAATTGACTCTTCAAAATTCCATGCATTATCTAATCTCGATGCATCTTGAGGAAAATCCTATCTCTATTACAACACAGTCTCATCAAACTATTTTTCAATCATACATTCTTTCTTTCTTTTTTACCTTTTTGATTTTCAATGTTTTCCCATACAGAAAACTACAAATCTGAATACACACTATGTTTTTCAACTTTCAGCATCATCAAAAACTGAATAGACTTCCAGAAACTCTTCATAGTAATACCCCTATTTTTCATTTTTGATATTCTGTCATAATTGAACCCTAAACCACTGGTTTTTCCTTTTTCAAAGAAAATCATTACACTTCGGAAGTATTACAACTGTTACTCAAAAATTTTGCATACCAGAAGGTTATTGCAAGGTTGTATTTGAGGTTTCATAATAACTGTCAGGATAGATCTAATGTAATAGTGTTCACAAAGGAGAGATTCTTTCTTTTTGTTGAGGATAGGACAAAAATGACCAAGAATAGAAGAGTGACTGAGCATGTCTTCACTAGAAGCCTGCACATGCAGAGCTTACACAAAATGGTAAGAACACATCCTTTAAAGAATAGAATAATAACCATTTTACATTGGTTGTCATAGCAATGTAAGTGAAAGCAAGTAATGATGCATATGTTAGCAGTTACCAACGAATCTAGGTAGAGAACTAAAGAGTTTCGAAGCATTTGAGCTGACCCATAACCAAAAATCACAGACCCTTTTAAAATTGTCAGGATGATCTTTAAAAGAATTACAGTCAATATTTTTAAAATAAACATTTCAAAATTTTCTCTTCAAAGAAATAGACATTTTTCATTTTGCATTTTGCATAAGAGAGAAAAAAATTAGCTCACAATAACCTTGAGTATAAAGAACGGATCTGCAAACCAGTCTGGAGATGAATACCTGACAATAGTGATGAAGATGTTGTCAAGAAATAGATTACCAGATCTACATACAAGTGAAACGGCCAAGATATCTTCCAAAATCGTGCCTTCACCCAACTGTATGAAACGGCCACAAAGAATGACCATTGTGATGGTCTTCTTACAAATTCCATTCGCTGTCCAAAAAATAGTCAACCAACAACATGCATTGTGAAATGGCCAGTAGGGTTTCAAACCCTTTGAGCAACAGTAATAATTTTTTGCCCTAAACTTCCAAAAACAGATGAAGTGAATTCCTTTGCAAAATATGATAGCTTTTGGAGTCTAAGAGGACTAACAGTAAACATTCAAAATCGCATAAAATACTTTGGAAACTGTGAGAGATCTGACATTTGTTGCCTTACCGCACAATCGCGGCCTCCTTTTGAACACCCTGCGGTATAGCGGTAGCTCCAAGCTAGCTGCTAGACATTTCCACCGTGTTACCACGGTTAGCTACCTAACAGCTCACGATACAGTGGTAACAATCTTTCAAACCGCTAACTGTTTCCACCACGGTTAGCTACTTAACGGCTCGCGATACAGTGGTAACAAACTTTCCTATCACTAGCGGTTACCACCACGTTACTGCAGCTACCTTCTTGGCTACTTGCGGTATAATGGTAGCAGTTTACTAACCGCTAACAGCTTCCACCACATTACCGCAATTATCTTTTTGATAGCCCGCGGTATAGCGGTAACTATTTGGCTTGTCGCTAGCAGTTACCACAGCGTTACCGCGGTTACATGTTTGTTAGTGTGTGGTATGGCAGTAATAGTCTTACATGCCGCCAACGGTTACCACCGCTCTACTGCGGTTACTGGCATACCTGTCAGCGGTAGCGTGGTAAACATTATACCGATTGTCAATGTTTAAGCCAAGATAAATAACCAAGATGAGACCCGATATAAGTATAAGGTGCACTTTAAAGTAAAGTGCCAAATAATATTCAAAAATAAATATCAAGGTCAAATTTCCACCTTAGAATGTCATGAAAGCTTAAGGACTTGATATAAAATAGACTTTTGTAAATATCAAGAGCATGTAACAAGAATTGTAACGAGAATTGTATCACCTAAGAAAATGACCAATAATCAAAATACCTCAACAACCAATTGTAATATGCACATGAGGTTAAACAATCAGTGCCACCAAGATAATAAATAATAAAACCAATGATGTGAATGTGCCAACCAAAATATGAATCAACTGAGAGGATAGCCATCAAACCATCAAGATGCCAGATAACCATAAGATGACATCAAGGACAAAACAACAGAAGAGGGATTCAACAAACTCCCCCTTTGCCCTTGATGGCAAAATTGAGCCACCAAACCAAAGATAAAGAACTGTAACCAGATGCTCAAAATGTAACCAGATGCTCAAAATGTAACCAGATGCTCAAAATTCTCCCCCTTTTTGACACAAGGATAAAGGGAGACCAAACAAAGATAATCCAGAACCAACTATGACATTCCATCAAACTACATAAAGAACCTTTGAGCAGCAAAGTATAAGCTGCAGGAAGAGCTAACCAGCTCCCCCTATCACCAAGATAGACTGATTAAGATAACAAAGATTGAGAGACCACTCCTAATCAAGACCGAAGTCTCTCAAAGACATCTTTGGCCAATGGTTTTGTAAAAATGTCAGCAACCTGAGCTTGTGTAGGAACATATTGCATAGATACCTCATTAGCCAACACCTTTTCACAAAGAAAATGAAACTTTATAGCTATGTGTCTAGTTCGAGAGTGCATAATTAGATATTTTGAGATATTTATTGCACTAGTATTGTCACACAGAATAGTAACTGGTTTTGGAATTTCAATACCCATATCTGATAAAGTCTGTGACATCCAAATTACCTAAGTGCAGCAAGAAGTGGTAGCTATATATTATGCTTCAGCAGTAGAGAGCGAAACAGATTCTTGCTTTTGTTGTGCCAAGCCACTAAATGATCACCAAGAAAGAAAGTAGCACCACTGGTGCTTTTCCTATCATCGAGACATCCTACCCAATTAGAATCAGTATAAGCTATTAAAGAGAATTCATTGCTTTTGGGATACCAGAGTCCATAATCTATTGTTCCTTGTACATACTTAAGAATTCTTCTCACAGCATTGATGTGGGATTCTTTAGGAGCAGATTGAAAATGAGCAACCATGCAAATAGCTTTCATTATGTCAAGTCTTGAGGCTGTTAAATACAATAGGTTGCCTATCATTGACCTATAGTCAGTTGAGTTTATAGCAGGGGAGTCATCAACTTTGCTAAGTTTATAGCCAGTAGCCATTGGGGTGCTTACTGAATGACTTTCATCCATTTTAAACCTTTTTAACATTTCTTTAGCATACCTTGCTTGAGATAGAAAGATGCCAGAGTCAAGTTGTGAAATATGGAGACCTAAGAAAAATTGCAGTTCTCCTAACATTGACATTTCGAATTCAAATTCCATGATTTGTGAGAATTTTTTGCTCAAGGCAACATTGTTGCAACAAAAAATGGTGTCATCAATATAAATTTCAACAACAAGAATATCAGATCCTTCAATTTTAACATATAGATTGTTGTCAACTCCTCCTCTAGTGAACCCTTTTGACAGTAAATGACTATCCAATCTAGAGTACCAAGCTCTAGGAGCTTGTTTTAGGCCATATAGAGCCTTTTTCAGCCTGTAGACATGATTTGGTTTGTTTTTACATATAAACCCTTCAGGCTGCTCTATGTAAACTTCTTCTTCTAAGTATCCATTTAAAAAGGTAGTCTTTACATCCATTTGATATATAGTGAAATTTTTGAAAATAGAATATGCCAAGAAAATTTTAATGGATTCAAGCCTAGCAACAGGAGCAAAAGTTTCACCGAAATCAATACCTTCTTGCTGAGCATATCCTTTACAGACATATTTGGCCTTGTTGTGAACAACCTGACCATTTTCATCATGTTTTTTTCTAAAGATCCACTTGCCACCTATGACATTTTTGTCATCTGGTCTTGGGACTAGATCCCAAGCCTGATTTTTCTCAATTTGGTCAATTTCTTCCTACATTGCATTAAGCCAGCATTCATCTGTTAGAGCATCATCAAAAATTTTAGGCTCAAACTGGGTGATTAAACAAAATGCAGTAAGCTCAGCTATGTGATATTTTTCATCATAGTTAACAAATTTTTTTCTTGTTTGAACTCCTGCAGATCTATCTCCTATAATCAGATCCTTTGGATGATTTCTAGCAAGATATTTTGAAGTAACTTTAGGTTCACATTTCTCTGTGCTAATTTTAGCATCTTCAGATTGTGCTTTAGCAAGTTTAGGGCTTGCTGGTTTTGGTTCAGGCTTTGTAGTTTCAAAGCGCTCAGTGACTATATCAAGCTCAAATTCATCCTCTTCATCATCCTGTAAAGGTTCAGCATCTAACAAAATATTTTCATCAAATTTAACATGGACAGATTCAACAATTTTATTCAGCCTATTGTTAAAGCATTTATAGGCTCTGTTGTGTGTAGAGTATCCTAAAAAGATACCTTCATCTATTTTAGATTGGAAACGGCCTAAGTTTTCATCATCTCTTTTGATAAAGCACTTGCAGCCAAATATTCTAAAATACTTAATTTGGGCAGATTTTCCATACCACAGTTCATATGGAGTGAAATTTGATTTCACTCTGATCTATACTCTATTCAAAATTTAGACAGCTATATGAACAACTTCTTTCCAGTACATATTGGCCAGATTTGCTTGATTCAACATGGTTCTTGCCATTTCTTTGACAGTCCTATTCTTTCGCTCAACTACCTCATTTTGCTGGGGTGTTCTAGCAGCAGCATACTGTCATTTTATGCCATGTTTTTCATAGTAGTCTATGAATTCTTGTGAGGTGAATTCACCACCTTTTTCAGATCTTAAACATTTTAGTTTTAAGTTTGTTTCTCTTTCTACCAGTTTTCTAAAATATTTAAAGTGTTCAAAAGCTTCTGATTTATTCTTGAGAAAAGTAACCCATACCATGTGAGAGTAGTCATCAACAAACAGCATGAAGTATTTCTCACCATTTATGGATCTAGTCCTTGTAGGACCACATAAGTCAGTATGAAAAATTTGTAGAGGCTTTGTAGAAAAATGTTCCTTGGACTTAAAGCTTACCTTGGTTTGCTTTCCTTTTAGACACTCTTTACAAACAGCTTTGTCAATTTTTCTAAGAGGGGGCAGACCTCTAACATTTTGATTTTTGTTGATTCTTACCATATTGTCAAAATTAATGTGGCCTAGTCTCTTGTGCCACAACCAAATTTCTTCAACCTGACACATTAAGCATATATCGTGGTTGTTCTCATGTCCAGAGGTTTCTAGTAAGTTGTAGACATTTCCTGTAGTCCTCCTTCTAGCTGCAACAACTTTACTTGACTGGTTTTTGATTTCACATCCTTGTGAAGTGAACAAGACTTGAAAGCCACTGTCACAGATTTGACTGACACTCAGAAGGTTATGTTTTAATCCTTCTACATAATAAAAATTTGAAATTTGAGTGTCTTCATTCAGTAACAAAGAACCTCTTCCTCTAATTTGAATTCCAGAGTTGTCTCTAAATTTTACATATCCGCCAGCATAGTCTTCTAAATTTGTAATTTTTTCTTTGTCACCGGTCATGTGGTTTGAAAAACCACTGTCCAAGACCCATAGGTCCTTCTTCTTAGAGTGAAAAGTAGTTTGAACAAGCATAGTTTGTTCAATGGTGTTGACTGCTTTGGGTTTCCAAACTTTTATGGTTTTCAACTTTTTAATTTGTTGATCAACATTGCATTGCTTTGCTGAATGACCCAAAGATTTGCAAGTAAAGCATCTAATTTGTCTTGTAAAACCATGATTCTACCTAAAGCCAAATCTAGGAGTTCTAGCATTTACAAATCTGCAAGAATTTACTTTGTGACCAAATTTATTGCAAAAGTAACAGTGCCCATAAAAGAGAGGGTAGGAGTTGTAAACCTTTATGTTGCTCCTAAAAGGATGAATGTGATCCTTGAAAAACTCAAAATTTTTGTGTTCAGGCTTTTGTTTTCTACAACAAGATTGTTCTTCTCACTATTATTTCAGCATTCACCTTTAACAAAGCCAATGCCAGTTTTTTCTTTGTTTAATTTATGTTTGCTAAGCATGTCATTCAGTTTAAGAGTGCTTTCATACTTTTTGATATTCTTCCTAAGATCTACAATCTCATGTTCAATTTTATGAATCTCTTGGTCTTTAAGACTTATGTCAACTCGAAGGCAATCCTCAACTCTCTTGGATTCTTCAAGTTGAGTTTTTAGAGAAATTATCTCAAGATTTGTGAGCTGCTCTTATGAGTTATCTTGAACAACATTATGTTCTTGAGCACGCAACTGTTTCTTATTTTTTCTCAGCTCTTTTAGAGCACACTTCAGTTCTCCTTCATAGTCCACTTCACCTTCTTCAAGATCATTGTTGTTTGTTTCATCTTGCTGAATGATTTCAGCCATGAAGAGATTTTCATCTTCTTCATCTAGAGAGTCATTAGATTTGGAATCTGTTTCATTTTTGCTGAACAAACTTTTCTTCTTTTTGAACTTGAATTTTTATTTGGGTCTGTAGGCCTTTTTCTTGGCACACTTTTCAGATTTCTCATTATCACTGTTTGTGTCACCATAGGGACACTTTGTAGCAAAGTGACCTATCTTGCCACAGTTAAAGCATTTGAAGGGAAGTTTTCCCTTTTACTTTCCAGAACCCTTTTTGAGATTCCTTACAAAATGGGATTCTTTAGAATCAGAAAATTCTAATTCAAAAAGCTCATCTCTTTCTTTCCTTTCAGCATTAAATGTTGCTTCTTTTGTAGAGGTGTTATTTTTACTAATCCTCATTTCATAGGCAGTCAAGGTGCCTTGTAAACTATCAAGGGTAAGCTAGGAAAAATGTGTTTTCTCTTCTAGTGTAGCTACCTTAGCTTTGAATTTTGTTGGAAAGGTTCTGATGACCTTGGTCACAACATCAAACTCCTTGACTTCTTCTCCCAGACCCTTCATAGCATTTACTATTTCATCAACTCTTAGAAAATAGTTAGCAACTTTCTCATCGTCCCTCATTTTAAATTCTTCAAACTGATGTTTTAAAGTGAGGACTTTGGACTGTTTTACCTTTTCATGTCCTTGATAGATAGTATCAAGTTTAGTCCAAATTTCTCTAGCAGAACTGTAGTGCATGACTTTGATGAAGATATCTTTAGTCAGAGCACATAGAAGAGCATGCTTTGCTCTTGCATTGGTTTCATATCTCTTCTTTTCATCAGAAGTAGTTGGCAAAGTAGCTCGTACAGTGTACCCAGTCAATACTATGCTCTAGACATCAAGGTCTATAGAAGTTAAGTAAGTCTCCATTCTAATTTTCCAAAATACATAATTAGTTCCATCAAATAATGGAGCTCTAGTCATGGAAGTACCTCCATGAGCTTGAGACATTTTGAATAGACTCCAAGTCCAAAGTCAATCCTAGGATGGGAAAACCTATCAGAGGACCCTAGGCTCTGATACCAATTGTTGGAGTGAAAATACACTAAGAGGGGGGGGGGGTGAATCAGTGTTTATAATTTTTTACAAAATTTAAACTGAAGCTGGAAAAAGCCATACATATGTTCTCATTTTTAATGATAGTCTCATTCATGTAATCAAATGCAATCATATAAACTGAAAATGAGTAGTGTAACATTGCATTTTAAAGCAGTAAAGCACTGAAGCAAAAGAGACACAGAGACACAAGATATGCCAAGTGGAAAACCCTCCTAGGGTAGAAAAACCACTCCTAAACCTGCTGCCTTTTTCAGGCTTTCATTTCTATAATTTATTTTGACAAAGCCTCAAAGGCTGATTTCTGAGCACCAACTCAAGGAGCACTAACCCCTCTATTTAGGGACACCAATCTCAAGGAGCACCAACCCCTTTTCTATTTAGAGACACCTATCTCAAGGAGCACCAACCCCTTTTCTATTTAGAGACACCTATCTCAAGGAGCACCAACCCCTTTCCTAATTTTAATAGAACATACAATAGTACAGAGGATCTCTCTATTTCACTTGATTTCTTTCAAGTGCCTCTTGACAGACAAAACATAGAATTTTCAAGAGTTAGAATTGACTCTTCAGAATTCCATGCATTATCTAATCTCGATGCATCTTGAGAAAAATCCTATCTCTGTTACAACACAGTCTCATCATACTATTTTTCAATCATACATTCTTTCTTTCTTTTTCACCTTTTTGATTTTCAATGTTTTCCCATACAAAAAACTACAAATCTGAATACACACTATGTTTTTCAACTTTCAGCATCATCAAAAACTGAATAGACTTCCAGAAACTCTTCATAGTAATACCCCTATTTTTCATTTTTTATATTCTATCATAATTGAACCCTAAACCACTAGTTTTTCCTTTTTCAAAGAAAATCATTACACTTCAGAAGTATTACAACTGTTACTCGAAAAGTTTACATACCAGAAGGTTATTGCAAGGTTGTATTTGAGGTTTCATAATAACTGTCAGGACAAATATGATGTAACAATGTTCACAAAGGAGAGATTCTTTCTTTCTATTGAGGATAGGACTACAATGACCAAGAATAGAAGAGTGACTGAGCATGTATTCACCAGAAGCCTGCACATGCAGAGCTTACACAAAATGGTAAGAACACATCCTTTAAAGAATAGAATAATAACCATTTTACCCTAGCTGTAACAACAATGTAACTGAAAGCAAGTAATGATGCATATGTTAGCAGTTACCAATGAATCCAAGTAGAGAACTGAAGAGTTTCGAAGCATTTGAGCTGACCCATAACCAAAATCACAGACCCTTTTAAAACTGTCATGATGATCTTTAAAAGAATTGCAATCACAATTTTTAAAATAAGCATTTCAAATTTTTCTCTTCAAAGGAATAAACATTTTTCATTTTTCATTTTGCATAAGAGAGAAAAAACTTAGCTCATAATAACCTTGACTATAAGGAATGGATCTGCAAACCAGTCTGGAGATGAATACTTGACAATAGTGATGAAGATGCTATCAAGAAATAGATTACCAGATCTGCATACAAGTGAAACGGCCAAGATATCTTCCAAAACTGTGCCTTCACCCAGCTATACGAAACGTCCACATAGAACGACCATTGTGATGGTCTTCTTACAAATTCCATTTGCTGTCCAAAAAATAGTCAACCAACAACATGCATTGTGAAATGGCCAATAGGGTTTCAAACCCTTCGAGCAACAGTAATAATTTTTTTCCCTAAACTTCCAAAAACAGATGAAGTGAATTCCTTTGCAAATTATGATAGCTTTTGGAGTCCGAGAGGACTAACATTAAACATTCTAAATCACATAAAATACTTTGGAAACCACAAGAGATTTGACATTTGTTGCCTTACCGCACAACCGCGGCCTCCTTTTGAACAACCTGCGGTACAGCGGTAGCTCCAAGCTAACCACTAGACATTTCCACTATGGTTAGCTACCTAATATCTTGCAGTACAGCAGTAACAATCTTTCAAACCGCTAATTGTTTCCACCACATTACCGCGGTTAGCTACTTAACGGCTAGCAGTACAGTAGTAACAAACTTTCCTGTCACTGGCAGTTACCACCGCGTTACCACGGCTACCTTCCTGGCTACCTGCAGTATAGCGGTAGTAGTTTACTAACTGCTAATAGCTTCCACTGCATTATCGCGGTTATCTTTCTGACAGCCCGTGGTATAGCGGTAACTGGTTGGCTTGTCACTAGCGGTTACCACCGCGTTACTATGGTTACATGTTTGTTAGTGCGTGTTATGGTAGTAACAGTCTTACATGCCACCAATGGTTACCACCACTCTACTTTGGCTACTGGCATACCTGCCAATGGTAGCGCAGTAAACATTATACCGATTGTCAATGTTTAAGCCAAGATGAATAACCAAGATGAGACCCGATATAAGTATAAGGTGCACTTTAAAGTAAAGTGCCAAATAATATTCAAAAATAAATATCAAGGTCAAATTTCCACCTTAGAATGTCATGAAAGCTTAAGGACTTGATATAAAATAGACTTTTGTAAATATCAAGAGCATGTAACGAGAATTGTATCACCTGAGAAAATGACCAATAATCAGAATACCTCAACAACCAATTGTAATCTACACATGAGGTTAAACAATTAGTGCCACCAAGATAATAAATAATAAAACCAATGATGTGAATGTGCCAACCAAAATATGAATCAACTAAGAGGATAACCATCAAACCATCAAGATGCCAGATAACCATAAGATGACATCAAGGACAAAACAGCATAAGAGGGATTCAACAGGTGATAGTGTGGTAGGGTAGTAAGAGATGGTGGAAAAATATGAGGAAAATGCACGACACCGCTATACTGTAGGTGAACGGATTGGGAGGCATGATAGCGCGAGAGATGGTCGGCCTGGCTACGTGGGAAAAATGTAAGGAACATCATGGGAGAAGGATAAATCTATAGCAAAGCCTGTTCGATTTATGATTTAATTACTTGAGATTAATTATTTTCAATATGCATAAACATTAAGCATTTGTTAAGGAACAAAACAAGACTCGTATTCTGTAAAAAAAAAAAAAAATTAACCATAAACAACAACAGGCGTTACTATCAAAAAAATAATTAACACATCCATGCAAACGTATTTTCCTGCAACAGAGATACAAGTGAGATTGTAATGACAAATTCAGAAGCAAAAAGCCCTCCTTCTAGTGCCAGAATGTGGATGTTGAAATCTACAAGAAGATCGACTCAAATAGTTTCATATTGTTAGCATGAAAGTTAGTTTAAATTAGCAAACTTAGACATCCCTATGAAATATTTAACCATGTTAAACAATGCAACTAATGAAAACAATGCAGGCTAAACAAAATCATATGCAAACATGTTTGACCCTTATCTCATAGTGGATTGGTGCCTTTCTGTCATGTAGGATGCAACCCTTTCCCAATCCTTGAACAAGTTGAATGATGTTATGGGCAAAATTAATTCTCAAATGAAGAGGATAACCTTGCATTAAATTTGTGAAGTGAAGGTGAATTTGAGCATTGTAATTTTACTCAAAGTTGTGTTGTTGAATGAGGAGAGAAGCCTCCAATTTATAGATTTCCAAAATGGAAGAGATAGTGAAATAGAGCAATGTGGGATCATTCAACATCCAATGGCCGAGTGTCACTTGTCAAGCTGTGAATAGTTGATGGTTGTGCACATTTTGGCCAAAGTGCCAATAAATGCAATTAGTTGGAATTTCAAATTTGAGAAATGACATGTGAGAGGGAAAAAGGAATAAAATAAATGCCACTTGGCTCAATGCACAAGGACATGTAATAGGAATGAATTCCTTGTTGGATGTACAAATCCACTTGGACTTTTTGAATTCAAATTGAGGGAATATTCCTTTTTGATGCCATGTGAGGGAAAATAGGTGAATTAATAAATTAAAGTAATTGATTTATTGTACAAGTTGCATTCTTTAGAGAATGTGACATGGATTAAGATTATATTAACCAAAGTTTAATTAATCTAATGAGGAATTTAGGAGATGTGACAATTTAGAGTTAAATTGATGAATTAATTTAAATCAAAATTGGGAGGAATTGCTTTAATTAAATAAATGACTTTGATTTATTTAACTAAGTGGGAAGATGTTAGATTAAATAAAATAAGGTTTAATTTATTTAATTTGATAAGAGGACTTTACAAACTTTAATTAAATAAAATGATTAATTTAATTAAACAGAGACATAAGATTAATTAAATTAATTGATTAATTTAATCAATGGAGGAGAAAGACTTAATCAAATAAGCAATGATTATTAAATTAAGAGACATAATATGATGAAAAGTTGAGAGTATGATTCAAGAAGAAATGTTGTTAATAATCAAGATTAATTGTTTTGAACTGAGATTGCACATTTTCCATGTCTACACTAACACATTGACATTCTGCTACCTTAATTCACTTTCACACACTCTTTCACACCTACTTATCTTCTCACACTTGTTCGCACATGTCTCTTACAATTCACAACATGTTGACTTGTATTTATACCAACTTCAACCTTAGAAACTTTCTCCAAGGTCGGCTACACATTCTTTATTTTACAAATTCAAATTAGGTCAATGGCTCAATATTTTTGCGGTGGATAAGAATGAGGTTGGACCAAATTAATACTAAACCAAGATCCAAAAAAACACCTTGGATCAATCACATGCTTCCTTACTTGATACTTATCCTTCATGTAACATGTAGACACTAGGTCAACCAAACCTAATGAGAACACCAATGAACATTTGAAGCACTCACATTTGCAACAAGATGATAACACTCTTTACCATACATTGGAATGCCTCTTAGATACCTTCAAATTAATCCATAGCAATTGCAACAACTTGCATATACATAAAAATTTCCATCGGTCCAGCTGGACAGTGCAAATACACATAGTAACTCTAGAACAAGTCTTCTAGAGCACCAAACCACTAACACTTTTTTCAGAGCACAAAAATCACTATTATTAACCCTCTTCTAGATCCAAAATATTTGAGACAAACCAAAAGAGGATTGTAGAGTAGAAACATTTCTCCTAGTTCACAGACAAACAACTCTACCAGACCAGTTCATAAATCGATGAACATAACTTTCATTCTCCATCAAACCAAAAGTTATAACTTAGGATATATCACCCAAATATTCCCATAAACAACCCTTCAAATCCACACAAGCATAGGATCAACGCAGAAGAAATGCAACGCAATTACTAGAGAATATTCAAAACACACATACATTTTTGTCTTCACTATATATTAATTTTCTCAAAAGAACTTTATAACTCATCATATCATCACACCTACAACACCATAAAGATAGCTCCATGTACTCACAACATTTCTGTAGTATATCAACCATACATGTACCACCTGCAATCATCGGATTCCTTTCACTGCAACAACTTGAACTATGTTGACATTAATTACAACATTAATGAAAACACCACCATACTTATTCATACTTTCAACAATCTCCCCCTTTGTCATTGATTGCAACACATGATGTGAAAAACCATCAAAGACAACATACACACTCTCCTACTTCTTCTTCTCTTTTTTTTCAGATTAGAGAGCCTACACAACCTTCCTGCAAACTCTTCTCCTTACAAGATTCTCTCTCCCTTTCAGCTAGATATAGATAGGCTTTTTCACATGAATTTCTCTCCCCCTTTGACATCAATGGAAAATATTTTCTTTTTGCATGAATCTTCAGCCATAAAAATCTTATCACCCCCCCTTAGGAGTACACCCATGACAATACATACATCATCTAGAAAAAATGATACCTTCTACTCCCCTGAGGAGTAGACCCCAATCATCATCCCAGACAAATAATGAATATGTAGATCCACTAGACTGATGCACCTCTATGTGCACCTAGTTCAAAAAAGGAGGGGCATTAACCCCCAACTTCTCCCTGAGATACACAAAAGTATCCTTAGGAAGAGCCTTAGTAAATATATTCAATTTGATCCTTTATAGACACATATTCAAGCCTGACTTCATTCTCTAACACTTTCTCCCTTAATAAATGGTATCTAATAGATATATGCTTTGTCCTTGAATGCATAACTGGATTCTTTGAAATATTTATTGCACTTGTATTATCACAGAAGATAGGGATAGGTTCATCACACATCACACATATAGCCTTAAATATTTGCTTCATCCAAATTACTTATGTATAACAAGATTTTTTTGCAATATACTCAACCTTTGTAGTGGATAAATAAATTAAATCATGTTTCTTGCTTAGCCATGAAACCAACCTACATCCAAGAAAGAATGCACCACCACTTGTACTCTTCTGGTCATCTACACAACCAAACCAATATGCATTAGTGTAGGCATTCAAAGTGAAATCAATGTCCTTAGGATACCACAAGTCATAATTCGAAGTGCGTTTTAAATATTTGAATATCCTTTTCACAACTCTAACATGTGTTTCTTTAGGTTATGCTTGAAATCTAGCAACCAAACATACTGCATGCATGATATCCGATTTAGTAGCAGTAAGATATAATAATCCACCAATCATAGATCCGTACATGCTTTGATCAACTTTAGGAGAATCGTCATCTTTGCTCAGTTCACATGCAATCGCCATAGGGGTACAAACCAGTTTGGAGTTGTCCATTCCAAACTTCTTCAACAATTTTTTAACATACTTTGATTGTGAAATGAATATTCCCTTATCATTTTGATTCACTTGAAGTCCAAGAAAGAAGTTCAACTCATCAATCATAGACATCTCAAACTCCTTTTTCATCTCATCTGCAAATTTATTGCACATACCCTCATTTCCTCTTAAGATAATATCATCAACATACACAACCACTATCAACAATATGTTTCCTTCAACTTTAAAATAGAGATTACTATCTATAGAGCCTTTTTTGAATCTTTGTTGTGTCAAGTATCTATCCAACCTTGCATACCATGCTCTGGGAGCCTATTTAAGTCCATATAGTACCTTTTCAACTTACATACCATATTTGGTTTATCTGATAAATGAAATCCTTCTAATTGTTCCATGTATACCTCTTCTTCCAATTCTCCATTCAGGAATGCAGATTTAAGATCCATCTGGTATACTTTGAAATCTTTGAGTAGAAATGCCAAAAACATCTGAATGTCTTCCATTCTTGCCACCGGAGAAAATGTCTCCTCAAAGTCTATTCCTTCAACCTGTGAATAATCTTTTCACATAAGCCTTGATTTTCTTCTTGCTAATTCACCATCTTCATTTAGTTTATTCCTGAATACCCATTTTGTACCAATTACATTCTTGTTTACAGGTCTAGGAACCAGTTCCCATGTTTGGTTCTTCTCTATCTTCTGCAATTCTTCTTTCATGGCTCTAACCCAATTCTCATATTGTCATGATTCATACACTATTTTAGGTTTTATCTTGGATAGAAGACACAAATTTACTTTAGTTGATACCACTTTGCTTCTTGTTGCTACACCTTTTCCTTTGTCTCCAATTATTTTTTCTTCTGGATAATTTTTTTGTACATATTTTGGAGTCTTAGGAGCAGGTTCTGAAGTCTATTCTTCTTCTTTATAATCTTCTTCTTGTACTTTTCGACAAATAGGTTCATTTGGTTCAACTTCACAAACTTCAATTGTTTTGTGCATATCTTCATCGGCTTTTACATTTGCACTTTCAACCATCTTCCTCAATCTTTTATTGTAGAATATGTATGCTTTGTTATTAGTTGAATATCCAAGTAAAATACCTTCATCACATCTTGCATCCAACTTTCCAAGGTTCTCATAATCTCTTTTAATAAAACATCTAATTCCAAATACCTTAAATTACTTAATATTAGGAATCTTGCTAGTCCATAATTCATAAGGGGTATTTGTGTTGTTACCTTTGATCTGAACTTTGTTAAGAATAAAAATAGTAGTGTAGATTGCTTCTCTCTAGTATAAATTAGGTACATTTTCCTCTTTCATCATAGTCCTTTAAACCTCTTGAATAGTTTGATTCTTCCTTTCTACAACTCCATTTTGCTGAGGAGTTTTGGGAGCAAAAAAATGTCTCTTTATTTCATGCTCTTCACAAAATGTATTAAACTCACTAGAAGTGAATTATCCACCTCTATCAAACCTTAAACATTTGATCCTTAGGTTCACTTCATTCTCTATCCTTTCCTTGAACACTTTGGATCTATCTAGAGCTTAAGTTTTATCCCTAAGAAAATTAACCCATGTCATTCTAGAATAATCATCAATCAAAAGCATAAAATACATGTCACCATTAATACTTCCTATTCTTGTGGGACCAAAAATGTCTATATGAATCAATTCCATCATTCTAGTAGTTGATTGTTCTTTTCCTTTAAAACTTCATCTTGTTTGTTTTCCCAATTGACAACTTCTGCAAATAGTATTGGTAGGCTTTGTGATTCTAGGTAGATCCCTGACAACTTCTCTTGAACTAATCCTGATCGGATTGTCAAATTTTACATGTCCTATCCTTTGGCTCCATAGCCAAATTTAATTAACTTGAGACACAAAACACTAACCATCACTACTCTTAAGCTAATAGATGTTTCCATGTGTTCTTCTTCCTACAACTACCATAATTCTTGACCCTTTTTCTAATCTCACGGGTATTATCCTGTAACACAAGTTTAAATCCTTTGCTATACATTTGTCCAACACTTAATAAATTAGGCCTTAAACCCTTAACATAATAGACATCATCAGTATTTTTTTTCCATCAAAATTAATTATTCCTTTTCCAACAATCTTTGCACTAGAATCATCTCCAAACATCACAAATCCTCCATCATACTTTTCAAATTTACTAAAGTTACTTTTTTCTCCGGTCATATGATTTGAACATCCACTGTCAATTACCCAATAATCTTCACTTTGTCTAGCATGAAAGGCAGTAACTAGAGTGCCTTCCATCTCATCCTTCTTGTTTTCTGGACCACATTCCCTTGCACATATTCCATGGTTGGTAGACATATATTTATTCTCCAAGGCTAGAAACAAGAATTCATCTTTATCATCCTCAAAATCAGATTCATCATAAAAAATTCTAGAATCTTCTTTAACATAATACAATTTGTTGAAATATTTTGTCCTTTTTTTCTTTATTATCTCTGTTCTTTTTGTGTATGGCTCTATTTGGACATCTTGAAGCATAGTGACCAATATTTCCACAATTGAAACATTTAAAAGGTAACATACCTTTGTATTTACTGGTACCTTTCTTCAACTTCCTTGTAAATTTTGCTTCTAACTCCTCTAAACTTTCACTATCTGGATCATCTTTTGTCTTAGTGGCTTTGAAGGTTGTTTATGTTTTCTCCTTTTCTTTTTCAAACTTCCTCATCTCAAATGCAGTTAAGGTGCCAAATATTTGTTCTTTAGTGAATTTATTTATATCACACACTTCCTCAATAGCTAAGACCTTGTCACTATAACTCTCAGGTAGAGTCATCAAAATATTCTCTATTACATCTTCATATGTCAGAGTACCACCTTGATTTTTGACTTCATTTGCTGAAATATCAACCCTCTGAAAGTAGCTTGCAATGTCTTCACCTTCTTCCATTTTCAATTTCTCATATTTCTGCTTTGTTATTAGCTTCTTTGATAATTTGACTCTATCATTTCCTTCATAGATATCTTTCAAATTTTCTAATACTTCATAAGCAGTGCCTAATGAAATAACTTGTGTCCATTCAGTCTTAGATAATGCACTATAGATTGAATACCTTTCTTTTTCATTTTTCTCATAAGAAAAAATCTCATTTGCAGAAGAAGGACCACTTTCCAATTCAACATAATCTGTCTCAATAGATTCCCAAGTCTTGAAACCAAGAGAGATTAGGTAACCTCTCATCTGTAATTCCTGGTCACTATAATCAAATCCATCAAACATAGGGATTGACAATTTGTGTGCCATCATATCTACCTCAAGTGGTTAAGCTCTTCTCTAAGGAAGCAAAGATTTGATCTACCAATTATTGAATTACATAAGACAACTAAGAGGGGGGGTGAATCGGTTGTATCTAATTACATCCACTTTTAATCTTAATCAATTCCACGTCTACTTTAATCATTTATTAAGTATAAGCATAAAATGCAAATAACAAAAATAAAATACCAAAGACACCAAATTTATGTGGAAAACCCTATAAGGGAAAAACCATGATGAGGATTAACTCATAATATAATAGTAATGCAAAACTAGATACAAAGGCTCACTACCTAAGATAGGACTCACTATCCAGATACAAGGCTCACTGCCTACAGATAGGAATCAATGTCCAAAAGGAGGCTCACCGCATAGAAATAGAGATAGATAACAAAAAATCCGCCACAATAATTCACACACATTCACAGGCTTGATCAAAGAATCACATACACTATCAACTCACTTCTTTTAGGAGTCTAACACATGGAAGTTCTACTACCGTAATTCACTTTCACACACTCTTTCACACCTGCTTATCTTCTCACACTTTTTTGCACTTGTCTCTTACAATTCATAACATCTTGACTTGTATTATAACAACTTCAACCTTAGAAACTTTCTCCAAGGTCGGCTTCACATTCTTAATTTTACAAATTCAAATTAGGTCAAAGACTCAACGTTCTTGCAGTGGATAAGAATGAGGGTGGACAAGATTAATACTTAACCAAGACCCAAAAAAACATCTTGGATTAGTCATATGCTTCCTTACTTGATACTTATCCTTCATGTAATGTTTAGACACCAGGTCATCCAAACCTAATGAAGATACCAATGAACATTGAAGCAACAAGATAATAACATGTGGATCGCATAACACAATTCACCAGACACTGGAACACCTATTAGATACCTTTAGATTCATTTGTAGCAACTACAAAAACTTCCATATACAAAACACTTTCCATCAATCCAACCGGACTGTGCAGACACACATAGCAACTCTAGAACAAGTCTTCCGAAGAACCAAACCATGAACATTTTTTCCAGAACACAGAAAGAATTGTCATTAACCTTCTAGATTCGCAAGATCTGAGACAAACCACAAGAGGAGTGTAAAGTAGAAACATTTCTCCTAGTCAACAAACAAATAACTCTGCCAGACCAGTTTACAAATCGATGAACATAACTTTCACTCTTCATCAACCCATAAGCTATAAATTAGGATATATCACCCAAAGATACCCATAAAAAACACTAAATATTTTCACAAGGATAGGATCAATATAGAAGAAATGCAAAGAACATTATCAAAGCACATTCATAACACACATATAATTTTGTCTTTACTATATATTAATTTTCTCAAAAGCACTTGATAATTCATCATATCAACACACTTGCAACACCATAAAGATAGCTCCATGTACTCACAACATTTCTATAGTATTTCAACCATACATGTACCACCTACAATCACCTAATTCCTTTCATTGCAACAACCTGAACTATGTTGACATCAATGATAACATTAATGAAAACACCATCATACTTATTTATACTTGCAACACCTCCCTCTATCCCTCCCACCCTACATATAAAACTCTCTCACTCCAACCCCCTCTCTCCCACTGCCTCTCTCCCTCTTTATCAGGTCTCTCCCTCCCACTATCCCTCTAACCCCCTCTCCCACTCTCAAGTCTCTCCCTTTGGGACTAACTAGATAACTCTCTCTCTCACTCCCACTTCCACCCCTATCTCTCAGGCCTCTCCCTCTCACCCTACTTATATAACTATATATATCTCCCCCCCTCTCTCTCTCTCTTATTTCTCCCTCCCAACATACCTAGATAACTCTCTATCTCTCTTAGGTATCTATCTTGGTAAAATTACCTAGATAACTGTCTCTCTTTGGTTTCTCCCTCCCACCCTACCTAGATAATTCTCTCCATCTGTATCCTACTCCCTCTCTCTCAAGTATTTCCCTAGGGAACCCTACCTAGATAAATATCTCTCTATTCCTCTATCCCTCCCACCCTACTTAGACAACCCTATCTCACTCCAACTCCATCTCTCTCTCTCAATTCTCTCCCACCCACTATCCCTTCCACCCCATATCCCTCTCCTAGGTCTCTCCCTCCCACCCTAACTAGATAACTCACTTTCTCCCTCTCTCTATCTCAAGTGTCTCTCTCTTACACACACACTCTCTCTCTAATCTCTCCCTCCCTCTCACTACCACCCCCTCTCTCAAGTCTCTCCCTCTCACCCTACCTAGATAACTCTCTTTATCTCTCCCACTCTCTCTCTCAAGTCTCTCCCTCCCTCTATCCCTCCCACTCTATCTCCTCTCAGGTCTCTCTCACCCTACCTAGATAAATCTTTATCTATCTCCAATTCCCTCTCTCTCTCTCAGGTCTCTCCCTCCCTCTATCTCTCCCACACCCTCTCTCTCTCATGTCTCTCCCTCTGGCACCCTACCTAGATAACTATCTCTCTCTCTCATCTCTCCCTCCCTCTATTCCTTCAACCCCCCTCACTCTCAAGTCTCTCCCTCTCACCTTAAATAGATAACTCCCCCTCTTTCTCAGGTCCCTCCCTCCATCTATCCCTTCCACCCCCTCTCTCTCATGTCTCTCCCTCCATCTATCCCTCCCACCCTCCCTCTCTAAGATTTCTCCCTCCCTATATCCCTATCTCTCTCCCATGTCTTTCCCTTTGTCTATCCCTCCCACCCTTCCTAGATACCTATCTCTCTCACACTCCCTCCCTTTATCTCCCTCCCACCCTTTCTAGATAACTCTCTCTCACCCCCTCTCTCTATGTAGTATATACTATTACATATAATATATAGTAGATAATATATATTATATATATATAATATAGTGTTGGATGTTGTGGTTGTGTTTATAATATGTGATTGTCATTTATGTCAACACTATTAGCATTGATGATTTTGAAGGTTGTATATGTCGAGGATATTGAAAAAATTAGAATAAATATGTTGCAAACAATCTATGAAGTTGTGGTGATCACAATAGTGGAAAGTTTTGTATGTTGTTAATTAGAAGTTGTGCATCAAAGGGTTCTTTTCTAAGCATATCTAGTATGTTGTTTGGAAGTTTCAGTGGTATGCATCAATATTGGAGAGAGTTATGAGTTTTTGAGTTCCTACAGTTATTTTGTTACTATAGTAGGTGTTTCTGGAAGAAGAGAATGCAATTCTGGTAAATTGAGTTGTTGTGTATGCTCTTGTGATGTTTAGTGGTGTTTCTATATCATGCTCTACCATTGTAGTATGTCTGTGTTGATTGGTGTGCTAGTGATCAAAGATTTTTCCTTGATATGTTCAAGTTTTCATGTTCTTGGCTGACATGATGGTGGTAGTGTGTTGCGGATCCTTATGGGTTAATATTTTGATGTTTGGCATGTTCAAGGATGTTTATTTAGGTAATCATTATGATGTGATCAACTTAGGTTGGTGCACATTGAGATTTATTCGTGAATTGGGTCGACAATTTGTAATTCATTTATTATTTATTTGTGGTCGACAAAGTTGTTGATAAATTCAAGTAGCAGATATATAAGATAAATTGTTTCTTTATTTTGAAGTGTGTGAGGTATGATCGGTAAATGTATGCAAAGTGTATGTGTGAATAAATATCAAATCATTTGATTTCAGAGTAGAGTGTGAATAAAATTGAATGAAGTGTGAAAAGTGTTTTTGTGCCTAACCTAAACTGTCATCAGGCTTTTGTAGAAGCTAATTTATCATTTCAACCTCATCAGATGGATTTAATTTGATTGTCTTATGTAAGGTAGTGATCCTTCCCTTTGAGCAGTGAGCTTTAGGCAGTGTGCCTGAATGCATGTGCATTCCCTATTCATTTTTCATTATACTTATAATAGGGTATAATCTTGTGGACTAACATCCACCATGGTTTTTCCCCTAACAAGGTTTCCATGTATAACACCTTGTTGTTCATGTGTTTCTGATGTGTTATTGATTCATACTTTCATTATTAATTATCTGATATGAGAGGGCAGGTGCATGGAAATGGGTAGCAATTTTGTGGACAACTTAATTTTTCATCCCGAAATAGCAAAAACGCGAACACGTTATAGTAAAATGCACTCACGTTATGTTTTCAATTTCAAAAAATGCACTCATTTTGAGTTAAAAAATGTGCATTTTTTGAAATAAAAAAAAACATTTCCAAAACGCGAGCGCGTTATAACGCGCTGGCGTTTTGGTCTACATTGAAAAATAATTTCTTCTCTTTTTCTTGTCTCTTTCTTCTTCTTATCTTTTAGGGAAAATATATACATGAAATAAACATTTACTTTCTTATACTTTAAGTTATATTTCATGTATATACTTCCAAGATGTTTGAGAGTGGGTTCAGATCTCTAGGAGTTATAATGCAAATTCTAGTTTTTGGAAGATCTTTAAAATTTCAGACATAGTCAAATTTCAGTAATCAACATGTCAAATTTCAGTAATCAGGAGGTCAGATTTTAGTAGTCAAAAAGTTCTATCATCTTTCTCTCTCACTCTCTCCTTCTCTCTACTCTTTATCTCTCCACTCCCTCCCTCTCTCCCTTCCTCCCTCTCACCCCTCTCTCTCTTCTAGTTTTTGGAAGATCTCACAAATTTTAAACTTAGTCAAATTTCAATAATCAGGAGGTCAAATTTCAGTAATCAGAAAATTGTATTATTTCTCTCTCTATCTCACTCATTTTTATCCCTTACACTCTAGACCTCTCTCTCACTATCTCTATCCCTTTTTCTGACTCTCTCTCTCCCTTGATCTCAAGAAATCTCTCCTTGTCTCTCTCCTTTTCCCTCTAATTCTCTCCACCTCACTTATCTCTCCCTCTCTCCCACCTTCCCTCTCTACTTGTCTCTATCTCCCTCCCCCCCCTCTCTCTCTCTCTACCTACTTACCTCTCCCTCCATCACACCCTACCACTCTCTCTATTTATCTCTAGCTAACCTCTCTCTCACCTCCCTCTCTCTCCCTCCATACTTCTCTCTCCCTCTCTTCTTCCCTATCTACTCTTTATCTCCCATCTCTCTTTACCTACCTCTATATCCATCAAACCTTACAACTCTCTCTACACCTCTCTCCCTCCCTCCCTCATTCCCTCTCTACTTCTCTCTATCTCACCTCTCTCTCTACCTCTCCTTCCATCTCTACTTATCTTT
>CM021100.1:899041069-899098706 GCA_007115665.2 Sequoiadendron giganteum | reverse complement strand
AGGACAAGTTAGGTTGCCAATTTCACCAAATTGGAAAGTTAGTGGGCCCACTAGCTTGCCAATTTAGTGAAATTAGAAATGTAGTGGTCTGTTTGAAAAAATGGGTCCAAGAAATGGGGTCTCTCGGTGATTTACATCACTTGGAGACCCCATTTCTTCAACCCATTTTTTCAAATAGGCAAGTTAGGTTGCCAATTTCACCAAATTGCCAAGCTAGTGAGCCCACTAGCTTGCCAATTCAGTGAAATTGGCAATGTAGTGGCCTGTTTGAAAAAAAATGGGTCCAAGAAATGGGGTCTCCAAGTGATTTACATCATTGGGAGACCCCATTTCTTGGACCCATTTTTTCAAATAGGACAAGTTAGGTTGCCAATTTCACCAAATTGGCAAGCTAGTTTGCCCACTACCTTGCCAATTTAGTGAAATTGGAAATGTAGTGGTCTGTCTGAAAAAATGGGTCCAAGAAATGGGGTCTCTCGATGATGTAAATCACTGAGAGACCCCATTTTTTGGACCCATTTTTTCAAACAAGGCAAGTTAGGTTGCCAATTTCACCCTCTCTCAGGTCTCTCTCTCTCCCCTAAACTCTAATCCCTATACCCTATAAACTTAACCTTAAACCTTCAACCCAATGCCATCAACTCTATACCTAATATCCTAAACCATAATCCCTATACCCTATAAACTTAACCTTATACCTTCAACCTTATACCTTAAACCATAAACCCTACACTCTCAATCCTCATCCCTATACCCTATACCCTAAACCCTAAACATTATCACTGAACCCTAAACCCTATAATTAAACACTAAACCCTACATTAAACCTTGTACCCTAAACCTCAAACCCTCAACCCTAAACCCTCAACCCTCAACCCCATACCGAATATTCTAATCCCTAATCCGTATACTCTATACAGTTAACCCTACACCCCCAACCTTGAACACTATACCTCAACCCTACACGTTCACCCCTCATCCTTATACCCTATACCCTCAACCTTATAACCTAAGCCTTGAACATCATCCCCCAACCATATACTTAAACCCTAAACCCTACATTAAACCTTGTACACTAAACCCTAAACCCTAAACCTCAATCTGAAACCCAATACCCTCAACCCTATACCCATTATTCTAAACCCTAATCCCTATACCCTATACACTTAGCCCTATACCCTCAACCCTGTACCCATTATTCTAAACCCTAATCCCTATACCCTATACACTTATCCCTATACCCTCAAGCCTCATCTCTTTACCCTACATCCTCAACCTTATACCCTAAACCATAAACATTATCCCTCAACACTATACTTAAATAGAAAACCCTACAATCTCAAGTCTTAACCCTATACCATATACCCTTAACCCTACAACCTAAACCCTAATCCCTATACCCTATACACTTAACCTCATACCCTTAACCCTGAACATTATACCTCAACCCTCAACCCTTAAACTTGTACATAAATCCTAAAACTGAAACCATCAACCCTAAACCTAATATCCTCAACCCAATACCCTCAACTATATACCCAATATCCTAAACCATAATCCATATACCCTATACACTTAACCTTATACCCTCAACCCTAAACACTATCCCTCAACCCTATACCTTAAACCCTAAACCCTCATCCATCATCCCTATACCAAATACCCTCAACTTTATACCTAATATCCTAAACCCTAAACCTTATTCCCTATACAATTAACCCTATAACCTCAACCCTATACCTTAAACACTAAACCTTACACTCTCAACCCTCATAGGTGGAGAGAGAAATAGGGGGAGGGAGGGATTGGGGAGAGAGAGAGAGAAGTTGGGAGGGAAAGAGGAGATAAAGATAAGTAGAGAGAGAAGGAGAGGTAAAGATACATGAGAGATAAAGAGCAGATAAGTATAGATGGAGGGAGAGGTATTAGAGGGAGAGAGAGGTGAGATAGAGAGAAATAAAGAGAGTTTGGTAGGGAGTGATAGGTGAAATAGAGAGAATTGGAGAGAGATAGAGATAGAGGGAAGGAGGGAGGGTGGGCGAGAGAGGGGAGGAAGGGAGAGGTAAAGAGGGATATGTGAGATAAAGATAAGTAGAGAGAGAATGGTGACATATAGAGAAGGAGAGAGTTATAGAGAGGGAAAGAGAGAATGGTGAGATAGAGAGGAGAGAGTGAGAGAGAAAGAGGGTGAGGGAGGAGTGAGAGAGAGTGAGAGAGAGAGGTAGAGGGAGGGAGAGGAGAGATAGAGAGTAGATAGGGGAAAAGGTAGGGAGAGAGATATCTAGTGAGAGAGAGAGGGCTAGGGGAGATAAAGATAATTAGAGAAAGACAAAGAGGTAGAGAGAAGTAGAGAGAGAATAAGGGAGGGAGAGAATCGATATAGAGAGGTATAGAGAGAGTGGTGGGGAGTGATGGATGGAGAGGTAGGTAGAGAGGTATTAGGGAGATAGAGAGTAGAGAGGGAAGTAGAGGGAGAGGTATGGAGGGGGAGAGAGGGAGGTGAGATAGAGAGCAATAGAGAGAGTGTGGTAGGGAGTGATGGAGGGATATGCAGCTAGAGAGGGATAGGTGAGATAGAGAGAAGTAGAGAGAGATAGAGATAGAGGGAAGGAGGGAGGGTGGGTGAGAGAGGGGAGGAAGAGAGAGGTAAAGAGGGATAGGTGAGATAAAGATACCTAGAGAGAATGGTGACATATAGAGAAGTGGAGAGTTACAAAGAGGGAAAGAGAGAATGGCAAAATAAAGAGGAGAGAGTGAGAGAGAAAGAGGGTAAGGGAGGAGTGAGAGAGAGTGAGAGAGAGAGGTAGAGGAAGGGAGAGGAGAGATAGAGAGTAGATAGGGGAAAAGGTAGGGAGGGAGACATCTAGTGAGAGAGAGAGAGGGATAGGGGAGATAAAGATAATTAGAGAGGGAAGGAGAGGTAGAGAGAGAGTAGAGAGGGAATGAGGGAGGGAGGGAGAGAAGCAATATAGAGAGGTGTAGAGAGAATGTTAGGGAGTGATGGATGGAGAAGTAGGTAGAGAAGGATTAGGGAGGTAGAGAGTAGAGAGGGAAGGAGAGGGAGAGGTATGGATGGAGAGAGTGGGAGGTTAGATAGAGAGTAATGGAGAGAGAGTGGTAGGTTGTGATGGATGGAGAGCTAGGTAGAGAGGGAGAGGGGATATATATATGTAGAGAGGGAGGGAGAGAGGGAGAGAGATGTAGTGAGGGAGAGAGAGGTGAGATAGAGAGAAGTAGAGAGGGAATGAGGGAGGGAGGGAGAGAGGTGTAGAGAGAATTGTAAGGTTTGATGGATGTAGAGGTAGGTAAAGAGAGATGGGAGATAAAGAGTAGATAGGGAAGAAGAGAGGGAGAGAGAAGTATGGAGGGAGAGAGAGGGAGGTGAGAGAGAGGTTAGCTAGAGAGAAATAAAGAGAGTGGTAGGGCGTGATGGAGGGAGAGGTAGGTAGGTAGAGAGAGAGAGGGGGGGGAGGGAGATAGAGACAAGTAGAGAGGGAAGGCGGGAGAGAGGGAGAGATAAGTGAGGTAGAGAGAATTAGAGGGAAAAGGAGAGAGAGACAGAGAGAGAGATTTCTTGAGATCAAGGGAGAGAGAGTCAGAAAAAGGGATAGAGATAGTGAGAGAGAGGTCTAGAGTGTAAGGGATAAAAATGAGTGAGATAGAGAGAAATAATACAATTTTCTGATTACTAAAATTTGACCTCCTGATTATTAAAATTTGACTAAGTTTGAAATTTGTGAGATCTTCCAAAAACTAGAAGAGAGAGGGGGGAGAGAGGGAGGAAGGGAGAGAGAGAGAGAGGGAGTGGAGAGATAAAGAGTAGAGAGAAGGAGAGAGTGAGAGAGAAAGATGATAGAACTTGTTGACTACTAAAATCTGACCTCCTAATTACTGAAATTTGACATGCTGATTACTGAAATTTGACTAAGTCTGAAATTTTAAAGATCTTCCAAAAACTAGAATTTGCATTATAACTCCTAGAGATCTGAAACCACTCTCAAACATCCTGGAAGTATATACATGAAATATAACTTAAAGTATAAGAAATTAAATGTCTATATATAAATTTCAACTTATAGTTTCTCTAAAAGATAACAAGAGGAAAGAGATAAGAAAAAGAGAAGAAAAAAATTCAATGTAGACCAAAACGTAAAAAATGTATTCACAAAACACGTCAAAACTAAGATATACCGCGAGCGCATTATATCTTGCTTTGGGAATTCCTGAACCTTGGGCTTGGTATTTGCCTTGGAATACCAACCCAAAGGCTTGGAGGGCATTCCCAATGACCAGAGATGTGTTTTTATAAAATCTTCCATATTTCACATAATCGAGTTCATGCTCACCTTCAAGATTGCATGTGGTTCAATATCAAAAAAATCAAGCACATGGGTAATAATGGGTTCTCTCTTAGCTATCCAACGATGTAATTTTTTTCACTTTCTGAAAATATTAAGCCTTTCATCCATAATTTATTTTATTTGTATGTCTTTTTTTTGCCAAAAAGTAGTGTTTGGTAATTTTTTCATTATAAATTAACCGTTAATTGATTTTTCAAATAAATTATTTTTTTAGAAACTAGACTCCATTCTACAAATTTTAAAAAATAAATAAAAATAAATTCAATTAGTTCCCAAAATTTGTAGGGGTAGCACGGCCAAAATTCTATTTTCCAGGAAATGTCCACTTCGAAAATTAGTAAAAAATTAAATATTCATTAAAAAATTATCAGAAAAATCGTACATCAACTACATGCTATTAACTAACTTCTAACCATTGTGATTTTAAAAATACTAAAAAAAAATTCATCGTACAAGGGCCGTACAAGAGTTGCTATGCTATGTTTTTTTGACAAAAACAACACCAATTTGTGTATGTACCTCATTTGAACCCCTTAATCTCAACCATTTTCAAAATAAATTAGTAGTTAAGAAAGTAGACTTAGAGAACTTGAATCCTTCTTTTTGTTCCATCTCAAGATTTTGAGTGTAAGTATCTTCAATTTCACGTCCAAGGTTAGTATTTCCTGATTTCAAAAAAAAGTTGTCCACTTAAGTCCCCTTTTTGGGAACCATCTTGGTGCACTTACCCGAGATTAAAGGTTAATAAAGGTTAAATAAGTTTAAATTTTCTGACAATTGATTCACCCCCCCTCTCAGTTGTTTATCTTTGTTTTGCCAACAATTGGTATCGGAGCAAGTTCCTCTAAAGAATTTTAATAGCTTGAGGTGATATGAGATGACATCATACAAGAAGGATAATCCTAGATTCGATGGTACAAATTACTCTCTATGGAAGGTTAGAATGGATTGTCATTTGAAGTGTATTGGTGAACCCTTCTGGAAGATTACAAAGAATAGATATAACATTCCTCAGAATGGTCCCACTACGTTTGATGAGATCAAAGAAGCTAAAACTAGTATCAGGGCTATAGAAGCATTGTTGAGTGCTTTGATAGATTCAAAGATGAAAAATGTGATAGGTTTGAAGATAGCACATGAGATCTAGAAGAAATTAGAGACATTGTATGAAGGAGATGCACAGGTGAAGATTGTTAAGCTAACAAGTCTAAAAGGAAAGTGGGAGAACTTGAAGATGAGTGAAGATTAAAAAATTGGTGCTTTCATGTAGAAAGTAAATGAACTAGTGATGGGTATTAGATGTGTTGGTGGAGTCATGGATGAAGATGAGATTGTGGCTAAATTTCTTAGATCAGTGCCTACTTCTTACAAAACAAAAGCTCACGTTATTGAAGAGCTCAGAATGGTAACAAATGTGACAAGAGACATGTTGATTGGTAAACTAGCTTCCTTTGAGTTGAGTGAATTTGGTGAGTCTACTCCTAAGACAAAATATGCATTTAAAGCTACTATATCCATAAAAAGCCAACAGAGATATGATCTAGGAGAAAGTTCTAGAAAATCATTCAAATGTGAAGATGAGATGAAACAGATTGAAGATGGAGAAAGAGAGCTAGAAGAGTTGGAAGCATTGATCGTGAAAAGAGAATATAGAGGACATGGTAAGTACAAAGGAAAGTTGCCTATTAAATGTTTCTCTCATAGTAAGATAGGTCATTTTGCATCAAGGTATCCTGAAAGAGTTTATAAGTATAAACCTGACAAGACTAGATTTTGAAAGAAATGTTTTTATGCTAAAGAAGGTGTTACTAATGATGAATATGATAAAAAATACTGGAAATGAAGATGGATGGGTATTCATTTCTATCAAGGAAAATGGTGCAGTGTCCACTGAATTTGCTAGTGATCAAAATATTGAGATAGATCTTGCAACCAAAATTGATGAAAAGGATGAGTGGGTGATTGACAATGGATTCTCACATCATATGACTGGTGATAAAAGCAAGTTTCTAAGCTTGGAGAAGTATGATAGTGGCATTGTAATATTTGGAGATAACAATGTTGGTGTGATTTGTGGTAGAGACACTATTTCTCTTGGTGGTAAATACAATACTGATGATGTCCTTTATGTTGAAGGATTGAAGCATAATTTTTTAAGTGTTGGACAAATGGTAGACAAGGGATACAATCTTCAGTTCAAAGATGGTAAGTGCAGGATATTGGGAAGTTCTAGAAATGTAATTGTTTCAAGTATAAAGACAAGAGGTAATATTTTTCACCTAAGTGCTACTAGTGGAAGTTGTTTAATTTCTCAAGTTGATGTAAGTTGGTTATGGCATATGAGGCTGTGCCATGTGAATTTTGATAACATTTTCAAAGTAAGCTCCACTCAAGCAGTCAGAGATCTACCTAAGTTAGTGAAGCCTACTAACACTATATGCAAGGAATGTTAGATGGGAAAGTAGCCATGAATTTATTTTCAAAGCAAACAACATCATTCAAATGGATTGTTGGAGCTAGTACATACTGATCTATGTGGTCCATCTAGAATTAGAAGTCTACAAGGTGAAAGGTACTTTATGTTGCTTATTGATGATTACTCTAGGATGATATGGGTTGCTTGTTAGTGTAATTAATATTTAATTACACTTGCATAACTTTACTTAGGTTGAGCTAATTTTAGGTCAACATTAGGGTTGCATACTTTGCTTTTATAAAGCAAATCATCTCATTGTAATATTGAATTCCTGAATAATATCATTTTGCACATTCACATGCAAAGCTCTGCTTTTTTATGTTTTCTCTTTTGTGGAAGGTGTTTAGGTTTGCATGTCTGATCTAGGGTTTCTAACATTGCTTTCTTGAGAGAAAAATGTGAAGCACTAGAAAATTTCAAATGTTTCAAGGCTTTGGCAGAAAATGAGACAGGTTTGAAGGTCAAATGCTTAAGATCAGACAAAAGTGGTGAGTTCACTTCTCAGGAGTTCAATTTATTTTGTGAAGAGCATGAAATCAAAATACAATTATCTGCTCCCTAGACCCCTCAACAAAATGAAGTTATTGAAAGGAAGAATGAAATAATTCTAGATGCTGCTAGAACAATGATGTTGGAAGGTAATGTTCCTCATATCTACTAGAGAGAAGTTGTAAGAACTGCTATATACACTATCAATTGGGTAAATGTTAATGGCAATTCAAGTAAGACTCCTTTTGAACTATGGTTTGGTTATAAGCCTACTATTAAATATTTCAAAATCTTTGGAAGTAGATGTTATATCAAGAGACATGAAGATATTGGCAAGTTTTATGCTAGAAGTGGTGAAGGAATCTTTTTGGGTTACTCTAATAAGAGCAAAGCTTACCGGTGCTACAATAGAAGATTGAAGAAAATGGTTGAAAGTGAAAATGTCAAAGTTGATGAATAAACTGTTAGATCATCCAGATACTATGGATATGACTCATATGATCAACAATAGAGTACAAATAACGGAAAGAATGCAAAGACACATAATCAAATTCAAATTGTTTTGATGAATCAAGAGAATCATGAAGGAGAAGCTAGTGGAAGTGTAGAAGAGAGAACTAAAGAACCAAAAGTTAGAGAGAATCCCAAAGTCCCAAGGTGTAAAGCTAAATCACTCTGAGAATCAAAATATAGGAGATAAGAACAAAGGTGTGCAGACTAGAAGGAGAATTACAAAAGAGTATTGCCTGATTTTTAGGACTGGGCCTAGCAATGTCAATGAAGCATGTAAAGATGAGAATTGATGGAAGCAATGAAGGAAGAACTTATGCATATAGAGAAAAATGATACGTGGATTCTTGTTTTGAGACCCCGAGATAAAAATGTGATTGGAACAAAATGGATCTTTTGAAATAAGTTGAATGAACAAGGTGAAGTGGTCAGAAATAAAGCAAGACTACTATGTAAAGGATACTCACAGATGGAAGGTATTGATTTTCAAGAAACCTTTGCTCCTATTGCTAGAATTGAAGCTATAAGGTTATTTCTTGCTTATGCTACTTTCAAGAATTACAAAGTCTATCAAATGGATGTGAAGTCAACATTTCTAAATGGTTAATTAGAAGAAGAATTTTATGATGAGCAACCATATGGATTTCAATTGACTGATGAAAAAAATATGGTTTGTTAGTTGAAGAAAGCACTATATGGACTCAAACAAGCCCCTAGAGCCTAGTATGTTAGATTGAATAAATACTTGTTGAAGCTTGGATTCAATAAAGGTATTGCTGACAACAATTTGCATTTCAAGATGGATCAGGATAAAGAGTTGATTATTGAATTTTTTGTTGATGACATCATTTTTTAAGGTAATTATGATTTATGCATGAATTTTGCTGGTGAAATGAAAAGTGAGTTTGAGATGTCAATGATTGGAGAGCTGAAATTATTTTTAGGATTGCAAATTACTTAGTTAGAGGATGAAATCTTCATATCTCAGTCCAAATATGTAAGAGATTTACTTATTTTTTTTGGCATGGAAGACTCAAAGCCTATAGGTACACCCATGGTAATCGGATGCAAGATAACATAGAATGATGATTCTCCTAAGGCTAATCAAACAAGGTATAGGTCAATGCTTGGTGGATTAATCCATTTGACTCAGACCAGACTAGGCATTATGAATTTTGTATGTATGGTTGCTAGATATCAAGTTGATCCAAAGGAATCACATGTGATTGCAATAAAGAGAATTTTCATATATTTGAAAGGAACGGTTGATTTTGGTCTTTGGTATCCTAAGGATGATGATCTTACTCTAAATGCCTTTACAGATGCAGATTAGGTAGGGATGTGGTTGACAGGAAAAGAACAAGTGGTGGTGCATTCTTCTTGGGGAAGAAGTTAATGTCTTAGCTAAGTAAAAAACAAAAATCCATTTCCTTATCTATTGTTGAGGTAGAATATATTGTTGTTGCAAACAATTACACTTAAGTATTATGGATGAAATAGATGTTGAGAAATATCAGAATTGAGTATAATGAGCCTATTGCTATATCTTGTGATAATTCAAGTGCCATAAATTTTTTTAAAAATTCAGTGTTACATTCAAAGATAAAATATATCACTTTTTGAGAGACAAAGTGAGTGATAAAGAAGTCGGATTGGAATATGTGCCCACTAAAGAACAAATTACAGATATCTTTACTAAATCGTTGCCTAAGGATACTTTTGAGTATCTCAAAGGCAAGTTAGGGGTGAATCCCCTCCTAATATGAACTAAGATGCAAGTCTTTGCATTAATTTGTGCACTCATAGTCAGATCTTCTTTCAAATTGATGTTGTGGTGGTTGCTACTCAGGGGGAGTAGTCAAATGATTTAGATATGTTGTTCAAATCTTGTGTACCTTTGCCATTGATTTCAAAGGGGGAGAAGTGTAATGTGAAAAACCTTTTAAAATCTAAGGGGGGGAAATGCAAAACAAAGGGGAAGAAGAGTATTGTGTGAGGAGTTAGTTGTGTTGATGGTATTTTTCACATCATGTGTTGCCATCAATGATAAAGGGGGAGATTGTTGGATGTTTTGGTTGTGTTGCTAATATGTGGTTTTCATTGGTGTCAACACTATTAACATTGATGATTCTGAAAGCTATATATGTCGAGGATATTGACAAAATTAGAATAAATATGTTGCAAGTAGTCTATGAAGTTATGTTGATCAGAATGGTGGAAATTTTTGTAAGTTGGTAATCAAAAGTCGTGCATCAAAGGGTTTTTTTTTAAACCTATCTAGTATGTTTTTTGGAAGTTTTAGTGGTACGCATCAACATTGGAGAGAGTTATGAGTTTCTGAGTTCCTGCAATTATTTTGTTACTGTAGCAGGTGTTTCTGGAAGAAGAGAATGCAATTTTGGTAAATTGAGTTGTTGCGTATGCTCCTGTGATGTTCAATGATGTTTGTAGATCATTCTCTATCATTATGGTACATATCCATTGATTGGTGTGCTTTTGATCAAACTTTTTTCCTTGATATGTTCAAGTTTTCATGTTCTTGGCCGACATGATGGTGGTATCGTGTTGTGGTTTCTTATGGGTTAATATTTTAATGTTTGGTGTGTTTGGGGATGTTTATTTAGGTCCTCATTATAATGTGACTGACTTAGGTTGGTGCACATTGATATTTATTCATGAATTGGGCCGATAGTTTGTAATTCATTTATTATTTATTTGTGGCCAACAAAGTTGTTGATGTAAATTCATGTAGCAAATATATGAGTGGTTTTTTATTCATTTTGAAGTGTGTGAGGTATGCTCATTGAATGTATGTGAATTTTATGTGTGAATAAAGATCAGATCATTCGATTTCAAAGCAGAGTGTGAAGAACATTGAGCGAAGTGTGAATAAGTGTTTTTGTGCCTAACCGAAACTGCCATCAGGCTTTTGTAGAAGCTAATTTCTCATTTCAACCTCATTAGATGGATTTAATTTGATTCTTATGTAAGGTTGTGAGCCTTCCCTTTGAGCAACAAGCTCTAGATAGTGTGCCTGAATGCATGTACATTCCCTATTCATTTTTCATTATACTTCTAACATGGTATAATCTTGTGGACTAACATCTACCATGGTTTTTTCCCTAACATGATTTCCACATATAGAATCTTGATATTCATGTGTTTCTGATGTGTTATTGATTCATGTTTTTACTGTTAATTATCAGATTTGAGATTAAAGGCTAATAAAAGTTAAATATGTTTAAATTCTGTGACAACTGATTCACCCCCCTCAATTATTTATCATTTTTTTGCCAACAATATAGTATATATTACATAATATATAACTCTCTCTCACCCCCTCTCTCTATATATAATATATAATATATAATATAATATAGTATATATAATATATAATATATTATATAATATAATATATATTATATAATAAAATATATATTATATTAATATAATATTATATAATATATTAGTGTATAATATTATAAATATTGAACATAATGGATATCCATTTTGAACAGATATCTGTTAGGAACATATATCTGTTACAAATAGATATATATTTTTTCTGACAAAATCAACAACCCTGAGATTTGGCTTGGGGGTGTCATACTTGGAAAGTCATCTAAAAAAACGTGTAGAAAATTTCCCTAGTTTTTTAAAGTTTTTCCTTGTGGATGATGACTTTTTTTATCTGAATTTGATGAAACAAAAAAGTTTTATTGAAAAAATTGTGAGCTTTCCACCAATATAAGATATATCTTATTTTGAATTTAATAGATATTTATTATTGATTTTCTACATACATTATGACTAAAGTCCTTATTGATAGGTTGATTGAAAAACTTCTATAATTTTTAAACTATTTCACATTTTTTGAATTCGAAAGATGTGTCACATTCTATGCTTCCCATACTATAGTATAAAAAGCAAACAAACACATTTTAATAATTTTAAAAAGTACTAACAAAAATTCATAACTAATTATTTACTTAATTTTTTTTTACAAAAAGAATGTGGCACATTTGGGCATGTGTCATCTACTTATATTGAAAGTTAAAAAAATATGATTGTACTTAGGTTGGTCAGACATACACCTGCTTTTTACTTTTTTAAAAAAATTTAGTACTACTACATTGAAATTTCAAATTTTCACAAAATAGATTTAGTTTTCTTCAAAAAAGGACTAGTAGCTTAGAAACTAAATTCAATTTGCTACAAATTTTGTTCTCACATATATTTTCATACTAGGTTAATAACCTATTCAACTGATTATGTCATGTTGTCTAACTCTATTTTTCAGAAATTTCATTGCCACTTAAGGGCCTAGTTTGGACCCCATGATCCTGCACTGACCTAAATCAATTAAGTTACAATAACATATAAAATCTATCATAAGATTAAAAAAAAATATGATGAATAATAAATGTAATATTACAATGAATTTTAAATATATTAAATTTGATACTTAAATATATTTACATAAAGGAATATACTATTGAAGATTTTAGGAATTGGTTTAATAATTTACTAGAATACAGTTTCCTATCTAGACAAATGCCTTAAAATTTATTAAAAAAATTACATATTTTTAACACTTTGGTTTATATTCATGCTTGTATAATTAATTTGGCACATGAAATTGAACATGTCTAAACTCACAAAAGTAAATATGTAGAGTTTAATAGATGTAACATATGTACCTTAGCTCACTATACCTATATCTAAATTTGGGTGGTATGTAGAGACATTATTGGGGAACTTGTTAGGCAAGGATTTATTCTTCTTTGGTCAAGCCTCTAGAAAAATTAAGTTAATGGCGATGAAGCAAGATCAAAGACAATATGAAAGTACATAGTATACCTAGGATGATGATGCAATATGAGAATGCAATTATAATCCTAATGATGATGTATAAATGGATTACAAGATGTTACACGATTTTAAAATAAGAAGTATCAATAATACAACACAACACAACATAAATCCACATAGAAGTGCACTAGGACAAGTCATAATGACTAGTGGGAAGAAGTTAAAATAAGGTATATTTGGGTAAAAGTACAAACTCGTGTAACACTTTATAAAGGAATCAACCAACACCAAAAATAATTCTCAACTTCAACCACATAAAAGTGGTCTTTATACTTTGAATTTCAAAATGATGTAAAATAATGAAATCTAGAACTATTGATGAAGTGTATTCCTATAATTTTTAATTTTTTTTTTTTAAATTTGATTATTTTTTAATCAATTTAAGAGTAGATTTTGAAATGCTGACAATTTCAAGAAAAAGTGATGTTCAGTTGATGTCAAGAAACAAATAGAAAAAAACCTCATTTTCCCTTGAATTTTTTCTCCAAATAGATAACTTCAATATCTAATGGATGATTTTTTATTTTTTCAAATTTTGATGTATATTTTTCTCACAATAATATTTTAAAGCTAAACTTATTAGAATTTGATAGTTTTCATTTGACATTAGCTATTGTCTACTTTTTCTTTCCTTTTTTTTTCAAAAAACAAACTATACCCTTTTGAAGAGAATTCTCTCCTCTAGTGCACCATATATTTTTTAATTTTTTTAATATGTTTTACTATTTTTTTTAATTTCTATTTTTTTTTTAACTTTAACAACCTACTTGCATTATTTTGAATTTTTTTATTAAAACTAATCAAAATTTCAAAAAAGTTACGTATTTGGATTCACCACTTCGAACTCTACAAAAGTTTTGTTTTTAAATCATTCCGATTGAAGAAATATTTAGTTGAAATTGAAAGTTTTAGAAAATTTTGAAAAAAGGCCGAGTTGGCTGCCAACTAGGATGTCACACAAACAATTTTGGTAGAAAGGGCTTCATTTGAAAGTGTTTTGATCGAAACACTTTCTATCAAAACCTTACACATAAAATGAGTCACATTTCAAAGCGACAAAGAGAAAAATTCAATTTTTTAGTTTAAGGAAAAAAGGGTTTCAACTAAAACTCTATGCACGCCATGTATAAGCCATGTGGTTTTGGGCGAAATTGTTTAGGCTGAAACTGTTTCACTCTCAACTATTTAGTTGGTTGCAAGTGTGACATAGGTTTGTGCTTTTACCCATTTGCATTTTAAAATTTAAAATTTTAAGGTTTGAATATCCACATGCATGGAAGTCACTTGGCTCAATTTTACACCCACAAATATGATAGATAGGATGGTGAATGGGAGATCCATGGATTATAACTAGTTTCAAGGGATGAACAATGATGATAGGCTACACTAATGTCATAGGTTGAATTTCATGCAAGACTACACCACTTATAGATTTTTTACTAGATGCAAAGCACATTTATTGAAGTGGACTTAAACATGAAAGAAAAGGGCACAAGTATAGGATTTTTAACATTATAGTATGCACATGGAATTGGGGGACTAAAATGGAGTTTTATTTAGCTACTTTTTTTCTAAAATCAGTAAAATCTTATCTTAGATGAGAAATTGAAGATAGTGATATACTGAAAATTTGAATATATAACAAGAATAAGAATCATAGTTCTCAAAATCTACTTTCTAAACTATTAAGTTTTTTTTTTTTAAATGGTGGATATTGAGAGGTTCAAATAGGATGAACACACAAAGTGCTCCTATTTTATCATAAAAATATAACATCTAGCATTTGGTGTGTCCCCACTAAAATGTTGAATTTTTTAAATATTTCAAAAATCACTTTAATGGAAAATTAGCTACATCATTTAATTTATGTTTGATTGTTTTACCATTTTTAATAAATTTATATTTTTTTTAATAATTTTTAAAGTGGACACATCCTAAAAATGACAAATTGAGTGTCTCCTCCCTAATTTTTTGGAATCTAATAGATTTTTTTTTAAATGTGTAAAGAATAGAGTCTAGAATGTAAAAAGGTAATTTGTTTCAAATTTCGATGAATGAATACGAAATGACACAAAAAATAGTATGCATAAATTTTCGATAAAAAAAGAAGCATGCTAACAAAATAAATTAAAGATCAAAATGTTAACATATTTGAAATGTAGAAAAAATGCATGGTTAGAAAGGTAAAAGAGAGCTTGTAGCTATTGTAGTATCTTTTTAGATCAACATTGAAAGGCAAACAAAATTGATGGAGATGACAGTTGACATAGGTGTTTTTCTATATTTTGTGGAACATATGTCTTTGCGCATTTACATGCAAGTCTAGCCCTTTGGGTTGGATGTCCAAGGTAAATCCAACCCCAAGGTTTGGTAGTTTCCAAGGTAGGTTATAACATGCTATTGCTATGAAAAAATAAAAAATAGTTTGAATCACACGGTTTTAGACTATTTTTATGTTTTTCATAATGTACGCGTGTTTTGAAAAGTATAAAAAATAGTTTAAAATCACTATTTTTTATTTTTTCATAATACAAGCACTTTATAATGCATTCACATTATAACACACTCGCACTGTAACACACTTGCATAATGGCTTTGTTGTGACTGAGCCATTGTTGAGCCATAACACAAGTGCATTATAATTTGAGTGTGTTATAACATGCTCACATTATATGGATAATAAACTAAAAACTACTTTTGTCCATTTTTTGGTCCCCCATCTTTGTCCACTTACCAATTACATGTGTATAATCTATGAAAACTCTTTATCTAATATTTTATGCTATTTAAATTTTATTCATTTAGTAAGTCTAGATATATTTTGTAAGTTGTGTTTTATTTCCCTATACTAACATAATAAGAATTAATACTTGAATTATTTAACTATAAATGAATAAAACAATTCTTTTACTAAATTAGGTTTAATGAATATGACAAATCAATTAACCTAATTTATCTAGCTAAGTTAGATCATGTAATAGAATTTCAAGGGAATTATGGAAATAAATATAAAAAGAAAACGCTTGGTTGATTTTAGTGGTCAATAGATAATTGTTCACTTTTGATCATAGCTTTTGAACTATAACTTAACTTTGCAATTTATTTTGTGTCAGAAGTTGAACAACAAAATCTAAATTGAGTTACCCTCATAATTTGATGGCTCAAATTTTAGCACTACAGGTGCAATCTAAAGTGCCATAAATTTGATTTTTTATGCATATTTGAATTAAGACATGTAGATCTGAAGTGGTGTATTATAGACTTTCAAAACTTGCTTGTCCTAATTTATGATGATTGATAAAAGCTTGTAAGGATTGTGATGTCTAAAAACACCTTAGAAGAATATGTTGGATTATTATAGTCAAACTCTCCCAGGTTAAACCCTTGGATTAACTAGCTTTATGACTCTAAGAAAAGATTCAAAGACAACATATACAGACATGCATGTGGCATATGTGATTCTGATGTAGATATGTTATTTTAAGTTCTAAATCTAAACACTCCTAGAATGATTGCTCTTTATTCAACCTTACAATTTTTCTGTATTATCTAAGTGCACAATGAATGTCTTTAAATTCTAAAATAGAATTATAAATCGCACAAATGTGTGTCAAGTTGGCTTACAACACCTAATGAAAAGAGATAAGAAATTTGAAATTTAAATTTGAATATTGAAATTTGGGTTCAACCCCAAGTGACATAAGATTGATCCTAGACAAAGAAAATAAAATTTGAATCAAATAATGAATGAATGAAATTGAATGTACCTATAAATACAATAATGAAAATTAAATAAAGATTGTCTAAAAATATTAATAAAATCAAATTATAAACTAAATACAACAAAAAAATATACCTACTATCAATATATAACTACCTTAAAACTTCTATATTTAAAAATAAATAAATACAAATTTCACCATTACACCATTACACCATTACATCAATATTAGAAATATTGGAGTACCTTGTGACCATATGAGTGGATGCCCTTGTATGTTGTCTAATGGCAATAACGGTAATCATGATGGTATAACCGCAGAAGTCCACTTTCAAAATAAAGTGGAAGGCAAGATTAAGTGTGGATTAATACTAATTTGGGGACCTTCCTCTTACATCGTTATTTGTTTGTTTACAATTTACACTACTGTGTAAAATGTCGCATCGTTCCATGTTCCATGATATTAATATCAACATTGACAATGACACAAAGTATTTCCGTTCTATTTTGAGCTCTGATCTACGTAATTAATTAAAGCCTTAATTACCTAATAAAAACTTGTTTCCTTTTGAAAGCTGCTGAAAAGCTTATTAAGACTGGCAAAACCGTCAAGTAACAGAGGTTGGAGGCGACGTACAGAAATTAATTATGCTAGATTAGCTGCAGGGCCAAAAACTGGGATACAAGAACAGACCGGAAAGCAACATTTCACAGACAAGAAAGAGATGATGATAACAAGTAACCAGAGTTAAGTGGGGTTCCTTCATTGATTACTTGAGGCTGTACCGTTCCGTTGGGCAGCGCCAGTTGCATGTCATGTCCCTTTTCGCTCCATACGCCTGGCATGCAGTCTCTTTCACACCTTCCTTTTACTTCTCATCTCGCAATGCCGAATTTTGTAACTTGTTTCTCTCGCTACAGGTACCTGCTGCACTCTAACCCAAAAAGTTGAAAAGGAAATCTTGAAAGGGTTAGCCAATCTCCAGAATCATCAAGACATGAGGCTTACTCCATTATATTTGGGTCATGACTTCCTCATTACTCTTTACTTGTAGCCCTTTACTTTATTAGGTTATAAGCACAGAATGTCTGCTAACCAAACATAAAATCAGCAACTAACATTACATTCCGTTCTCGCACCGGCCATTTAAAAACTGTCGACAGTAATGGGAATAATGAATGAAGAAGGAGACTGAACAAAAAACAGCGCAGAGAACAAAGCCCATTTACTCTTTTCAAATAAAGATCTTTTCTTGTGTCCGACCGGGCCGGGCATTCATTGATGAGTTGCTTTAGAAGCCGGTCAATCGTGAGGGTTTCAATGAGATCCTCCGGATTATAGAGCTCTTCGTTGTTTTGTACACTCTCATAGAATTCACGCAGGTTTGCTTTAAATCTGAAGCCCTCCCTTCATAGAGTTTGCAATGGTTTTTTTCCGATGAAGATACGTCAAGGGCGCATAAATTAGGTAGACTGTATGATTTACGTGACAATATGTATTTGTTTCTTTGTTCCGATTTATCAAACTCTAATCTTTTTTGGTTTTTTTGTTTTTTTTACTTAGTGCCTCTGTTCTCATCTCCCTCTTGCAGGATTGCGCATAAGCCCTAACTTGGGCAATCGATTGTCCAATAGAGGTAAGTGGGATTTTTTTGTTCGCAAGTCTAGAATAAAACTAAGATTCAATGAAATTTCTCTGTATACTTGTATGAGGTTATGCTTCATACATCGATAGGTTTTGCTTGTGAAATGTGTGCCGTGTTGCTAGAATCTATGGCACGTTTCAGTTGTTTTATTTAATATCCCACGAAATCCAGTGACAAAATCTATGAGCTCTCACAAATTCATGTACATGGTCACTCACTAATCGATAGATGATGGCTTGAATTGAGCTTGGGACTTGACTTCTGCACACAATATTAGTGACCTAACCCTTGTTCTTCTTGATACAGAAACCATGTAAGTGAAGGTTTGTGAGGAGTCGGAGATCTAGATGAGATTAGAAACGAGAAAGAAAAGTGGGTTGCTCTGTGTATTGGGAAGAAAGCGAGCAAGAGTTTCATGGGGATATCTGTGTTTTGGCTCGATTGTTTTGACATCTGATTAGAGTATCTGTGATGGAATTGGGAGAGGCGGATGGCACGGTCCTTTTGGAGGACAAAAGTGCCTCCGATCCAAACTTTTCCTAAAATTTCGTTAAAGCGAGGCAGCCATTCTCAGAGGGGAAGACGGGGTAAGCGAAGCAGCAGCAGTAGTACACGATCTGGAGGCTCTGGATCCAGCAAGTTATCTGAATCCCAAGAAGAGGGCGCTGGAGGAACCGCGCGGGTTTGGGCAGATTTTTAGCATAGATTCATCACTATATTCGTCGGAGAGAAATGGAGAGGAGAAAACGTTAGGTAAGCTACAGCAACGAAAAAGGCAATTTGGAGGCGGAGGGAATGAAGATCCAGGGCGCTATACATGGCCTGGAGCAGCAGCTATATCTCACGATCAACCACAGTTAATGCCGTATGATGATTTCGGGTCCTTGGTAGTACAGAGGAGCGAATCTTCCTCTTTGTCTAGTCACAGAAAGACGGGTGCCTCAGATTCTGTGAAAAATGCTTCGGAATTGTCACGGAGAATGGCTGAGAAGGATTCTCACAAACCGACCCGTGGAAGGCAGGCGGGAGCCAATCCCAGGACGCCGCCGCCCATGGGCGAAATAGTGGAAGTAGAGGGCGGTCACATAGTTCGGTCCACCGGCCGTAAAGATCGACACAGCAAAGTGTACACAGCCAAAGGCCCCCGAGACCGACGCGTCCGGCTCTCCGCTTCCACTGCCATTCAATTCTACGATCTCCAAGACCGATTGGGCTATGACCGTCCCAGCAAAGCAGTCGCTTGGTTGATTGAGAAAGCCAAGTCTTCCATTGATGAGCTCGCCAAGCTTCCCCAAACCCGTATTCCCACCACCGAGCCCAGGCCCACCCTAAACAAAGACAAAGAACCCGCAGACGGAAGCCCAAATGAAGCCCAATCAAGCGCAACAGCAACCTTCAAAGCGGAGCTATCCCGAGCAACAGCCAGAGAACGAGCCAGGGAGCGAGCCAAAGAGCGCACTCAGGAACGAGATGCAAAATCTCTACCCCCCGTAAACAACCACAACGTACAGCCTGTTTACGCTGATCTTAACCTCTTCTCTAGCTCCAACATCAACGCCACGAGCTCCGTAATACAGGCTCTGCAGCTTCAAAACGCGGCTTCCAAAGGCTTCACCACCGGGCAGAGCACCCACATCTTTCATCCTCCTCTTCAAATGGATATATCTCTGGATTCTATCTCGAGAAGCCTACATCTAGAGCCCTCGCCGCTGCCTCCATTTTACCAGTCCTTGTTAGCACATACTAATCAAGCGGTGCAGAATTTTTCCCCAGAAACTTCCCAGTTCGATTCCTCCGCAGTAGTGTTCAGCGAGGCAGACAATTCAAACATGGCCAGAAACCAGGGTCATCAGCAGAGCCTGTTTTCTTGTTCAGCTGCCTCGGCATTCCAGGTCCCATTTATTGCAATGCCTGAGCAGCAGCAGCAGCATAACCAACAAAACCATGAGTTTGGCGGGCAGCAGCCCAACAGAATATTAAGACCTCCGTGGATCAGCAGCGGCAACAACAACAACAACAGCATGAGCTTAAGCAATGCAGCAGCGGATCATTTTGCTGCTTATACGGCGCGTAATATTCGAGGGCAGTGCCAGCAGCAGCACAACTCATATACAGTCAGGGGAACCCTTCAGTCCAGTTCAAGTCCCGTTCGCGTTCGGCCAATGCCGTCAGCTCGCGACCATGCCGCCGCCGCCGACCAGCTCCTGCACAATACGGCGACCACTTCCGGTGGCATTTTCTCCGGCTTTCGGATTCCGGCGCGAATTCAGGGCATCGACGAGCACGACGATGTAAAACCGTCGGCTGCCTCGTCAAACTCTCAGCTCTAGTTACCAGCTCTTCTCCCGCAGGTACGCCAAAATTGATTTCTTGGTGAAATTTAAAATTTCAACTACTGTAAACTGCTAATTGATTTCTTGGCTTTGAGCATTGAAATTTAAAATTCCATTTACATTTGAGTTTTCCAGTTTCGTCTCTTTTGATTAGCTTCTGCAATCTGGTCGTGATTATTAGGAAATCAAATTTCAGGAAATGTATATGCTTCCGGATCAGCGTTGGAGGCTTCAGTAGAGATCCTGTACTGGTGTGAAGAGACTTGCGCTACGAGACTGAGAAAAAATAATTTAGACCTTCGATTTTATCAGCAGACGTGTGTTTTAATTGCATTTCTTGAATTTAAGCTTTGGAAGATGGACAGTTTTTCTGCAACTTTTGTGATCATGATAATGATACATATATTTACGATTTTCTTCTATTGTTGGCTTGGCTTTCTTGATTGAGATTTCCAGCCTGCCTATTTCTTTATGGGTTTTTGGATTTGGCTGCGCAGATGAGTTCGTAATTTGAAGCGTGCAAGGGTTGTAAATTTGTTTGTTATTTGTGGCTAAATTTGATTCTGCCACTGTTTGATATTTGTCTCTGAATTTGTTCTGTGCCTGCCATATGATGTTGATCTATTCTTTCCGTTTCATGCCGCTCCAACCAATGGATTTGTTCACTCTTCTCTGTTACAGTTAAATTATTTGCATTTCTCAGAATTATTATGCTACTACTTATAGTTTTATTCGGTTCGCCATTTGAGGGAAAAAAAAAGGTCAGAGCACTGAAGTATTATATGTACCACGAACATGGACCCCATCGTTGAGCATAGCTTAGCAACGTCGATTAATAATAATATTCTGTGATTAAATTAGGTATTGAATAATTTTTTTTGAAAAAATCACCCCTCTTAAGTTCTTGAAAGGTATATCAAATTTTTAGTATTTGAGTTAAGAGATTAAAGTTATTGTGTGGGTTTTGGGTATCAATCATGTAGTTCGAACAGCTTCATTTTCGTGGAGTTGTTGAAAAACATATAAATAAAATTAGACCAAAACAGCTACACCAAATAATGTATACCATAAATAATAGTCAGATCAAAACAGTTGCACCTAAAAATGTATTACTGATTATAGTATGTATCACTATATGGTCTGTTGGTTGTTTGTTTGATGTGACTTGTGAATGATATAGTTACACATATGTACACATGTATTGGTTTCTTATTAATTTTTTTATTAGTATATTATTTCTCAACTATTAATTCTTCCAATATACTTAATTTAGAAACTAAGTATGTGGCGCATAACAATAATTGGTCTACATTGATCTATTCTATCCTTTCTTTTGATAAAAAAAAACTATTGTAAATTTCTCTATTGATAACTAGTTAGTAATGATCATTCTCTTCTTTGATGCTAACTTATCTAGATGATGGATCATGGAGAGTATGATCTGAAATATTGATGTTAAAAAATGCTACATAATCAAAAGCCAGAAATCTCTCTATACTGCTACTATGGATTGTGGAAATTTCATGTTTTAAGGAGTTCCAAGGTGATAGAACATGGATCCTATAGTAGAGTAGACTAAACATATTTAAAACAGTCTAGCAAGTACCTTGAAATAATATATAGACATTGTATTAATAAAAATAGCATTTCTTTTATTTGAAATTAAAAAACAAATAATTTGTCTTAAGAATGATAGTGCTATTTACATTTTTTTCTTTTCTTTTGAGATAAGTATGCAAGTTTGCTTAGTAATTATTTTATTTACTTAAGTGTTTAATTAATTTATTTTGAAACTATTATATATACATAAGAATTGCTTCATAATTTTAATTGAAAATAAATAAACGTCCATTCCAAATTTCTTTGTTTAATAATATTTAATATCATTATGTAACACCTCTCAATGTAACTACTTTTAATTTAATAAAGAAATAATTAAAATAAAAATGTATATTTTAATTATAATTATAAATGTGGTAATTATTCTTGAGAGTCAATAAGATATATGATATATATATCTAATCAAATTTATTTTGATTTAGACAATAATTTAGTATATTTATTTATTATGGTATAAATTATTGTAAGCTTTGTTTTGTTGGTTAACATGTTTTTTATATTGGATAATGAAATAGATAATTAAAGAAAATGTGTATTAAACTTGTTACCCCCATTCTACCATGATAGAGCTACAAGCTTTTTTATTATTTTGCGTCAACAAAATAAATTCTCAGTAATAAAAATATAAAACAAATGTACACAATAAAACTTGCATAATCTTTTTATCAAGTGATCATATGATTGTATTTATGATAGAAGGTTAAATTACATTATATAATGCCTATACACAACAAATATTTAGTTCAGTAATACATCAAAAATAACTCTAGTGAATAATGATAAGCATAAGCAATAAATTCAAGGGTATAAAGTTTAACCAAATTATTAGTGGTTAATACTCACCATTGAGATATCTTCTATCTTTAAATATCTATTATCCACAAAGTTGGTTTAAGGGGTAGATTATAAAACATGAAATTAGAATGAATTACACAATATGAATTAGAACATATAAAATTCTTGAGAAAATTTATTAAGATTGTATATAATCCAATAGAACTAATTACATAACTCAACAAAATTGATTATAAAATCTTGACAAGTAATGAACCCAAAAAATAATTGCTTTGACTGCTAATGTCTACAGAGTTATGGAGGTTCACATTGTCATCCTATATCAAGTAATCAAACCAAGATAGATTAACATACACATAGGTTTTCATAAAATTTCTTATCAAATGGAGCAATATATACATACTTGAAAAGCTATATTGGAAAGCTAGATATTAATCTGGCATGTAAGATGATGTGAATACAATCACATGAGCTAGAATTTAGGGAAATGAAGTTAAGTTATACAAGATAAATTTAAACACAAATAATGTAAGATTCAAATATTAGCTCTATTCTAATATTATGGATATAAAAATATAATACAAAGGAGTGCATACAAATATATATATATGCCTCTAAGATGCATGAATTGGAGACAATTTCTAGAGGTCATAAGTTTAATTCATAATCACTTCTAATTAGGGGATGAATTAAACTTGGTCTAACAAATAGGTCAAGAGTTGAACTACCAATAAGTGGGCTAGTTAACTTGATCTAACTAATATTGAGGTGGTATTGAATAAATATAGGTAACAACCAACTACCATCAATAAAGGATTGATAAAGCAATGGTGGCACTTGTGTGCCTTGATTCAAGGTGAACTTAGTTACCTAGGTGAGAATAATTAAATATTTCTAATATCCCAAGTAAACTAATTAATAGATACAATATTACACAATCATAATGTACATAACGCCTATTCAATTCATAAAATTACTCTTCTCACAAAATGGCTCAATTAAAACCAATACTCATCCAACAACATTAATCAATGTTTTCCACAAATTATTCACCTGTATAAAGTACATAATCAAGTAATAATCATTATTCAACAATTTTTATGTAAGATTTTCTATAATTTAATTATGTTTTTCACATATGGTAATTAGTATTTAGGAATATGATTAGATAGGAAGTTCTAAGTTAATTATTTTTGGACTACCTATATATCCAATGTGATGTGAATCAAGGCTATGGATTTTTCATATTCTATTATATGTTTCATAATATAACTCTCTATTATAAGCATAAAGCACATCATAAAGAGCATAAGCAACATTGAACAAGCAATTCACACAATTTTAAATGCAAAGGAGATTGATGACTAATTTTTTCAACCTAAATTTTTTAATTGTCATAGTTTTCAATGTAGTGCACTAGGTTAATAACCCTAGTGGTCACCAACTCATGAGTTCTTTGATTTCTCAACAAGGAACTCCCATAAACAATTTTTACAACTTGCAAACACAAGGAAACTATAATAATATGTGTTCAAGAACATGTATCATAAATTATAGAAATGTCACAACAAAGAATACATAAATTAAAATAATATGACACAATGTTTAGTTGGAGAAAACATTTAAATGGGTGAAACCTTTAAGGAAGACTATGGTTCTAAGAATCCCATCACTATCTTAGGTATCACTACGTAATGGGTACATCACCAACTTTGCTTATTGAAGCTATTTTAACATTTTTCAAGCTCTTTCATTCCTACTTCGTGCCTTAGGGTGATCCCACAATAATGTACCCTAGTTATGGGATGGGGCAAAGTAGTGAGTCCAATGTGCCAAAATTTATAAAACACCTTTAAATGAAGTAGCTTCCATCAAAGGTGATGTCATTGTGGCTTTCAAATGAAGAGGGGTTCTAATGAAGGTGGCTACCTTAGAATAAAGGCCTACTTTTTCATTTTAAAGATTTCATGTTTAGAATCATTTATTTGAGGACCTTTAAAAAAAGGTAGTCCCTTCATTTAAAGGCCTTTTTATGTCATATAGAGTTTTTGAAGGAATTTTTGTTTCAAATAAAGGGTTGGAACATCAAATAGTCATCATGGCACGAGATCTTGTAGGATCATAGCCCTCAAATGAAGCTTTCAAAAAATCACATTTTTTAATATGTTTTATAAATATTATATTTATTTTTATGTAACATAAAGATCTTTGTTTGATGCATGTGGAAAAATAAAAAGATGCACTATTTTTGAAATATGTGCACTCCATATTGATCTCCTTATTTCAACAAAATAATAATAATTTGATTATATATAAAAATTTATATGTTATAGAATAATATTGCTCTAAATTATTGGACAACATTGACAAGCTCGGGCAAATACCTATGCCGCAACACTACTATCTGCTAAAGAGGAGTCGGGGGAGGCCAGTCCCAAAATTCCCTATCCTTTCAACAGTCGAGCCAAAGGCATTGGAAGAACACTGCGAGGACAAAGATAGAAATCTCAATTTCCTCATGCATGCTGTCGGATTCACAGAGCCTTTGTCAAAAGAAGCTTTGGGAGACTAGATGGCGTGGGAGGGATTTGAAGTGGATAGCGACGTGGAGGATAGTAATGGACCGACACCCACGATTCTTCCAGACTCGAGGGAGGACTGGATAGAAAACGACAACCGGGATGTGGAGGAAATTGCGCGAGGCCTGACCCACAGAAGATGCAAAATGGAGTGTCCAGTCAAGTCCCGAGTGGCACATGCAAAGAAGATGTTCAAAGAAGCGACGACCAGGGCTCAGGACGTGATGCATCCAACCCTCTATACATTGCGTTGTGTGGGCCATGGAAGCCGAAAGGAAGAAGGGCTAAGAAGCCATGAAAAGCGGTTAAGAAAGTAGGGTCTTTTTTTTATCAGAAGATAAGTTGTTAGGATAGTATAAGCTAGATAGTAGAAAGGTGCAGTGTAAATTTGTTTATGGGCCAATATGGCATTCCGAAGTCTGAACTTAGCCGAAAGGTAGTGACTGTAATATTTTTTGACTGATAATATATGGTGTTGGCCTTACCAGCTATTAACCTACCAAAAAAAATAAAAATATTGCTCTATATTATAAATTAATTTGAATTAAAAATTAATCAAAAATAAAAAGTGAATTTTTAGTAAAAAATATACATGCATTAAATATCAATGTTAATTCAATATATTTCAAAAAAAAAAAAGAATTTGTCTCATTTTAAAATATACTTATTTGTTATAGAATACTATCACTCATTAAAAATACTATAAACTGTAAAAAACAAGTTACTAATAAATTCTTAAGGAAAAAGATAATTTATTTTTTAAATATAAAAAAATATAATTTGATTCTACAAAATATCTAAAAAATCACTAATTCATATTATCTTTAAATTCTTAATATTTTCTTGTTATAAGTGATAGAAACTAAATTTTAGGTTACAAATATTGATTTCAATATGCCACTTAGGATAAAAAGTGGGATCACTCCCTACAACTATCAAACCATGAGTCCATCTAATAGATCTTACAAATATGAGCAATCAAGGAGTTACAAAGAAGACTCAACCTTTCAAATGTGAAATTTATAGTACTATGTATTTATCTATCCTTTATTGGTGCTATAAATGAGAGAACCACTAAAAATGTCTTTTATATTGCTCATGTAAAAATCTATGACACTTATATTTATATGGGGAAATCCCTTTTAGGAGAAAAAATCCACTCCAATTTTTTTTATAATGCATTGTCAAATCAAATAGGAGATTACAACACATATGTAGAGCAAGCCTTCATGGTAGTTTCACTAGAATATGATCTTGGAGTATTTTCAATAGCATTCTAGCACTTGTAAATTTATACATATAATACAACTCCTCAAGTACCCAATTTATAGACCAAATGAACAAGTTGTAAACTATTTGTGGTTTTCTAAACCATTTAAAAAAACTCCAAGAGGTATGGAACCCAACATGAGTCCATACTCCAATGCCCCCTAAAAGATTCTATTGCATCGACTTGAAATAACACATTCTCTTACACTCTTACAACAATCATAACTAACTAATTTAATCCACCTAAGTTGGGTGTTTGGGAGAAAAGTATCCTCTTTGATTTTTCCTCTCTAGTGTGCTCTCATTTCCTTAGAGTTGGTCACTTTTCCCACTCTTGTCAGGTCTTCAATCAAGAGTTGGGAAGGCTTTTGGTTCCTCTATTGTTAATCCCACTGAAAAGATTGACTTGGTGAATCCCTTGACTAGGGAGTCGGATGTGGAAGATCTTGTTGATGTCCTAAGGGGAAGCCCCTTCAAGGATAATTTTTTTCTTGTTCTTGTGAAAGAGATTGATTCTTCTAAGAATCTTGGATTGAACCATTTAGATCATACTCTCCTTATGAGATCTTTGGTTAAACACAACTTCAACCCTTCTTGATCAGTGAGGCTCTTTCTTTTGGTGTGGCCTCTCTCATCTTTTGGCATGTTTTTCTCCCGATTATTTACTGGACAGGTGTTGGTTGATAGTTTTCTATTGTTCTGCGGTGCCTCCACTATTTCTCTACTTTTTGTGAAGGTTTCAGGTGCCCTTCAAAACCCGTTTCTACTATTCTATTTCTTTGGAAAAGTTTAATACTTTGGTGTTTGGTTGTGTTCCTTTTCTTCACTTTGTACAAGGTTTTGGGCCCTTTCAAAACCCTACTTACCTTATCAAAAACAATGGAACCCAACTTATTAAATAATTTAATCCACCCAACATGGGTGCACATTATTAAATAGTATAAAATATGAGAAAATGTTAATAATTAATAAATAAATCCAATAATTGTCAAGGTTAAGAGACCTTAATTCCCAACATTCTCCCTCTTGTTGAATGTTTTACAATAGACAAAAGGAAACACACCATCATGGAATCTAATTGCTAGGCACTAGAATATGATAAACTCTAAACACCATTTAAATTTATTTGTTCGTATAAGCTTAGTTAAAGCATCTGCAACATATGTCAAAGTAATAATTTTCTCTAATTTTACCTTTCCATCTTTGACCATGTCTCTAACAAAATGATATTACACATCTATGTTCTCAGCCCTTGCATGAAAGGTTTGATTATTTTCTAAAAATATTGTGCATTGATTGTCACAATAAAGAGTGACTATACCAAGTGATTCAACCCAACATCTAAAAATAATATTTTCAACCAAATGGACTCTTTACAATCATTAGTTTTTGTTGGCAACACAAGGGCAGACAACTAAGAGGGGGGGTGAATCAGTTGTCATAGAATTTTAAACTTATTAACCTTTACTCTCAGATCTGATTAGTAACAGTGAAATCATGAATCAAAAACACATTAGAAACACACATAGCACCAAGTTTTTTGTGTGGAAACCCTGTTAGGGGAAAAACCACGGTGGAGGTTATAATCCACAAGTTATACCCTATTAAAATTATAAGAAGAATATATGAGGAATGCACATACATTCAAGCACACTGCCTAGAGCTCACTACTCAAAGGAAGACTCACTGTCTTACAAAAAATATTCAGATTAAATCCATTTGAAGAATTTGAACTAAGAAAGTAGCATCTACTAATGCCTAAGTACAGTTTTGGTTAAGCACATGAACACTTCTTTACTTTCTTTCACTCTTCTTCACACTCTTCTCTGCCTTCGAATGATCTGAACCCTTTTTCGCACATAACACTTGCACACTTTGCATACACACTCTTCACATACATCTCAAATGAGGAAACAACCACTTATATGTATTCGTAACAAGAATTTACATTGCTTTATGCCAGCTTCAATAAAATAATAGAATGAATGCAAACTGTCGATCCAAAACAATAAAGATTATCAATGCGCATCAACCAAGGTTGGCCACAACATAGTAAAGACCTAAAATAATGTCCTCAAACATAAAACACCTTCAAATATTCTTCCTCGAAGATCCACAACACGCTTCAAACACCTTGTTGGCCATGAACATGAAAAACATGAACACGCAAGAGAAAATCTTGGATCACGAGCACAATGATCAATGGGGACATGCAACACATATATCATATGATCTAGAAATGTCCATGAACACCACAAGAACATACACAACAACTCAGATTACTAGAATCAAGTTATCTTCTTCCATGAACACCATTTGCAGTAACATAATAGCTATCAGAACACATAAACTTATAACTTGCTCAAATATTCATGCGCACCTCTAAAAATTTTGGAGTAGAAACTTGAAAACAAACCCTTTAATCCACAACATCCAGTTGTCAATATACTGAAATTTCTACCATACTAATCTTCACTGCTTCACAGACAACCTACAACTTATTTTATTACAATTTTCTCAATATCCTCGATGTATACAGTCCTAAAGACATTAATGCTAATAGTGTTGACATCAATGACAAACACATATCAGAAACTTGACCACAACATCCAACAATCTCCCCCTTAGGAATTGATGGCAACACATGATGTAAAAAACACACCATCAATGCAACTAACTCTTCTTCCAACAATCTCCCCTTTCTACATTGCTCTTCGCCCCCTTAGTTCTTGAAGAGTTTTTCACATTACTCTTCTCCCCATTTGACATCAATGGAAAAGGTACACAAGCTCTAAACCACATATCTAAATCATCTGACTACTCCCCCTGAGTAACAACCACCACAACATCAATTTGGATCAAGATATGACTGTGAATGCACAAACTGATGCAAAGACTATGCATCTAAGTTTTGATTAGGAGGGTAATCACCCCTAACTTCCCTTTGAGATACTCAAAATTATCCTTAGGCAAAGGCTTAGTAAATATGTCTATAATTTGTTCCTTAGTAGGCACATACTCCAGTCTGACTTTCTTATCACTCACTTTGTCTCTCAAAAAGTGGTACTTGATAGATATATGCTTGGTCTTTGAATGCAACACTAGATTCTTGGAAATATTTATAGCACTTGATCTATTATAGAATATGGCAATAGGTTCATCATACACAACTCTGATATCTTTCAACATCTGTTTCATCCACAATACTTGAGTATAATTGTTAGCAACAACAATATATTATGCCTCTACAGTAGACAAGGAAACGACATTATGCTTTTTTCTGAACCATGCAATCAACTTCTTTCCCAAGAACAATGCACCACCACTAGTACTTTTCTTTTCATTCACATCTCTTGCCCAATCAACATTAGTAAAGGCAGTTAAAGTAAGATCATCATCTTTAGGATACCATAGGCCGAAATCAATTGTTCCCTTCAAGTATCTGAAAAATTCTCTTCACAACAGTCACATGAGATTCCTTAGGATCAGCTTGAAATCTAGCAACAATGCATACAACATTCATGATATCAGATCTAGTTTGAGTCAAATAAATCAATCCACCAATCATTGATCTGTATCTAGTCTGATTTTCCTTCGAAGAATCATCATCTTGTGTCAAATTACATCTAGTTACCATGGGTGTACCGATTGGTTTTGAATCTTCCATACCAAACTTCTTTAGCGGTTCTCTCACATACTTGGATTGAGATATAAAGATCCCTTTATCCACCTGAGTAATTTGAAATCCCAAAAAGAATTTCAACTCTCCAATCATTGAAATCTCAAACTCATTATGCATCTCATTAGCAAACTTCATGCACAAACCATCATCTCCTCCAAAAATGATATCATCAACAAAGACTTCCACAAACAAATCTTTATCATCATCAGTCTTGAAATATAGATTACTATCAACAGTACCTTTGTTAAATCCAAGCTTCAACAATTATTTATCCAATATGGCATACCAAGCTCCAAGGGCTTTCTTGAGTCCATACAATGCTTTCTTCAACCGCCAAACCATATCTCCTTGATTAGTCAATTGAAATCCATCAGATTGCTCAATATACACCTCTTCTTCTAATTCACCATTTAGAAACGCTGACTTGACATCCATCTGATAAACTTTGTAGTTTTTGTAAGCAACATAAGCAAGAAACAATCTCATAGATTCAATTCTAGCAATAGGAGCAAAATTTTCTTCAAAGTCAATTCCTTCCATCTGAGAGTATCCTTTACACACCAATCTTGCTTTATTTCTGATAACTTCAGCTTTTTTATTCAATTTGTTTCTAAAGACCCATTTAGTTCTAATTACATTTTTGTCTTTAGGTCTAGGAACAAGAATCCATGTATTATTCGTCTCAATTTTCTACAGTTATTCTTTCATTTCTTCAATCCAATGTTCATATTTGCATGCTTCATTGACATTAATTGGCTCAGCCTTTGAAATTAAACAATATTCTTCTGCAATTCTTCTCCTAGTCTAGACACCTTTGCTCTTATCTCCTATAATCTAATTTTCTGAATGATTTAATCTCACATACCTTGGAGTCTTAGAGTGTTCTTGAATTTTAGGCTCTTGAGGTCTCTCTTCTGTACTTTCACTAGTCTATCCTTCTTCTTGATCTTCTTGATTCACCGGAATGATCTAAAATTGATTTGAAGTCTGACTCTTGTTTGTACTGTCATTCTGATCATCAGAATCATATCCACAGATTCTCGAGGGTCTAGGAATGTCTTCATCAACCTTAATGTTTGCACTTTCAACCATTTTCTTTAATCTCTTGTTGTAGCACCGGTAGGCCTTGCTCTTAGTAGAATAACCAAGAAATATTCCTTCATCATTTCTAGCATCAAAATTTCCTAGATCTTCATTTCTTCTGATATAGCATTTACTCCTGAAGATTTTGAAATATCTAACAGTAGGCTTATGACCAAACCATAGCTCAAAAGGAGTCTTACCAGTATTACCTTTGATTTGTACTTGATTAAGGATATAAACAACACTACTCACAACTTCTCTCCAATGGATATGAGGGACATTTCCTTCCAACATCATAGTTCTAGCAGCATCTTGAACTTTCATGTTCTTCCTTTCCACAACTCCATTCTATTGAGGGGTCCGTGGTGCAAATAATCGTCTCTTTATCCCATGTTCTTCACAAAAAGAATTAAACTCACTAGAAGTAAATTCACCACCTCTATACGATCTCAGACACTTAATCTTTAGACATGTCTTTGTCTCAACCATTGCCTTAAAGATCTTGAAATTTTCTAGAGCTTCAGATTTCTCCCTTAAGCAAGTAACCCACAACATCCTAGATTAATCATCAATAAGCAACATGAAGTACTTGTAACCTTGTAGACTTCTGATTCTAGCAGGACCACAAAAGTCAATATGGACAAGCTCCAACAATTCATTTGAACAATGTTGTTTGCTCTGAAATGAAATTATAGTTTATTTTCCCAACTGACATTCCTTGCATATGGTATTAGTAGGCTTCACCAACTTAGGAAGATCTCTCACAGCCTATGAGGAACTTATCTTGATAATATTGTCAAAGTTTACATGACACATTCTTCTATGCCACAACCAACTTTCATCAACTTGAGCAATCCGACAAATTTTACTACCAACATCCAGATGAAAGATGTTACCTTTTGTTTTTGTACCTGAAGCAATCACATTTCCAAAACTTCCAAGTATGCTACACTTTCCATCTTTGAATTGAATATTATATCCCTTATCAACCATTTGTCCAACACTCAGAAGATTATGCTTCAAACCTTCAACATAAAGAACATCATCAATATTATGCTTACCATCAAAAGAAATACATCCTTTACCACGTATTATACCACCATTGTTATCACCAAATATTACAACACCACCATCATACTTCTCCAGGCTTACAAATTTTCTTTTATCACCTGTCATGTGATGTGAACATCCACTGTCAATTACCCATTCATCTTTTTCTTCAACTCGAGCAACTAGAGATTTCTACACATTTGTACAACTAGCAAATTCAATAAATACATAATTATTTTCTTTGATAGTAATAAACACAAACTCATTTTCACTTACATTCCCTTTGTCAGATTCATCATCTATCACACCTTCATCAACAACATAGTAACAGTTCTTTTGAAATTTAGGTTTGTAGGGTCTTGACTTAGGAACTCTTTTTGGACACCTTGATGAAAAATGACCTATCTTGTTGCAAGAAAAACATTTAATAGGTAAGTTTCCTTTATACTTACCTTCTCCTCTGGCTTGCCTTTTGATAATAAGTGCTTCAAGCTTATTCAGTTCTCTTTCTTCTTCTTCAATCTATTTCATTTCTTCATCATATCTGAATATCTTTCTAGAAGAACTTTCACTCGGATCATATCTCTGCTTGTCTCTCCTAGAAGTAGTAGCTTTAAATGTAGATTTTGTCTTAGGAAGGGCATCACCGAATTAACTCAACTCAAAAGCAATAATTTTTCCAACCAACATATCTCTGGTTATATTTGTCACAATTCAGATCTTCTCAATGGCTACAACTTTGATTTTGTATGCATCAAGTAAGGATCTAAGCACTTTAGCAACAATCTCTGATTCATCCACTTGTCCACCAGCACATCTGATACCACACACAAGTTCATTCACTCTTTGCATGAAAGTAGCAATATTCTCATCATTACCCATCTTCAATAGTTCATATTTTCCTTCTAGACACTGTAGCTTAGCCATCTTCACATTAGCATCACCTTCATATAAAGTTTCTAACTTTTTCCAGATCTCATAAGAAGTTCTTAGATCCATAACATTTGTCATCTCAGAATCAGTCAAAGCACTCAACAATGCTTCCTTATCCCTGATGTTATATTCAACATCCCTAATCTCAACAGTAGTAGTAGGAACATTCAGAGGAATAACATACCTATTGCATGCAATGTTCTAGTAGGATTCACAAATGCATCTCAGATGACACTCCATTCGAGTCTTCCACAGAGAATAATTTGTTCCAGCAAATCTCAAACTATCCTTCTTGTATGTCACCATCCCGGATCACCTCAAGCTGTTAAAATTATTTCAAGGAACCTGCTTTGATACCAATTGTTGGCAACACAAGGGCAGAGAACTGAGAGGGGGGGGTGAATCAGTTGTCACATAATTTCAAACTTATTAACCTTTATTCTCAGATCTGATTAGTAAGAGTGAAAGCATGAATCAACAACACATCAGAAATACACATAACACAAATATTTTTGCATGCAAACCCTGTTAGGGGAAAAATCATGGTGGAGGTTAATCCACAAGTTATACCCTGTTAAAAGTATAAGAAGAATATATGAGGAATACACATGCATTTAGGCACACTTCCTAGAGCTCACTGCTCAAAGGAAGACTCATTGTCTTACGTAAAATATTCAGGTTAAATCCATCTAAAGAATTTGAATTGAGAAAGTAGCATCTACTAATGCCTGAGTACAGTTTCGGTTAAGCACATGAACACTTCTTTACTTTATTTCACTCTTCTTCACACTCTGCTCTACCTTTGAATGTTCTAAACCTTTTTTGCACATAGCACTTGCACACTTCACATACATCTCAAATGAAGAAACAACCACTTATATATATCTGCAACAAGAATTTACATTGCTTTATGTCAGCTTTAACAAAATAATAGAATGAATGCAAACTGTCGGCCCAAAACAATAAAGATTATCAATGCGCATCAACCAAGGTTGGCCACAACATAGTAGAGACCTAAAAAATGGAACACAAAACATCTTCAAAGATTATTCATCGAAGACCCACAACACGTTTCAAACACCTTGTCATCCATGAACATGAAAAACATGAACACGCAAGAGAATATCTTGGATCACGAGCACAATGATCAATGCAGACATGTAACACAGATAGAATATGATCTACAAATATCCATGAACACCACAGGAACACACACAACAAGTTAGATTACCAAAATCACATTATCTTATTCCATGAACACCATTTACAGTAACAAAATAGCTGTTAGAACACAAAAACTTATAACCTGCTCAAATCTTCATGCACACCTCTAAAACTTTCAGAGTAGAAACTAGATAGGATTAAAAACAAACCCTTTAATCTGCAAGATCTAGTTATCAACATATTGAAATTTCTACCACACTAATCTTCACTGCTTCACAGACAACTTGCAACATATTTTATTACAATTTTCTCAATATACTCTACATATACAGTCTTAAATACATTAATGCTAATAGTGTTGACATCAATGACAACCACATATCAAAAAATCAACCACAACATCCAACAGTTTCCACCATACACTCTACCTTAGTTATGGAGAAAGTGACCACGACTTGTCACTTGCTCATCCAACTTATTGTACCACCATGTAAAATAAATAAATATCCATTATTGGATCTTTTTCTATTAGCATCTCTAGCCTAATTTGAGTCCACACATACACAAATATCTAGGAATTTTGATCTACTATAAAATTACCATGATAAAACAAGAAATAGTTTGAGGTACCTTGAAAATATTTTAAGACTCTTTTAATTGCATCCCAATGAATCTATCTACCTGATTATACATAAGCCTATTGAGAATTCCCATTTCTTTGGCAATGTTTGGTCTATTATAGACCATAGCATGCATTAGACTTCCAATTGTACTCTAATAAGGTACCGTGCTTATGTCTTCCATTTGAAATGGAGAAATGGGAAATTTTGTAATAGATATTTTCATTTTAAAAGTGTCATGTCCCTTTTCAAATAAATTTTATTTAAATAAATTAAAAGCCTATTCCTATTTTCCCAAGCTAAGGAAAAATAATATGAGAACATTTTATTTAATATTTTAATTATTTTCTCACAAATTATAGACATATTTTTTAGAATTAATTAAATATTAAATATTGTATTTTATTTCATAAGTGGGGCATGGTTTTGGAGAGGAGATTTTGTAATTACTAGTTTATAACAATTATGAGAGGAATCTATGATAGTTCCATTAATAGGTTGTGCATGCAGTCAATGGTTGTAAGTGGTAGGTTATTTTTGGCATGCAAGGTGGTGTGGGAATCTCAAAATATATTTTTTAATTAATATTTTTTACCAAATGGGGCATATGGATTTGGGGTTATTATAAATATATAATTATTTTCTTTTAAAAGGACTTTTGATCATATTTTATTCACAACTTTTTGTATGAGCACTTATGCTTTTACAATTCCTTCTAAGGATTAAAACCCATTGAAGACATAGATCATTGGATGAAAACCCATTGATTTCTAGAGGAAATATTACTCAAATTTTGCATTTTTGCTTCAAGGATTTGCAAGATTTTATAGGTTGTTTCATTTTGTAATGTGTCTGTGTTGCAAAATTCTAGGAAACTTTGTGTGGAGTTGCATTTTTATATTTAGTGTGAGTTTTCATGGAGTGTATGGATGTTTAGATTGGTAATTTTTTGTCCTTCCAAATCAACTTCTAGATTTTTTAAGATTCATCTTTTACATAGGAGAAAAATATATTTTCTTTGTGTTGAGTTGTTGAAGGTTACAACTAAAATTTATGTGCAAGATTGTTTGTTGTTTTAGGTGTTATGTGTTGTCGATATTTTCTATTGTAGATTAGTTTGATTTTTTTCATTCATTTCTTGAGTAGTTCCAAGAGCTAGGAATGATCTAGCTTCGTTGCATTGTAAGTTTTGAGTTTTGGTGAGCTCTATGAAGTTTATTGAGTGAGGGTCTGTAAATTTGTTTCCAATGTTTGTGTGGAATTTTGGGTTATTGTTGTTTACTATTAGAGATCACTTTTATACTATGGGATTTTATATTGTTGTTATTTTTGGGTCCATTAGATCAGCCCTAGGTGTTGAGGAATTCATCTTATAGTTTCAAGGAGATTGGTATTGACATTGTTGTGTGAGTGCAGTTTTTAGGAGTAATTTGTTAAAATAATTTCCTAGATTTGTTCTTATTTTTCATATTCTATTGTAGTAAAATAATCATGTAATAAATCATATTTTATTTTTAAATATATTTTCAAGAATTTTGTGCAAAGATTGGTTAAATCAAGTGCATCATTTTGTGATGAAATTGCTTAATCTCTGTGGGGTTTTCATTGCATATCAATATTTATTTGAAGAGGGTTTGAAGTCTAATATTTTAACTCAAATTTTATGTGTTTTGCTATAAATTTGCAAAATATTTTTATTTCGGACATTACACAAAGTAACAAGTGTTGCAAGAATGGAAGGAATGGAGGTGTTGTCATTGATGTCAACTAGTCAATTGGTTATCTACTAATTGATGTCGATTGTATATGTCAAGGATATTGAGAAAATTATATTGAAGGAATATTGCAAGTGTTCAGTGGTTGCTCCAGGTTTCGCTCCTATGTTTGTGTGGTTTAGATATGTTCATCGTGATTGTTGGAAGTTGATATATCTAGATTTTTGGCTATTGATTTATTGTTTAGTGCGAGTTATGTTCACCAGTTGTGAATTGTGGTTCTTTGAGGTTCTGGTTGAGGTTCAGGAGAAATATTGTCGGTCTGGATTTCTCTTTGTTGAATTCTTATGACTTGTGGTTCAAGAATTGTGTTGCTATGATCACGATAAAGCTAATCTTGGTATCTCGAAGGTTCGTGCTTAATTGTTCTATGTGTTTTACACTAGTTTGATCGACCTTGTGTTAAACACTATCTTCGGAGTTAATGAAGAGTGTGTTAGGGTTGCCCTCATTCTAATTCCACCCTAGAATTTTTTGGCGCCAACCTAATTTGAATTTAATTTTGGATTGACAACTTTGGATATGTTTCAAAGTTGAAGATGGTATAGAAACAAGATGAGTTACTAGTGACGAAGGATGCATACAAGAGCAAAGAAGAGAGATAATCGAAAAATAAAAAGTGTAGATAGATGCGAGATTGATGCTATTCAATAAGTGTGTGTAATGTGAGTGGGTAGATTGGTACTAAGCCTAAATGTTGAGTTCCTGGATGCAATGGGAAGAAGGTGTACTCTATCATTCATGCATGTCTATGAGTGGTTGTGATGGATTTATCTGTTGCATTGAGATTTCCATCTCTCTATAGCATGTCTCTTTTATCTTCTTTGTATCTTTGTGCTAGTGAGCCCTCCGGGTTGTTAGCCCTATTGGACAATGAGTCATGTTCTAGATAGCGAGTCCTTGTTTTGGTAGTGAGCCTTATTTTTCAGGCAGTGAGCCTCTTGTAATTAATTTTGATATTCTCTATAGTGTGATTTAATCCTCACCGTGGTTTTTACCTCATTGGATTTTCCACATAAATCTGGTGTTGTGTTTGTATGATGGTTTTTAGTTTATACACTTGCACTTAATGTTTAATCATTTAAGTAGCGTTAAGGATTAGTTCTGATAATTGGATTAAAGGTTTAATTATGTGACAATTGATTCACCCCCCCTCTTAGTTGTCCTATTCAACAATTGGTATCAGAGCTTGGTGTTGGATGTTGTGATTGTGTTGTTGATATGTGGTTGTCATTGATGTCAACACTATTAGCATTAATGTCTTTAAGACTGTATATGTCGAGGATATTGAGAAAATTGTTATAAAATATGTTTCAGGTTGTCTGTGAAGCAGTGAAGATCAGTATGATGGAAAGTTTAGTATGTTGATGGTGAGAAGTTTTGGATTAAAGAGTTTCTTTTCAGGTGTATCTAGTTTATACATCAAAATTTTCAGAGGTTCGCATGAAGATTTGAGTAAGTTATGAGTTTTTGCGTTTAGACAATTATTTTGTTACTGTAGCTGGTGTTCCTGGAAGAAGATAATGTGATTATGATAATCTAAGTTGTTGTGAATGCTCATGTGGTGTTTGTGGATGTTTCTAGATCATGCTCTATTTGTGTTGCACATCCACATTGATCGTTGTGCTTGCAATCAATGATTTTCTCTTGTGTGTTCATGTTTTTCATGCTCATGGCCGACAAGGTGATTGTAGCATGTTGTGGATCTTCGAGGATTAATTTTTGAAGGTGTTTTGTGTTCCAAGATATTTTTTTAGGTCCCTACTATGTTGTGGATAACTTTGGTTGATTCACATTAATAATCTTTATTGTTTTGGGCCGATAGTTTGTATTCATCTTATTATTTTGTTGAAGCCAACATGTAGCAATGTAATTCCTTGTTGTGGATATATATAAGTGATTCTTTCTTCATTTGAATGTGAGTGAACAAGTGTGTGTGCATGAATAATGTTCTAAATCTTTCGAAGGCAGAGTAAAGTGTGAAGAAGTGTTCATGTGCTTAACCAAAACTGTAATCAAACATTAGTAGATGCTACTTTCTCAGTTCAAAATGCAAATGGTTGTAATCCAAATGTTTTTGTAAGACAACGATTCTTCCTTTGTATTTGAGAAGTGAGCTCTAGGCAGTGTGCGTGAATGCATGTGCATTCCCCATTTATTCTTCTTATACTTTTAATAGGGTATAAAATTGTGGACTGACCTCCACCATGGTTTTTCCCCTAACAAGGTTTCCATGTAAAAATGTTGGTGTTATGTGTGTTTCTAATGTGTTGTTGATTTATGCTTTCATGGTTATTAATCAGATCTGAGAATAGGGGTTAATAAATTTAATAAGTTTTAAATTTTGTGACAACTAATTCACCCCCCCCTCTCAGTTGTCTACCCTTGTGTTGCCAACAATTGGTATCAGAGTAGGTTCCTTGGAAGAATTTAACATCTTGAGGTGATCTGGGATGGCGACATATAAAAAGGATAGTCTGAGATTTGATGGAACAAATTATTCTTTGTGGAAGACTCGATTGGAGTGTCATATGAGATGCATTGGTGAATCCTACTGGATCATTACAAGTAATAGGTATGTTATTCCTCAAAATGGTCCTACTACTACTGCTGAGATTAGGGATGTTGAATACAATATCAGGGCTAAGGAAGCATTATTGAGTGCTTTGACTGATTCTGAGATGACGAATGTTATGGATCAGAAGACTGCTTATGAGATCTGGAAAAAGTTGGAAACTTTATATGAAGGTGATGCTAATGTGAAGATCGCTAAGCTAAAAAGTCTAAAAGGGAAATATGAACTATTGATAATGAGTGATGATGAGAATATTACTACTTTCATGCAAAGAGTGAATGAACTTGTGTGTTATCAGATGTGCTAGTGGAAAGTTGGATGAATCAATGTTGATAAAGTGCTTAGATCCTTGCCTAATGCATACAAAGTCAAAGCTACAACTATTGATGAGCTCCGGATATGAAAAATGTAACCAAAGATATGTTGATTGGTAAACTTACTACTTTTGAGTTGAGTGAATTCGGTGATACCCTTCCTAAGACATAATCTCCATTCAAAGCTACTACCTCTGGAAGAGATAAGAAAAGATATGATCTGGGTGAAAGTTCTTCTAGAAAGGTATTCAAGTATGAGGAAGAAATGAGATAGATTGAAGAAGAAGAGAGAGAACTGGATGAGCTTGGAGCACTTATTTTCAAAAGAGAAGCCAAAGGACAAGGTAAGTATAAAGGAAAGTTTCCTATTAAATGTTTTTCTTGTAATAAGATAGGTCATTTTGCATCAAGGTGTTCAGAAAGAGTTCCTAAGTCAAGACCTAACAAGCCTAAATTTCAAAGGAAGTGTTATTATGTTGCTGATGAAGGTGTGATAGATGATGAATCTGATAAAGGGAATGTAAGTGAAGATGAGTTTGTGTTTATTGCTGTCAAGGAAAATAATCTCGTGTCTACTAAATCTGCTAGTTGTAAAAATGTGGAGAAAGCCCTAGCTGCTCGAGTTAAAGAGAAGGATGAATGGGTAATTGATAGTGGATGCTCTCATCACGTGATAGGTGATAAAAGCAATTTTGTAAGAGTGGAAAAGTATGATGGTGGTGTTGTAAGATTTGGTAATAATAATGGTGGTATAATCCGTGGCAAAGGATGTATTTATTTTGATGGTAAGCATAATACTAATGATGTCCTTTATGTGGAAGGTTTGAAGCATAATATTTAAGTGTCAGAAAAATGGTTGATAAGGGATACAATATTCAATTCAAGGATGGAAAGTGTAGAATACTGGGAAGTTCCAGAAATGTGATTGCTTCAGGTACAAAAGGAAAAGGCAACATCTTTCACCTGAATTTTGCTAGTAAAAGTTATATGATTTCTCAAGTTGATGAAAGGTGGTTGTGGCATAGGAGAATGTGTCATGTAAAATTTGAAAATATTATCAAGATAAGTTCTACTCAGGAAGTGAGAAATCTTACTAAGTTGGTAAAACCTTCTAATGCCATATGCAAGGAATGTCAGTTAGGAAAGAAAACTAGAATTTCATTTCAAAGCAAAGAAAATTGTTTAAATGAATTGTTGGAGCTTGTGCATACTGACTTGTGTGGTCCTTCTAGAGTCAAAATTTTACAAGGTTACAGGTATTTCATGTTGCTTATTGATGATTATTCTAGGATGATGTGGGTTACTTTCTTAAGGGAGAAATATTAAGCTCTAGAGAAGTTCAAGATCTTTAAGGTTATGGTTGAGACAAAGATAGGTCTAAAGATTAAGTGTTTGAGATCAGATAGAAGTGGTGAATTCACTTGTGGTGAGTTTAATTATTTTTGTGAAGTGCATGGGATAAAGAGACAATTATCTGCACTGTGGACCCCTCGACAAAATGGAGTTGTGGAAAGGAATAACATGACAGTTCAAGATGTTGCTAGGACTATGATGCTGGAAGGAAATGCTCCTCATATCTATTGGAGAGAAGTTGTGAGTACTAATGTTTATATCCTCAACTAGGTACAAATAAAGGGTGATATCGATAAGACCCATTTTGAGCGATGGTCTGGTCATAAGCCTACTATTAGATATTTCAAAGTCTTTGGGAGTAAATCCTATATCAGAAGAGATGAAGAAATAGGAAAGTTTGATGCTAGGAGTGATGAAGGAATCTTTCTTGGTTATTCTACTAAGAGTAAGGCATACCGGTGCTACAACAAGAGATTGAGGAAAATGGTTGAAAGCACAAATGTTAAGTTTGATGAAGACATTGCTAGACCATCCAAAACTTGTGGATATGATTTTGATGATTAGAATGACAGTACAAAAAAAGGCCAAACTTCAAATCAAGTTTAGATCGTTCCAGTGAATCAAGAAGACCAAGAGGAAGGAGAAAATAGTGAAAGTGCAAAAGAGAGATCACAAGAGCCTGAAGTTCAAGAGCATCCTAAGACTCCAAGGTATGTGAGATTAAATCATTCAGGAAATTAGATTATAGGTGATAAGAACAAAGGTGTCTAGACTAGGAGAAGAATTGCAGAAGAATACTATTTAATAGCAAAGACTGAGCCTAATAGTGTCAATGAAGCATGCAAAGATGAACATTGGATTGAAGCAATGAAAGGAGAACTAAAACAAATTGAGAAGAATAATACATGGATTCTTGTTCCTAGACCTAAGGACAAAAATGTAATTGGAACTAAATGGGTCTTTAGAAACAAGTTGAATGAGCAAGGTGAAGTTGTTAGAAACAAAGCAAGATTGGTGTTTAAAGGATATTCTCAGATGGAGGGAATTGACTTTGAAGAGACTTTTTCCCTTGTTGCTATAATTGAAGCTATGAGACTATTTCTTGCTTATGTTTCTTACAAAAACTACAAGGTTTATCGGATGGATGTCAAGTCAACATTTCTAAATGTCGAATTGGAAGAAGAGGTGTATGTTGAACAACCTGATGGATTTCAATTGACTGATCAGGGAGATATGGTTTTTCAGTTGAAGAAAGCATTATATGGACTCAAGCAAGCCCCTAGAGCTTGGTATGCCAGATTGGACAAGTTTTTGTTGAAGCTTGGATTTAAAAAAGGTACTGCTGATAGTAATTTGTATTTCAAGATTGATGATGATAAAGATTTGATTGTGGAAGTCTTTGTTGATGATATCTTTTTTGGAGGGGATGAAGATTTGTGCATTAAGTTTGCTGATGAGATGCAAAATGAATTTGAGATGTCAATGATTGGAGAGATGAAATTCTTTTTGGGATTGCAAATTACTCAGTTAGATAAATGAATCTTTATATCTCAGTCCAAGTATGTGAAAGAATTGCTAAAGAAGTTTGGTATGGAAGATTCAAAGCTAGTCGATACACCCATGGTGACCAGATATAAGTTGAGAACAAATGATGATTCTTCGAAGGAAAATCAGACTAGATATAGATCAATGATTGGTGGATTGATTTATTTGACTCAAACTAGACATGATGTCATGAATGTTGTATGCATTGTTGCAAGATTTCAAGCCGATCCTAAGGAATCTCATGTGACTGTTGTGAAGAGAATTTTTAGATACTTGAAGGGAACAGTTGATTTTGGCCTGTGGTATCCTAAAGATGATGATCTTACTTTTAGTGCCTTTACTGATGTTGATTGGGCAGGAGATGTGAATGACGAGAAAATTACTAGTGGTGGCACATTTTTCTTGGGAAATAAGTTGATTTCATGGTTAAGTAAAAAACATAATGCCATTTATTTGTCTACTGCAGAGGCAAAATACATTATTGCTACTAACAATTATATTCAAGTATTGTGGATGAAGTAGATGTTGAAAGATATCGGAGTTATGTATGATGAGCCTATTGCTATATTATGTGATAATTCAAGTGCAATTAACATTTCTAAGAATTCGGTGCTGCATTCAAAGACCAAGCATATATCTATCATGTTTCACTTTTTGAGAGAGAAGGTGAGTGAAAAGGAAGTCAGATTGGAGTATGTGCCTACTAAGGAACAAATTGTAGACATCTTTACCAAGCCGTTGCCTAAGGATAATTTTGATTATATCAAAGGGAAGTTAGGGGTGATTACCCCTCCCAATCATAACTAAGATGCATTGTCTTGCATCAGTCTATGCATTTCACAGTAATATCTTGATTTAGATTGATGTTGTGGTGGTTGCTACTTAGGGGGAGTAGTCAGATGATTCAGATATGTGGTTCAGAGCTTGTGTGTACCTTTGTCATTGATGTCAAAGGAGGAGAAGAGAAATGTGAAAAGATGGGAATTATCTGAGGAGAAGAAGTCATGAGAAAAGAGTCAGAACCTAAGGGGGAGTAAGTGCTGAAGTTGGTTGTGTTGATGGTGTTTTTCACATCATGTGTTTCCATGAATGCCAAAGGGGGATATTTTTGGATGTTGTGGTTATGTTTCTGATATGTGGTTGTCATTGACGTCAACACTTTTAGCATTAATGTCTATAAGACTGTATATGTCAAGGATATTGAGAAAATTGTAATAAAATATGTTGCAAGTTGTCTGTGAAGCAGTGAAGGTCAGTATGATGGAAATTTCATTATGTTGATGGTGAGAAGTTACAGATTAAAGGGTTTGTTTTCAGGTGTATCTAGTTTATCCATTGAAAGTTTCAAAGGTTTGCATGAAGATTTGAGAAAGTTATGAGTTTATGTGTTTGGATAGTTATTCTGTTATTGTAGCTAGTGTTCCTAGAAGAAGATAATGTGATTCTGGTAATCTGAGTTGTTGTGAATGCTCTTGTGGTGTTTGTGGATGTTTCTAGATCATTCTCTATCTATGTTGCATGTCCTCATTGATTGTTGTGCTCGTGATTAGTGATTTTCTCTTGTGTGTTCATGTTTTTCATGCTCATGGCCGACAGGGTGATTGTAGCATGTTGTGGATCTTCGAGGAATAATTTTTGAAGGTTTTTTGTGTTCGAGGATATTGTTTTAGTTCCCTACTATTTTGTGGATGACTTTGGTTGATTCACATTAATAATATTTATTTTTTTCGGCCGACAATTTGCATTCATCTTATTATTTTTTTGAAGCCGACATGGAGCAATGTAATTCCTTGTTGCTAATATATATAAGCGATTCTTTCTTCATTTGAATGTGAGAGAAAAAGTGTGTGTGTGTGTGAGTAATGTTCTAAATCTTTCAAAGGTAGAGAAAAGTGTGAAGAAGAGTGAAGAAGTGTTCATGTGCTTAACCGAAACTATAATCAAGCATTAGAAGATGCTACTTTCTTAGTTAAAAATCTAGATGGTTGTAATTTGAATGTTTATGTGACAGTGAGTCTTCCTTTGTATTTGAGTAGTGAGCTCTAGGCAGTGTGCTTGAATACATGTGCATTCCACATTTATTCTTATTATAATTTTAACAGGGTATAAACTTGTGGACGGACCACCGTGGTTTTTCCCCTAATAGGGTTTCCACGTAAAAATCTTGGTGTTATGTGTGTTTCTGATGTGTTGTTGATTTATGCTTTCACGGTTATTAATTAGATCTAAGAATAGGGGTTAATAAATTTAATAAGTTTGAAATTATGTGACAACAGATTTGTTGATGGTGTTTTTATGCACTTCACAACATAGGTAATGCATAGGTGCGTTACCTCTCTTGAAAGACAATCTTCCACAATCAAATTGCAGAACACTATCCCAAGGTCTCTCGGATGTCAGGTCTTGACAGTGCTTGGAATATTTCAGTTGTTTATGTGATTTGCTGGAATCACAAGGTGGGCTTACGTAATTAAAGCTGTAGGGAAATTGCATCAACCAACAGAGTCCTATAGATCTGGAATTACATGCTTTGCTGCAGGTTCAAGCAGCAGTCTTGGACTCTAGTATTTCGTCTAGTTTGGCTTTTACAATGCACAACGAACCTTGATACGAACAGTTTCTGAAAGAAAGGAAAAAGGGGAAAGGGGTGAAGAAGAAAGATGTTTCCTAAACCTGCAACTACCGATGAACAGTGATCATGGAGATTCTTGCCATGGACAGTTTCCTTAAACGGGATTTCACTTAACCAGAATTCTCACAATATCATGAAATCTGTGCTATCTTCTAGGGACTGCAAATATTCATTGTTCATTCACTATGGAAGCATGGATGAAGATGAAATTCAATGAGCAGCAATGGAATAGGAGTCCAGACTAACTTTACACAGTCATCTACCCTCAGCAAATGACCAAAAGTATGGACAAGGAAAGCATACACACAACAATTATTTCCAAGATCAGAAATATCATATCAAATCTATCTAACTCAAAGCGAAGATGCTAGAACAGCAGAGTAACTTAAAACAATCTATAACTAAAAGGGAGAAGAATCATGAAACTTATTGAGAAACTCAGAAAATACACCAAAATTGATTGTATTTGCTATTTATAATTTCTACAGCAAGTCTTTACAACAACTCAACTCTCTAAAATGAGAGGAGGAGAGCTCTATTTATAGATTCAAATAACAAAATGTATGGCCAAGATTTGATTCTATTATGTGGCCAAGATTCATCTTACATCAGGGTCTCACCTACCCCCCAAATATTACAATTAAGAGCTCATTTTGTCTCTTCCCAATCTCGTCATCTAGTGACAACACTGTAGCAGATTTATCTTTCAGCTGTTTACTCTTGGCTGTAGCTACTCTTTAAGGTACTGTTCTTCGATGACCGGATTGCCTTCCTGCTTCCTTAGTGCTGCATACTCCATGAAGCTCAGGATCAAGGTTTGGAGCTTTTCTACCTCCATGATATCAGACTTTAAGATCTGATAACTCCATTCTTGAGAGTTGTTGTTGAGCTTCTCCCAGTCTGCTTCATATTTGGTGCTATTTTCCTTGCAGACCTTTGATTGTGCGAATGCTCGAGCAACAAAACTCATGAATTCAGTGGTGACCTCAGCAGACATCCCATCCTCCATGGTCTTCAAAAAGTGGGGTTTGAGGTTCTCAGGATTGATCTCGGCGGCAGGAACCTCATACCCTGTCATCAATTTAAGGTATTGGGTGCACTCCTCCCTGGATTCCCTCGCCCATTCAATATCTGGAGCAATTCGCTCCAAGACCTGCTCCAGCCTCCTTTTTCTATGGTTGTAGTCCCTCTTCCAGGTATCCACCAGCCAGTGGTCGTCATCCTTGAGGGCGAGATCCTTCTCCCATACATCACTTGGCAATGCGAGGATAGCCTCAATTTTCGGGTAGGCTGCGTCGTACTTCCCTGGGAACTTTTCACAGATTTTTCTTGTGTCCTCAAGAGTTTTTTGGACCTCTAGAAACCGATTTGCTGATCGAACAGCTATGTTGATACCTGTGTTCCCTATATCCAGAACTTGACGGAACCAGTTTTCTGTGGTTTTATCCAGGTTTCGTCTCCTCTCAAGTTTCTTAATTTGTTCATGGGAAAGCAGCTGAGGCGGGGCTGACGAGGTTGTAGGTTGCTCATCCGGAGACGACCACTGCTGGATGTAAGCTGTTAGATCCACAACCTGCTCTTTTAACTCGTCCTTTGAGCTTTTGTCTTGTCGGATGAGGTGTACGACCGTGGTGACCGACTCTTGGAGGTGTTCGACCTTTTGATCCCTCGTGGCCACTCCCAGATCAATGGTGGAGACATTGTAGGTTGTGCCTTGTTCCCCAACCACCGACGTTGCTAACTGTACTGCTCTTGATCCCGAGGCGTCCATAGTTATCTTTGACCTGACCTTTGGCTTCTTCTCCTTTCGGGTGCTGATATGCGCCCTGGCCATGATGGCTTCCAGCCTCGCCTTGGGATCCTTTGAAGTGGGAGTCTTTGGCTTTAGTTGTCTTTGCAACCAATCGGGCGTTTGGGAGTCCTTTCTTGATCCCTCATCTATCATTCCACTGTCCTCCTTTTCTAACCCAATAGTTCGGACGATGATGGCCCTTTTACTGGTTTCTATATCTTCCTTCTCTTCAGTGAGAACCTGCTTGGACGTCTCATGTTTAGCCGGGGACTCGGCGTGTGACTGTCCTTTTGGAGAATCCTCCTTTCTTGCATCCTCTTCCTCGCTTGAGATATTCTGATATTTCTCTGGACTTTCTATTTGTTTGTCCTCGGGGAAGAGGATTTCTTTATCGTGCTCTGGAGTCTAGCCACGTTCCTCAGCTGGAGATCTATCTCTTTCTGCCTCTGTAGCAACAGTCTCCTCCTCCTGTGCGAGCCGATCCTCGGCTTCCTTGTTCGATTTCTTTGAGCTGCCGTCCCCATTCTTCATTGAGCCCGGGATCATTTGATTCCCAGATTAGCTCAGCATTACGGTCTCTGCTGTCCTCACTGTCACCGCTTGAAGCCTCATAAGCTACCGTGTCAAACTGCTGACGCTCAAATGGGGGATTCTCAAGACCCTGAAACTCTACGGGCTCTGGCGCCTTTTCAGCTTTTAGCTGTTGTCGTTCCCGCTCGTCCGATATTTGCATCGTTGCTTTCATTCTTGGTGACTCGGTAGAGGGGGATGCTGCTGGGGTGGAGGTCATAGCTTGAGCTATTGCAGCCTGGACCATTGGATTGGCTAGCATCCCTGAAAGCTCTGATGGAACATTCTGCATGTATTTTGCCAAGGACTCTGGAAGGCTTGAGGTTGGCGTTGTGGCAGTGGGAACGGAAGGAAAGGAAGGAGACATGGAAGGAGAGGTCAAGGGTGAGGTGGCAGCAGATGGTGAGTCCGTATGAATAACCTACATCCCTTGAGAAGTAGGAGGGAGGTGAACAGAGATATCCACCGCAGGTGGGGAGGATACTGAAGCTAGAATCGAGGTAAGTGGAGTGGCGGGTGTGATGATGATAGGTGGAGATCCAAATGAGAGGGATCTTTTGCTGGCAACCCCAAGGGGTGAATCCTTGGACATCATAACCGTCGCCATGCCTCCTGCTGTTTTCCTTTTCTTCTTCGAAGGTTCCAACTCAGATGACTTGCGGACATAAGTCTTTGGCTTTGGGAGTTGTTGGCCAACGTCCTTCCTTTTCTTGGACTTCAGAGAGGGTGGGGCTTGCGATGTCTCCCCAGCTGCAGCAGTGGCTTCTCCACCTTCGGAACTGCTTGGTTCACTAACGTGTTCGCTGGCAAGGTCGATGTACGTGAGTGCGACCCCTTGTTGTTTTAGTTGGGCAACCTTGCTATTTATCCATCCTCTTGTCCTGGCCTCACGGACCTAGTGAGTACACTGACATCACTGAGTTCTGGGGTATCCCAGTTGATTGTAGGCAGCGGCAGGTTGGACACTGTATCGTAGATCGGGTCTAGAATTGTCTCCTCATCCTCCTCTACCTGATCAGGAACCGGGCATAAGTTTACCCTTCGCACATGGACTACGGTCATACGCATATAATAATGCATCCGTACTTCAAGATTGTCCTTGCAATTAGCCCAGAAGTCCTCGATGTTGTGGAGGTGGGCATACCCGTGTCCCAACGCCTTGCGGACATGGCCATAAGGATCCATCCGTGGCCTTGCTGTGTATTGCTCGAAGTTGTACTCGGCCAGCTCCTTTTCGGAGTATCCTGCACACTGGGAGGTATGAACCTTATACATTCCCTGACCCAGATTCATTGGATAGACAGGGCCTGCCAGATGTTTCTCGCCTAAGAGGTTGTGGATGGATCGCAGTTGCCGAGTCAGCTCCAAGAGGATAATTCGGTCGTTTGGATACCGAGGCAACTTATTTGGCTTATCCGAAAAGCCCTCTGCACGGATGTAGGTGAATCTGGGGAACTGGATGTACCAGAAGGCATACTGCCTAAGGAGGGCTCTGGCACTGTGGGACATCCTCCTATGGAAATCCCCGCCTATCGACCTGATTATGTGGGCAATGAATGCATCATTCACCCTGCAGTAGTTGCTTTTGAAGTTCTTGAATTGCAGCTAGGGGTACCTGTCGTAGGGCTTTAGCTCCGGCCCTGATGGATCACTAGGCATCTGTGTCAATCCCTGGTAGTGCCTCTAATTGGCAAGAGAGTACACCAAGTAAGACATCATGAAGAATTGATTAGTCTTCTTTACTGTGGTAAACTTCTCATGGAAGCAGTCACTGATTATCTCTCCCCAGTAGAAGACGGTTCCTTTCCCTCAGAGAATCTGTTCTATGAAGTAGAACATCCATTCCTGGAAGAACATTGCACCAGGAAGGCCTATGACTCTACTGAGCAGAGTCACCAGATCATGGTAGTCCTCGTGGAAATCACTACGGAAAAGCTCATGGGGAATTTTCCCGGTGCTGCCCCGTTTATCCTTTAGCCAACACTGATTAATGAGTCTTTTGCAGTCCAACGGGTCGTGTTCCCATATACTGATACAGTCTTCCTTGGTAGGGACCTCCATGCTCTCGAAGGTGGGAACGTGGAAGGTTTGGGTAATGTCTGATGGAGACATATCTGCGAGGAGATTTCCCTCGTGGTCCACGATAGTTCTAGTGTCGGACTGATACACCTCGACACACGCCATTACCAGCTCTGGGGCCACTAAGGCTGGTGGGAAACCTGCTGCCTTGGCGAGTCCACTGCTTTTAATAGCTCTTGCATTTGTCGTTTTGGGGTTCATCCTAACCCTCTGAATGAACTCATTAACATCGACCTGTCCGATGTTGGTATCTGAAACATCCCTCCAAAGGGAGGTAATCCGGGATTGGATGGGGACTCCCTGGAATTTATACTTCATTAGATCCCGATCTTGTTTGCCCCTTGGTGGCTTTGTGGTTCCTTTTCCTTTCCTGGCAGCACTGGAAGTTTGTGGGCTATATTCCATGAATTCTGCACAAAGGGCAAGAGTCAATAGTGAAGAACCTGTCATAAGAACTATTGACGAATCCCTGCACGTCAAGATTAGTCCGACAATCATAGTAGATATTTAATAAGCACTTGAAGTTAGATACTTTATAACCCTAGAAGTTTGTACAATCAATCCGGGGTTCTCAGGCCGGAAATCCCTTGGCAGAATGTCGTTTGGAGAGGCAAAACGATAATGGAATTCCCATATGCACCTCCCGGGGTTGGATTTCAAGTTTGAAGGTTGGAAATAGAAGATAATGGAATTTTAGTAAGTGGGTCGAAGTCCATTTCGAATTTGGAGGTCATTTGACCCCCCATTTGAAGGTTCGGGTATCAGTGGCAGGCAGGCCGTCTGAAAACGATGCAGAAGAAACGAAAATCCGGGAAACGGAATTTGGGTCTCGGAATTCGGGTCTCGAAATTCAGTTATCGGGAAGCGGTCATCATTCGGTCGTGAGGAATGGTGGGACGCAGGAGGAAATCCGAAGGCGGACTTCCAGAGAAGGAAATTCGAAGAGGGAAATCCGAACAAGGAAACCCGAAACGGAATCTGGGAGAAATGTGGAAGAAAATGGAAGTTTGAGTTTGGAAGAAAATTCCACGGTCGGGAAACGGGATCCAGGAAGCCGCTAGCTGGATGCCATGCAAAAGGCGAAAAACAGACGGATTCCCGAAAAGAGAAGTCCGAAAGGGGAATTCCGGGAACGGGATCCCGAAGACGGAAATCCAAAGGAAAAGATGGAATTTGCGAGCGAACTTATGAAATTTTGATAAAGGTTCCAGGGAAAGGCATCCGAAAAGCCGCTCGGTCGGGGCCATATAAAACGGCGAAAAGGAAACGGAGTTCTGGAGCAGGAAATCTGGACGAGGAATCCCGACAAAGGAATTCCGGAGAAGGAAAATTAGTAGGAGAAGAAAGGGCAGCCGCGGGAAGACCCGAGCCCGGAAGATGTCGGCGCCGTTCTGAAGAATGGCCGCGACATAGGAAAGTTCCAGATCGATCCGGAGGTCGATAGAAGGCGGATTTTTGAATTCAAAGAAATGGGTTTTATGCGCAGTGAGGATATCTACTAAGTTCGGACTTCATTTTTTATTTATCCTTTAACAAAATCTCAAAAAAAATGCGAAAAGAACTTAGGGCGCGGGACGGAAAACCTACCTCAAAAACCCGAAGAACAGGCTGGTCGGATGCACGAACATCGTCGGAAGAAATAGCTTGAAAAACATCAGAAAGGAAGCTAAATCGCCAGGAGCTCTGGAATGCACTTTTGTTAGTCGAAAATTTGATAATGACAACCAGAAAACGTTTTTATAGCAGAAAACGCCATTAGTACAGCAATAAATGCTCTGTACGATTGCAGGTGGGTTGGTGAACTCCGAAAAAAGGAAGGCGGTGGGACGTCCGGAATCGGATGTCCGGAAAGCCGTTCCTGGGAAGACGTTGCCTGGATGCTGTGAAGAACGGTGAAACCTGAAAGGAAACCTGGAAGGGGAAACCTGACGAAGGAAACCCGAAAGGGGAAATCCGAACAAGGAAACCCGAAAATTTCAGAAGATGTAAAAAAACTTTTGATGCGAAGTTTCTGGTCAAGGCGAGATTTTTTAAAGTATAACATTGGGAAACGTGCCACCTTTATTGAAGGGAAAAAAGAGTGTCCCCGTTCTAAACGGGGCGTGTGTGCAAAAAGGGGCAAACAAATGGTGACTCCGCTGGGAGAACGATCCTAGCGTTCAAGGGATAAATATTCATTCCGAACCCAGAATCTCTGGTTTCACAGACCAGATACAATTTTCAAAGCTGAACTGAGGGCACTTGAAGGAAGGCATGATTGTATTGGACTGCAGACTTATCATGGGAGTGTGTGCATGATGAATTCATTTTCTTTCCTTGGAAAGAGTATGAATAACCGATAGGTGGAGAAGATAAACTACGTAATTTGTCAAATCCCAAAAGTAACCCGGACATTGCTCCGCTGCCAGTCAGGCGTCCATAGCCCCGACGGAGTTGTCGCCACGATCCCACGAACATAGCTCTACTGCCAGCCAGGTGTCTATAGCCCCGGTAGAGATATTCATACACCCATACGGTTGTTTTGGCAATTTAGTTATTGCTTATTTCTCTCCTCTCTTTTTCTTTTAGCACTTTCGCTTATCTTTGTGTCAACCGTATAAACAGCGAAGTTCACCATGGGTTTGAGAATCGCAGTGGTCACTGGAACAGACTTTAGATTTTTCATTTATCTTTGCCCCTCGGGCGATCACCATACCATTCCTTAGAGATATTGTCCTTAAATTTGATTCGTGTACATCATGATAATAGCAGGGATTCAAACAACTAGCCATCCTAGGTTAGCACAAAGTTCGAAAGTTGAAAACCGGTACCCAAGAGCTGTCAGAGAGTAGAAGTAGGGAATGACGGCTTATCCAAAAACAACATGGAAGCGGGCAGTTTGGTAACTATTTACTGGATCCAGCATAGCCACTGTAGCAGAACAGGGGAGACATCCCACAAAAACATGACAACGCGGCAGAAAGGCAAGCCAAACCAAAAGATAAAGCAGGGAAACTACTTAACCTATGTACAAAGTGCCTGCACTGGCAGCTCGCGAGAGCTCAGGCCTAGAAGTAGTGCTTGAGGTGCTGCCCATTGATGGGGAGCGGGACATCTTCACTAGTAAGGGTCTTTAGGCGGAAAGCATGATCCCCAAGGATCTCAGCAATCTGAAAGGGGCCGAGCCAAAGCTTGTCGAATTTATTGTGTCCCCCTTTCTTTTCATGGGCCTTGTCCCAGTAGAGGACTAGATCAGAGATGCGGAAGGCCTTAACTTTGGCTCGACGATCGAACCATCTTTTAACTACGCCCTGATGTTTGGCAAAATTTTCTATTGCACGGTCTCGTACTTCTTCAAGGTGTAACAGCTCGGCGAGGCGAGCTTCTCTGCGGTCCCCTCCCTCATAAAAGTCGTTGATGAACTGGAGGGTTGGGATTTTTAAATGTATGGGAAAGACGGGCTCCAAGCCGTAGACTAGATGGTATGGGGAATCCCCCAAAGCGGCCTTGTGGCAGGTACGATCTACCCATAAGGCAAAATGAAGTTGGGTATGCCAATCCTTGGGATTCCTATCTAGTAGTTTTTTAATTACCGTAATCAAGTTTTTATTGGTGGACTCAGTAAGGCCATTGCCTTGAGGGTAATAGTTGGACGATAATTTAAGGGTGACACCATAATCAAAGGCCCAACTTGTAAATTTGAGCGAGGCAAAGGCGGGGCCGTTATCACATACTAGTGCATACGGACAACCAAAACGATTTAAAATAAAACTTTCTAAAAAATTGATTACGACTTCAGTTGTACACTGCCTACATGTTATTGCTTCTGTCCATCTAGTACAATAATCGGAAGCGGTTAGAATGTACCTGTGTCCCGTAGATGATGGAGGGCTTACTGGACCAATGAAATCGAGACCCCATTGCGCGAAAGGCCTTACCTCCAGAACAGGTTGTAACGGGGCAGCAGCATTCCTTTCCCTGGCCGCAACAATCTAGCATAAATGGTAGGCACAGACATGACCATGAGCATCCTTGAAGACGGTGGGCCAGTAGTACCCAACCCTCAGTACTTGATGTGCAGTCGATAGGCCTGAGCCATGGCCAGTTCCGAATTTGTCATGGAACTCCCTAAGGACACTATCAGCTTCCTCCTTTCTTAGGCATCGCAGGTAGATACCTTCATGATTTTTCTTGTATAAAATAGAGCCCTGTAGCATATAGCTACTGCTTTTCAATCTCAGAGCTCATCTCTAGAATCCCTACAAATGGGGTGGACATCTGTGGTTCAGCAGGTAGTACACTAGGTGATCATACCATTCCCCTGGGGAGACGTCCTCTAACTGATACTGTTGCACGGTGAGCTCAGGTACAACATCCATAACTACCTTAGCCATCGTTCGAGTGAGTGCCTGTCCTCTTACTAGCTTCATTGACTGAATTTCCATGTCGTATTCTTCTAAGACTATGATCCATTTTGCTCTGCGTTCGCCCAACTCATTCTGCATAAGTAGTGTTTTTACGACGGGGTCAGGAACTATGGCAAAGATTTTATTGCGCAAGATATAGTGCCGAAATTTTTTCACTCCTTTAACAAGGGCGTAGGCCTATTTTTCAACATTATGATAGCGTAGTTCAGCATCCTTCAAGGGGGTACTCATGAAGGCGATTGGATGCTCACTTCCGTCACTATCCTTTTGGGTCAGGATGCTAGCACAGGAGTGATCTGAAGCGAAGGAGTAAATATAAAAGGGCTTAAGGTAGTTCGGGCTAACTAGTACCAGGGCGTCAGCAATGACCTTCTTGATTTCCCCGAAGGCTTGCTTTGCTTCAGGGGTCCACTCGACCTTGGCATCCTTTTTGAGCATGGCATTGAGTGGTTTGACTATCTCTGCAAAGCCCGTGATGAACTTGCGAACAAAGTTGATCTTCCTGAAGAAAGACTTCAACTCTTTCTTGCTGCCTGGCAGCTGAATTTTCATAATTGATTGAATACGCTGGGGATCAATAGAAATTCCTCGATCAGAGAGCACATGCCCAAGGAGTTTCCCTTTCGTGACTCCAAAGATACACTTCCTCGGGTTAAGGGATACCCCAAATGCACGGCACCTCTCAAAGACCTTGCATAAGTCGACGACATGATTGCTCCGTTGTTTTGAAAACACCGTTAGGTCATCCATGTAGATGATGATGCACTTGCCAATGAGATCCTTGAATGCAATGTCCATTGTGCGCTGAAAGGTGGCGCCGGCGTTGATGAGCCCGAAAGGCATCCTTCTATATGCGAATGTTCCCCATTTGGTGGTAAATGCCGTCTTGTGTCGATCTTCGTACTGCACCATGACTTGATTGTACCCTGAATATCCATCTAGGAAAGACATCATCTGAGATCCACTTACTATTTGTAGTACCTCATCCAAAGAAGGAACAGGGTAGTTGTCTTTTTTAGACGCCCGATTAAGGTTGCGGAAGTCCACACATAGCCTGATTTCTCCATTTTTCTTTCTGATAGGGACCAAATTTGCCACCCAGGTAGAGTGTCTAACCGGAAAGATGATCCTGGCCAATAGCAACTTCTGTACTTCTTTATGAATGATTGGTTCTAACAAAGCATTGGCAGGTCGCTGCCGCTAGCGGAACGGCTTCGTATCGGGTCTGAGAGGGATGGTGTGTGTAATGATCGATGTGTCGTAGGTTTTGAGGTCATCATAGCTCCAGGCTATGACATCGTGGTACTTCTGTAATGTCTCAATGATCCCCCGTCTTTCTTCGGGACCACATACCTTTCCTATGAACACGCTCTTAGCCTCGCCAGTTGTTCCTAGGTTGTAAGTGTCACACTGACCGTTGATGGTATCCTTTTGGGCCCGCTGATCCTGTTCCTTGATCTGATCTAGGTCAAAGATTCGCTCCAGTTCCACCATGCCTCTAGGGATGGTGTTGGTCTTCAGGTTAATGATTCCCTCTATATCTAAGTCAGCCTCTTGAGGTTCAACTTCGTCGATTATTTGGGCAGCAAACACATCTGAACTGGTGATAAAATCCAGGATATGTTTATCATCAGTAAATACTTAAAAATTGGCTACATTGTCCGGCACCGATGGGATAGAAGTGAGTTCTACCGTGAATCGCTTGAGGCCGGATAGGGACAAAGGTTGTAGCGTACCTACTGCTTGTGCCAAAGCATTAGCAGTAAAGTTCTGAGCGCGCGGGATCAACTGGATGTTGAAAGCGTCCAACCCTTCTAGCAGGTCCCATACGCGGTGCCGGTAGTTAGTGAGTCTTCGGTCATAACAAGAATATAACTTCCTGACTTGTTTTACGACCAACTCGAAATCCCCGTATACTTGAAGCATCTTTACATTCTTTCTTAATGCCAGCAAGAGGCCCAAGACCAAGGCCTCATATTCTGCCACATTGTTGGTACAATAAAATTGCAGTCTATGCGCGAAAAAATAAGACTTACCTCTCGGGCTGATCAGTTCGAAACCCGCCCCAGCTCCATGCTTGGATTTAGAACCGTCAAAGCGCAGTGTCCAGAACCCGGGAGAATTCTCGGATGCGGGGGTAACGGGAACTGCCTTGGCATTTGGTGGGGGTAGCATCTGAGTGACCGCTTTGGGAACTATAGAGGCGGACCCCGCCCGTCCGTCAGGCATGAATCTTGCACCGTGTAGAGGGATGGCCCGTTTCTGTGCATGTTTAATTGCTTCTTGACATAAGTAGCAGTCAAATTCTGAATGAGCGGCATTGTGTACCCGGCACCAATTGGGGAGCAAGAGCTCTTGAAGGTTCATCTGATTTCCAACGCTGAGCTGGTCACGTACGCACTTGGCCATAAAATCCTGGAAACCATCGAGCAGGCCTTGACCGCTACCATCTCCTAGCTCTTTGTCATCGGACTCTATGAGCCTTTCAGTGCTCGGAAGAGTGTTAGCCAAATTAGTGGGTGGGCTACATAGTACGAGTAGGACCTCGCTCGTTGATTCGCCCTCACAATCTTCCTGCTCATTTAGGTATGCAACCGGGGAATAGTTTCCCAGACTGGTTTCCACATATAACACCTCATTGGTGTTGTTATATTCAGTGATCATAAATTTCATTCGGGGTTCCCTGTCAATCCGGATCTGATTAGGCATTCCTTTCTATGGGAGCCATATGTGGGAGTAATCTGTGGCAGCGTACCCATTTAGTGCCCTCATGAAATCCCTACCCAGAATTATATCGTAGGTATCCGAGATGTCAGCTACCTGTATGTCAATAGTTTGTTGGATCCTGGGATCAGCAGCAAGTTGCATTTGGATCCTGTTGATCTCCCCAACTATGCTGATTTCGATTTTATCGAGCTGCGTTACCTTGCGATGTGAAGGGGTAGGTGTTACTCCTAGCGCCTTGCATACAGACAAAGGCATGACGTTGGCTAAAGCTCCGGAGTCCAGTAAGCAATTGTGAAGGTTTTTTCTGAACATATGGATGGTGGTTAGGAAGGGAGGGGTCTCGAATTTTCCTTGAAACAATCCTCCCGAAACATCCACCTGAGCGACCTGGGCCCTTTCCCTCTCACTGCATCTATTTTGGGTTGTCGCCGGGGTAGTTGCCCTTTCGGGCTGCTTGTCCGCCTGCTGAGCTGGTAGCGGGTCTATCTTGCTGCCAAAAATCTGCCTAATAACCGACTCATTCACCTGATCACCAAAAGAAACCTTCTTTGTCGGGACTTCTTCTAGGTTTTTCCACTGTGACGGGGTCCCATTTATCATTCGAAAGAAGGCACTCCTAACTGCAGACACCTTTAGGAGTTCAAAAGTAGACACGCTTAACTTTAC
>CM021100.1:899021409-899040969 GCA_007115665.2 Sequoiadendron giganteum | reverse complement strand
TTTTGAAATTTAGGTTTGTAGGGTCTTGACTTAGGAACTCTTTTTGGACACCTTGATGAAAAATGACCTATCTTGTTGCAAGAAAAACATTTAATAGGTAAGTTTCCTTTATACTTACCTTCTCCTCTGGCTTGCCTTTTGATAATAAGTGCTTCAAGCTTATTCAGTTCTCTTTCTTCTTCTTCAATCTATTTCATTTCTTCATCATATCTGAATATCTTTCTAGAAGAACTTTCACTCGGATCATATCTCTGCTTGTCTCTCCTAGAAGTAGTAGCTTTAAATGTAGATTTTGTCTTAGGAAGGGCATCACCGAATTAACTCAACTCAAAAGCAATAATTTTTCCAACCAACATATCTCTGGTTATATTTGTCACAATTCAGATCTTCTCAATGGCTACAACTTTGATTTTGTATGCATCAAGTAAGGATCTAAGCACTTTAGCAACAATCTCTGATTCATCCACTTGTCCACCAGCACATCTGATACCACACACAAGTTCATTCACTCTTTGCATGAAAGTAGCAATATTCTCATCATTACCCATCTTCAATAGTTCATATTTTCCTTCTAGACACTGTAGCTTAGCCATCTTCACATTAGCATCACCTTCATATAAAGTTTCTAACTTTTTCCAGATCTCATAAGAAGTTCTTAGATCCATAACATTTGTCATCTCAGAATCAGTCAAAGCACTCAACAATGCTTCCTTATCCCTGATGTTATATTCAACATCCCTAATCTCAACAGTAGTAGTAGGAACATTCAGAGGAATAACATACCTATTGCATGCAATGTTCTAGTAGGATTCACAAATGCATCTCAGATGACACTCCATTCGAGTCTTCCACAGAGAATAATTTGTTCCAGCAAATCTCAAACTATCCTTCTTGTATGTCACCATCCCGGATCACCTCAAGCTGTTAAAATTATTTCAAGGAACCTGCTTTGATACCAATTGTTGGCAACACAAGGGCAGAGAACTGAGAGGGGGGGGTGAATCAGTTGTCACATAATTTCAAACTTATTAACCTTTATTCTCAGATCTGATTAGTAAGAGTGAAAGCATGAATCAACAACACATCAGAAATACACATAACACAAATATTTTTGCATGCAAACCCTGTTAGGGGAAAAATCATGGTGGAGGTTAATCCACAAGTTATACCCTGTTAAAAGTATAAGAAGAATATATGAGGAATACACATGCATTTAGGCACACTTCCTAGAGCTCACTGCTCAAAGGAAGACTCATTGTCTTACGTAAAATATTCAGGTTAAATCCATCTAAAGAATTTGAATTGAGAAAGTAGCATCTACTAATGCCTGAGTACAGTTTCGGTTAAGCACATGAACACTTCTTTACTTTATTTCACTCTTCTTCACACTCTGCTCTACCTTTGAATGTTCTAAACCTTTTTTGCACATAGCACTTGCACACTTCACATACATCTCAAATGAAGAAACAACCACTTATATATATCTGCAACAAGAATTTACATTGCTTTATGTCAGCTTTAACAAAATAATAGAATGAATGCAAACTGTCGGCCCAAAACAATAAAGATTATCAATGCGCATCAACCAAGGTTGGCCACAACATAGTAGAGACCTAAAAAATGGAACACAAAACATCTTCAAAGATTATTCATCGAAGACCCACAACACGTTTCAAACACCTTGTCATCCATGAACATGAAAAACATGAACACGCAAGAGAATATCTTGGATCACGAGCACAATGATCAATGCAGACATGTAACACAGATAGAATATGATCTACAAATATCCATGAACACCACAGGAACACACACAACAAGTTAGATTACCAAAATCACATTATCTTATTCCATGAACACCATTTACAGTAACAAAATAGCTGTTAGAACACAAAAACTTATAACCTGCTCAAATCTTCATGCACACCTCTAAAACTTTCAGAGTAGAAACTAGATAGGATTAAAAACAAACCCTTTAATCTGCAAGATCTAGTTATCAACATATTGAAATTTCTACCACACTAATCTTCACTGCTTCACAGACAACTTGCAACATATTTTATTACAATTTTCTCAATATACTCTACATATACAGTCTTAAATACATTAATGCTAATAGTGTTGACATCAATGACAACCACATATCAAAAAATCAACCACAACATCCAACAGTTTCCACCATACACTCTACCTTAGTTATGGAGAAAGTGACCACGACTTGTCACTTGCTCATCCAACTTATTGTACCACCATGTAAAATAAATAAATATCCATTATTGGATCTTTTTCTATTAGCATCTCTAGCCTAATTTGAGTCCACACATACACAAATATCTAGGAATTTTGATCTACTATAAAATTACCATGATAAAACAAGAAATAGTTTGAGGTACCTTGAAAATATTTTAAGACTCTTTTAATTGCATCCCAATGAATCTATCTACCTGATTATACATAAGCCTATTGAGAATTCCCATTTCTTTGGCAATGTTTGGTCTATTATAGACCATAGCATGCATTAGACTTCCAATTGTACTCTAATAAGGTACCGTGCTTATGTCTTCCATTTGAAATGGAGAAATGGGAAATTTTGTAATAGATATTTTCATTTTAAAAGTGTCATGTCCCTTTTCAAATAAATTTTATTTAAATAAATTAAAAGCCTATTCCTATTTTCCCAAGCTAAGGAAAAATAATATGAGAACATTTTATTTAATATTTTAATTATTTTCTCACAAATTATAGACATATTTTTTAGAATTAATTAAATATTAAATATTGTATTTTATTTCATAAGTGGGGCATGGTTTTGGAGAGGAGATTTTGTAATTACTAGTTTATAACAATTATGAGAGGAATCTATGATAGTTCCATTAATAGGTTGTGCATGCAGTCAATGGTTGTAAGTGGTAGGTTATTTTTGGCATGCAAGGTGGTGTGGGAATCTCAAAATATATTTTTTAATTAATATTTTTTACCAAATGGGGCATATGGATTTGGGGTTATTATAAATATATAATTATTTTCTTTTAAAAGGACTTTTGATCATATTTTATTCACAACTTTTTGTATGAGCACTTATGCTTTTACAATTCCTTCTAAGGATTAAAACCCATTGAAGACATAGATCATTGGATGAAAACCCATTGATTTCTAGAGGAAATATTACTCAAATTTTGCATTTTTGCTTCAAGGATTTGCAAGATTTTATAGGTTGTTTCATTTTGTAATGTGTCTGTGTTGCAAAATTCTAGGAAACTTTGTGTGGAGTTGCATTTTTATATTTAGTGTGAGTTTTCATGGAGTGTATGGATGTTTAGATTGGTAATTTTTTGTCCTTCCAAATCAACTTCTAGATTTTTTAAGATTCATCTTTTACATAGGAGAAAAATATATTTTCTTTGTGTTGAGTTGTTGAAGGTTACAACTAAAATTTATGTGCAAGATTGTTTGTTGTTTTAGGTGTTATGTGTTGTCGATATTTTCTATTGTAGATTAGTTTGATTTTTTTCATTCATTTCTTGAGTAGTTCCAAGAGCTAGGAATGATCTAGCTTCGTTGCATTGTAAGTTTTGAGTTTTGGTGAGCTCTATGAAGTTTATTGAGTGAGGGTCTGTAAATTTGTTTCCAATGTTTGTGTGGAATTTTGGGTTATTGTTGTTTACTATTAGAGATCACTTTTATACTATGGGATTTTATATTGTTGTTATTTTTGGGTCCATTAGATCAGCCCTAGGTGTTGAGGAATTCATCTTATAGTTTCAAGGAGATTGGTATTGACATTGTTGTGTGAGTGCAGTTTTTAGGAGTAATTTGTTAAAATAATTTCCTAGATTTGTTCTTATTTTTCATATTCTATTGTAGTAAAATAATCATGTAATAAATCATATTTTATTTTTAAATATATTTTCAAGAATTTTGTGCAAAGATTGGTTAAATCAAGTGCATCATTTTGTGATGAAATTGCTTAATCTCTGTGGGGTTTTCATTGCATATCAATATTTATTTGAAGAGGGTTTGAAGTCTAATATTTTAACTCAAATTTTATGTGTTTTGCTATAAATTTGCAAAATATTTTTATTTCGGACATTACACAAAGTAACAAGTGTTGCAAGAATGGAAGGAATGGAGGTGTTGTCATTGATGTCAACTAGTCAATTGGTTATCTACTAATTGATGTCGATTGTATATGTCAAGGATATTGAGAAAATTATATTGAAGGAATATTGCAAGTGTTCAGTGGTTGCTCCAGGTTTCGCTCCTATGTTTGTGTGGTTTAGATATGTTCATCGTGATTGTTGGAAGTTGATATATCTAGATTTTTGGCTATTGATTTATTGTTTAGTGCGAGTTATGTTCACCAGTTGTGAATTGTGGTTCTTTGAGGTTCTGGTTGAGGTTCAGGAGAAATATTGTCGGTCTGGATTTCTCTTTGTTGAATTCTTATGACTTGTGGTTCAAGAATTGTGTTGCTATGATCACGATAAAGCTAATCTTGGTATCTCGAAGGTTCGTGCTTAATTGTTCTATGTGTTTTACACTAGTTTGATCGACCTTGTGTTAAACACTATCTTCGGAGTTAATGAAGAGTGTGTTAGGGTTGCCCTCATTCTAATTCCACCCTAGAATTTTTTGGCGCCAACCTAATTTGAATTTAATTTTGGATTGACAACTTTGGATATGTTTCAAAGTTGAAGATGGTATAGAAACAAGATGAGTTACTAGTGACGAAGGATGCATACAAGAGCAAAGAAGAGAGATAATCGAAAAATAAAAAGTGTAGATAGATGCGAGATTGATGCTATTCAATAAGTGTGTGTAATGTGAGTGGGTAGATTGGTACTAAGCCTAAATGTTGAGTTCCTGGATGCAATGGGAAGAAGGTGTACTCTATCATTCATGCATGTCTATGAGTGGTTGTGATGGATTTATCTGTTGCATTGAGATTTCCATCTCTCTATAGCATGTCTCTTTTATCTTCTTTGTATCTTTGTGCTAGTGAGCCCTCCGGGTTGTTAGCCCTATTGGACAATGAGTCATGTTCTAGATAGCGAGTCCTTGTTTTGGTAGTGAGCCTTATTTTTCAGGCAGTGAGCCTCTTGTAATTAATTTTGATATTCTCTATAGTGTGATTTAATCCTCACCGTGGTTTTTACCTCATTGGATTTTCCACATAAATCTGGTGTTGTGTTTGTATGATGGTTTTTAGTTTATACACTTGCACTTAATGTTTAATCATTTAAGTAGCGTTAAGGATTAGTTCTGATAATTGGATTAAAGGTTTAATTATGTGACAATTGATTCACCCCCCCTCTTAGTTGTCCTATTCAACAATTGGTATCAGAGCTTGGTGTTGGATGTTGTGATTGTGTTGTTGATATGTGGTTGTCATTGATGTCAACACTATTAGCATTAATGTCTTTAAGACTGTATATGTCGAGGATATTGAGAAAATTGTTATAAAATATGTTTCAGGTTGTCTGTGAAGCAGTGAAGATCAGTATGATGGAAAGTTTAGTATGTTGATGGTGAGAAGTTTTGGATTAAAGAGTTTCTTTTCAGGTGTATCTAGTTTATACATCAAAATTTTCAGAGGTTCGCATGAAGATTTGAGTAAGTTATGAGTTTTTGCGTTTAGACAATTATTTTGTTACTGTAGCTGGTGTTCCTGGAAGAAGATAATGTGATTATGATAATCTAAGTTGTTGTGAATGCTCATGTGGTGTTTGTGGATGTTTCTAGATCATGCTCTATTTGTGTTGCACATCCACATTGATCGTTGTGCTTGCAATCAATGATTTTCTCTTGTGTGTTCATGTTTTTCATGCTCATGGCCGACAAGGTGATTGTAGCATGTTGTGGATCTTCGAGGATTAATTTTTGAAGGTGTTTTGTGTTCCAAGATATTTTTTTAGGTCCCTACTATGTTGTGGATAACTTTGGTTGATTCACATTAATAATCTTTATTGTTTTGGGCCGATAGTTTGTATTCATCTTATTATTTTGTTGAAGCCAACATGTAGCAATGTAATTCCTTGTTGTGGATATATATAAGTGATTCTTTCTTCATTTGAATGTGAGTGAACAAGTGTGTGTGCATGAATAATGTTCTAAATCTTTCGAAGGCAGAGTAAAGTGTGAAGAAGTGTTCATGTGCTTAACCAAAACTGTAATCAAACATTAGTAGATGCTACTTTCTCAGTTCAAAATGCAAATGGTTGTAATCCAAATGTTTTTGTAAGACAACGATTCTTCCTTTGTATTTGAGAAGTGAGCTCTAGGCAGTGTGCGTGAATGCATGTGCATTCCCCATTTATTCTTCTTATACTTTTAATAGGGTATAAAATTGTGGACTGACCTCCACCATGGTTTTTCCCCTAACAAGGTTTCCATGTAAAAATGTTGGTGTTATGTGTGTTTCTAATGTGTTGTTGATTTATGCTTTCATGGTTATTAATCAGATCTGAGAATAGGGGTTAATAAATTTAATAAGTTTTAAATTTTGTGACAACTAATTCACCCCCCCCTCTCAGTTGTCTACCCTTGTGTTGCCAACAATTGGTATCAGAGTAGGTTCCTTGGAAGAATTTAACATCTTGAGGTGATCTGGGATGGCGACATATAAAAAGGATAGTCTGAGATTTGATGGAACAAATTATTCTTTGTGGAAGACTCGATTGGAGTGTCATATGAGATGCATTGGTGAATCCTACTGGATCATTACAAGTAATAGGTATGTTATTCCTCAAAATGGTCCTACTACTACTGCTGAGATTAGGGATGTTGAATACAATATCAGGGCTAAGGAAGCATTATTGAGTGCTTTGACTGATTCTGAGATGACGAATGTTATGGATCAGAAGACTGCTTATGAGATCTGGAAAAAGTTGGAAACTTTATATGAAGGTGATGCTAATGTGAAGATCGCTAAGCTAAAAAGTCTAAAAGGGAAATATGAACTATTGATAATGAGTGATGATGAGAATATTACTACTTTCATGCAAAGAGTGAATGAACTTGTGTGTTATCAGATGTGCTAGTGGAAAGTTGGATGAATCAATGTTGATAAAGTGCTTAGATCCTTGCCTAATGCATACAAAGTCAAAGCTACAACTATTGATGAGCTCCGGATATGAAAAATGTAACCAAAGATATGTTGATTGGTAAACTTACTACTTTTGAGTTGAGTGAATTCGGTGATACCCTTCCTAAGACATAATCTCCATTCAAAGCTACTACCTCTGGAAGAGATAAGAAAAGATATGATCTGGGTGAAAGTTCTTCTAGAAAGGTATTCAAGTATGAGGAAGAAATGAGATAGATTGAAGAAGAAGAGAGAGAACTGGATGAGCTTGGAGCACTTATTTTCAAAAGAGAAGCCAAAGGACAAGGTAAGTATAAAGGAAAGTTTCCTATTAAATGTTTTTCTTGTAATAAGATAGGTCATTTTGCATCAAGGTGTTCAGAAAGAGTTCCTAAGTCAAGACCTAACAAGCCTAAATTTCAAAGGAAGTGTTATTATGTTGCTGATGAAGGTGTGATAGATGATGAATCTGATAAAGGGAATGTAAGTGAAGATGAGTTTGTGTTTATTGCTGTCAAGGAAAATAATCTCGTGTCTACTAAATCTGCTAGTTGTAAAAATGTGGAGAAAGCCCTAGCTGCTCGAGTTAAAGAGAAGGATGAATGGGTAATTGATAGTGGATGCTCTCATCACGTGATAGGTGATAAAAGCAATTTTGTAAGAGTGGAAAAGTATGATGGTGGTGTTGTAAGATTTGGTAATAATAATGGTGGTATAATCCGTGGCAAAGGATGTATTTATTTTGATGGTAAGCATAATACTAATGATGTCCTTTATGTGGAAGGTTTGAAGCATAATATTTAAGTGTCAGAAAAATGGTTGATAAGGGATACAATATTCAATTCAAGGATGGAAAGTGTAGAATACTGGGAAGTTCCAGAAATGTGATTGCTTCAGGTACAAAAGGAAAAGGCAACATCTTTCACCTGAATTTTGCTAGTAAAAGTTATATGATTTCTCAAGTTGATGAAAGGTGGTTGTGGCATAGGAGAATGTGTCATGTAAAATTTGAAAATATTATCAAGATAAGTTCTACTCAGGAAGTGAGAAATCTTACTAAGTTGGTAAAACCTTCTAATGCCATATGCAAGGAATGTCAGTTAGGAAAGAAAACTAGAATTTCATTTCAAAGCAAAGAAAATTGTTTAAATGAATTGTTGGAGCTTGTGCATACTGACTTGTGTGGTCCTTCTAGAGTCAAAATTTTACAAGGTTACAGGTATTTCATGTTGCTTATTGATGATTATTCTAGGATGATGTGGGTTACTTTCTTAAGGGAGAAATATTAAGCTCTAGAGAAGTTCAAGATCTTTAAGGTTATGGTTGAGACAAAGATAGGTCTAAAGATTAAGTGTTTGAGATCAGATAGAAGTGGTGAATTCACTTGTGGTGAGTTTAATTATTTTTGTGAAGTGCATGGGATAAAGAGACAATTATCTGCACTGTGGACCCCTCGACAAAATGGAGTTGTGGAAAGGAATAACATGACAGTTCAAGATGTTGCTAGGACTATGATGCTGGAAGGAAATGCTCCTCATATCTATTGGAGAGAAGTTGTGAGTACTAATGTTTATATCCTCAACTAGGTACAAATAAAGGGTGATATCGATAAGACCCATTTTGAGCGATGGTCTGGTCATAAGCCTACTATTAGATATTTCAAAGTCTTTGGGAGTAAATCCTATATCAGAAGAGATGAAGAAATAGGAAAGTTTGATGCTAGGAGTGATGAAGGAATCTTTCTTGGTTATTCTACTAAGAGTAAGGCATACCGGTGCTACAACAAGAGATTGAGGAAAATGGTTGAAAGCACAAATGTTAAGTTTGATGAAGACATTGCTAGACCATCCAAAACTTGTGGATATGATTTTGATGATTAGAATGACAGTACAAAAAAAGGCCAAACTTCAAATCAAGTTTAGATCGTTCCAGTGAATCAAGAAGACCAAGAGGAAGGAGAAAATAGTGAAAGTGCAAAAGAGAGATCACAAGAGCCTGAAGTTCAAGAGCATCCTAAGACTCCAAGGTATGTGAGATTAAATCATTCAGGAAATTAGATTATAGGTGATAAGAACAAAGGTGTCTAGACTAGGAGAAGAATTGCAGAAGAATACTATTTAATAGCAAAGACTGAGCCTAATAGTGTCAATGAAGCATGCAAAGATGAACATTGGATTGAAGCAATGAAAGGAGAACTAAAACAAATTGAGAAGAATAATACATGGATTCTTGTTCCTAGACCTAAGGACAAAAATGTAATTGGAACTAAATGGGTCTTTAGAAACAAGTTGAATGAGCAAGGTGAAGTTGTTAGAAACAAAGCAAGATTGGTGTTTAAAGGATATTCTCAGATGGAGGGAATTGACTTTGAAGAGACTTTTTCCCTTGTTGCTATAATTGAAGCTATGAGACTATTTCTTGCTTATGTTTCTTACAAAAACTACAAGGTTTATCGGATGGATGTCAAGTCAACATTTCTAAATGTCGAATTGGAAGAAGAGGTGTATGTTGAACAACCTGATGGATTTCAATTGACTGATCAGGGAGATATGGTTTTTCAGTTGAAGAAAGCATTATATGGACTCAAGCAAGCCCCTAGAGCTTGGTATGCCAGATTGGACAAGTTTTTGTTGAAGCTTGGATTTAAAAAAGGTACTGCTGATAGTAATTTGTATTTCAAGATTGATGATGATAAAGATTTGATTGTGGAAGTCTTTGTTGATGATATCTTTTTTGGAGGGGATGAAGATTTGTGCATTAAGTTTGCTGATGAGATGCAAAATGAATTTGAGATGTCAATGATTGGAGAGATGAAATTCTTTTTGGGATTGCAAATTACTCAGTTAGATAAATGAATCTTTATATCTCAGTCCAAGTATGTGAAAGAATTGCTAAAGAAGTTTGGTATGGAAGATTCAAAGCTAGTCGATACACCCATGGTGACCAGATATAAGTTGAGAACAAATGATGATTCTTCGAAGGAAAATCAGACTAGATATAGATCAATGATTGGTGGATTGATTTATTTGACTCAAACTAGACATGATGTCATGAATGTTGTATGCATTGTTGCAAGATTTCAAGCCGATCCTAAGGAATCTCATGTGACTGTTGTGAAGAGAATTTTTAGATACTTGAAGGGAACAGTTGATTTTGGCCTGTGGTATCCTAAAGATGATGATCTTACTTTTAGTGCCTTTACTGATGTTGATTGGGCAGGAGATGTGAATGACGAGAAAATTACTAGTGGTGGCACATTTTTCTTGGGAAATAAGTTGATTTCATGGTTAAGTAAAAAACATAATGCCATTTATTTGTCTACTGCAGAGGCAAAATACATTATTGCTACTAACAATTATATTCAAGTATTGTGGATGAAGTAGATGTTGAAAGATATCGGAGTTATGTATGATGAGCCTATTGCTATATTATGTGATAATTCAAGTGCAATTAACATTTCTAAGAATTCGGTGCTGCATTCAAAGACCAAGCATATATCTATCATGTTTCACTTTTTGAGAGAGAAGGTGAGTGAAAAGGAAGTCAGATTGGAGTATGTGCCTACTAAGGAACAAATTGTAGACATCTTTACCAAGCCGTTGCCTAAGGATAATTTTGATTATATCAAAGGGAAGTTAGGGGTGATTACCCCTCCCAATCATAACTAAGATGCATTGTCTTGCATCAGTCTATGCATTTCACAGTAATATCTTGATTTAGATTGATGTTGTGGTGGTTGCTACTTAGGGGGAGTAGTCAGATGATTCAGATATGTGGTTCAGAGCTTGTGTGTACCTTTGTCATTGATGTCAAAGGAGGAGAAGAGAAATGTGAAAAGATGGGAATTATCTGAGGAGAAGAAGTCATGAGAAAAGAGTCAGAACCTAAGGGGGAGTAAGTGCTGAAGTTGGTTGTGTTGATGGTGTTTTTCACATCATGTGTTTCCATGAATGCCAAAGGGGGATATTTTTGGATGTTGTGGTTATGTTTCTGATATGTGGTTGTCATTGACGTCAACACTTTTAGCATTAATGTCTATAAGACTGTATATGTCAAGGATATTGAGAAAATTGTAATAAAATATGTTGCAAGTTGTCTGTGAAGCAGTGAAGGTCAGTATGATGGAAATTTCATTATGTTGATGGTGAGAAGTTACAGATTAAAGGGTTTGTTTTCAGGTGTATCTAGTTTATCCATTGAAAGTTTCAAAGGTTTGCATGAAGATTTGAGAAAGTTATGAGTTTATGTGTTTGGATAGTTATTCTGTTATTGTAGCTAGTGTTCCTAGAAGAAGATAATGTGATTCTGGTAATCTGAGTTGTTGTGAATGCTCTTGTGGTGTTTGTGGATGTTTCTAGATCATTCTCTATCTATGTTGCATGTCCTCATTGATTGTTGTGCTCGTGATTAGTGATTTTCTCTTGTGTGTTCATGTTTTTCATGCTCATGGCCGACAGGGTGATTGTAGCATGTTGTGGATCTTCGAGGAATAATTTTTGAAGGTTTTTTGTGTTCGAGGATATTGTTTTAGTTCCCTACTATTTTGTGGATGACTTTGGTTGATTCACATTAATAATATTTATTTTTTTCGGCCGACAATTTGCATTCATCTTATTATTTTTTTGAAGCCGACATGGAGCAATGTAATTCCTTGTTGCTAATATATATAAGCGATTCTTTCTTCATTTGAATGTGAGAGAAAAAGTGTGTGTGTGTGTGAGTAATGTTCTAAATCTTTCAAAGGTAGAGAAAAGTGTGAAGAAGAGTGAAGAAGTGTTCATGTGCTTAACCGAAACTATAATCAAGCATTAGAAGATGCTACTTTCTTAGTTAAAAATCTAGATGGTTGTAATTTGAATGTTTATGTGACAGTGAGTCTTCCTTTGTATTTGAGTAGTGAGCTCTAGGCAGTGTGCTTGAATACATGTGCATTCCACATTTATTCTTATTATAATTTTAACAGGGTATAAACTTGTGGACGGACCACCGTGGTTTTTCCCCTAATAGGGTTTCCACGTAAAAATCTTGGTGTTATGTGTGTTTCTGATGTGTTGTTGATTTATGCTTTCACGGTTATTAATTAGATCTAAGAATAGGGGTTAATAAATTTAATAAGTTTGAAATTATGTGACAACAGATTCACCCTCTCTCTCAGTTGTATGCCCTTGTGTTTCCAACACTTGGTTCCTTGGTCAAGAGCTTAACCGCTTGAGGAAGGTCTAGGATGGATAGCAAAATGATTTATGATTATCTGAGTTTCGATGGAACTAATTATGCTATATGGAAAATATTGATGGAAGAATATCTAAAATATTATGGATATGATGTAGAGAAAGCTTACAAGAATCCTTACACTCCTCCTGCTAATGGTCTGAGCATGGCTGATGAGATCAAAGCACATGAAGCGAACAACAAGGTGAAGTAAATTTTAAAGAATAGTCTAGTACATTCTGAGTTAATTAAAGTTCAAAATCTGAAGACTACTAAGGAAGTCTGGGATGTTTTGGAAAGGGCACATGAAGGTGATGAAAGAGTCAAAGAGGCAAAGTTGTAGAATTTGGAAACACAATTTGAGCTTCTATATATGTCAGAAGATGAGAATGTTAAAGCCTATATAGAGAGATTGGATGAGATAGTGGTTGGAATGCGAGGACTTAGCACTAGTGTAGATGAAATTAGGATTTTGTAAAGAAGATTCTTAGAACTCTCCCTAATGCTTATATCGAGAAGGTGTTTTCTATTGAACATAGTATAGATTATAAGACCTGCACTAAAGACCTACTGATATTTCTGACATCTTATGAGATGAGGAAGCCAAATCTAAGGAATGGATGCAAATTAGAAACTACTTTTAAGGCTACAAAAGCTGAAGATCTGAATAAATATAGTCTTGATAAAATAGAAGCTAACTTTGTAAGAAGGATGAGGAAAGGCTCCAAAAAGTATGAAGGTAAGTTACCCTTTAAATGCTTTAGTTGTGGAGAAATAGGTCATTATGTTGCAAAGTGTTTGGAAAGAGCTAAGAGGAATAAACAAAGATATGAGAAAGAAAAGAAAGGCAAGAAAATTAATAGAAATTATTATGTGAATGAGAATACTAGTATATTTGATGAGGATTTTGATTATGAGGACCCTAGGGACAATAAATGCTTGTTCCTAGCTAAAAAGGATGAACCTACTTCTTCTAATATTGTAGAGAGTGCTAATGTCAAGGTTGATGAAGGCATATTATTGGATATTCTAATAAAAGAAAAGAATACAAAATTTTCAATAAAAGAATGAGAAATATTGTAGAGAGTTCTAATGTCAAGGTTGATGAAACAATGAAGAATTGTATTGATATTAATGGATTTGTATCTAATGAACCTGATTGTGTAAGAATAGAAGAGATTGTGGAAGGAATGGAAAAGGATGAGCAAGAAAAGAAGGATGAACAAAATGAAAGAGAAGAAGAATCTCTGGTGGTGTCCCCTAAGACACCTAGGTATGTACAAAATAATCATTCAGAAAATCAGATTATTGGAGACAAGACAAAAGAGTATTGACTAGAAGCATAGTTATTGCTTAAGTAAACCTATTTTTATTTTCTGAGATTGAACTGAAAATTGTAAAAGAAAGCATGTAAATATGAACATTGGATGGAAGCTATGAAAGAAGAACTTATGCATATTATGAAGAATCAAACTTGGGAATCGGTCCCAAGGCCGACATACAAAACATTATTGGATCAAAGTGGGTGTTAAAACATAAGTTGAATGAGAATGGAGAAGTGGTTAGAAATAAAATGTGGCTTGTGTGTAAAGGTTAATCACAAGTAGAAGGAATAGATTTCACTAGTAGAATTTAGCAAATATATAACTAGGTGACTAAAAATTTTAGTCACAATAACTAAAAATGACTAAATTCTACTCATTTTTTGCAACTCAACTATCAATGAGTAAATAAATGACTAATCTAGTCATTGACTAAAAAATTATTCATTCACAAAATAAAAATGACTAAAGACTTAGTCGTCAAATCCAAACTAGACAATTTTTTTTAAAAACAAGTCGACCAATTATTGGCACAATGTATTCATGCACGCGATGTATTGGCACAATTATTCACATTCATTGCAGATTCATTTGTCTCGCTTGACCTCGCTTCATTTGTTAGCCTAGCATGAGACATTTTGATCAATTTTAGCAGATATTTGCATGTACGATAAGGATTCAGAGAGGACCTGGAGACTTCTGAAAAGGCAGGAAAGGGCAAGGAATTTAGAGTTTGCTGCAATGAATTTGAATTGCTGAGGCCCTCTGTAGAGAAATCAGATTTGGGGACTCCCTCTACAATGAATTTAGAGATAATTTGAAACCCTCATTACATTAAACACAAATTCGAAATGCTCATTACAATCTGCTACTCTTAATACTGTTTTATTGCTCTTAATAATATTCTACTACTCTTAATAATGTTCTTTTACAATCTTGCCACTGTTCTGCTTCATAATGTGTTCGAGCTAAATATAATAAAATTTGGGTGTCAGTGCCAAAATATAATTTCCTCAAACAATTTTGATACATTTCATTACAAGCGCAAACTGTCCTTGTGCAAAATAAACACGTGTTAGATTTACCCACACATCAAGCATTTGAACAAATATGTTTCCTACAACAACTTCTTGTACCTGTGTAAATATTTCCTTTACAATATCAAATTGACCCCTTTCAACTAGCACAATGGTTGCCCCATTTGCAACATAAACATTTCATGGTCTTTGTGCCAATACTTTACCCACACATCAAGCATCTGAACAAAGTTGTTTCCTGCAACAACTTCTTGTACCTGTGTAAAAATTTCCTTTGCAATATCAAATTGACCCCTTTTAGCTAGCACAATGGCTACCCCATTTGCAACATAAATATTTCCTAGTCTCTATGCTAACACTTAAGTGGCCCCTTTTATGACATTAAGATCCTCTTGATTTATTATTATACTCCTATTTTCCAAGAGAAAAATCCACAAGGCCCATGGGAAATGAATGATGAGAATTTGAGTTTCAACTTGATTTCATTTTGAAAAGGGGACATTACATTGTACAAGATTTATTTAACAATAGAATCATTTAATCCACCTATTTGGGACTATACAATAAAAATGGATGAATTAATCCATTTTCAATTATGGGTTCTTTCAATCTAGAATCTGATAGAAATATAAAGCATAATACATTGAAGGACACAAAATATGTTCTAAAATAAAGAATAAAATAGGTTGCTCATGAAAAACAAGAAAGAGGAAAAATGAAAAGATAACATACAGATGATTCATTTGAGGTTTTTGATAAGATCTCATTTAACTATGTCAAATGGATTTGGAAGGGATAAATCATATTTGATTGACTAAAATTTTGAGGTAGCCTATCCATCGCCATTGTATGCATCATCTTCTCTTGGAATATTTTTCTACAATGCACCAAGCCTAGAATTGATTGGGGATACACTTAAGGTGGATACAAATTCATCAAATGCTTTATCTATGCTTTGAAACATGAAACTGAAAATAGGTGACTAGCTTAAAGAAAAAGAAACAATTAAAGTATCACGCCAACTTGTCTTGGTTGATGAAGCAAAATGAAAAGTTGATGAAGAATGAAGGGTTTGGATGGAAAGGAGAAAGAACAAGGAATAAATTTGGTGGGTGATGCAACAAGATGAGAAATTTGAACATGTGAAGGAATTATGGAAGAGTAAGCGTAAGGACAAGGATGATGACAATGATGAGGTTGGTCAGTTTGAGAAGAAACAAAAGAAGGAAAAGAAGAAAAAGAAGAAGGATAAGGACCACAAGGCTTATGATTCTTATATGGAGGAACCTAATGTTGGCATGGAAGATGAGGAAAATTATATGAGTGATAAGGCACATGATGATGCAGAAAATTCCCAAGATCTTCTTGTAGCTATAGGTCTAGAAGACTTTGATGATGGCGAGACAAATTCTCCAATTTCAAAAAATCACGAAGGAGACATGCATACTCTGATTCTGAAGATGATGAACCATTGCAAAAACAAAGTTTGAGAGAAGATGATCCATATGATGATGATGTCTAGGCTTCCTGAGCTTTAACCAAACCTAGCTCCTATTTTCCAAGAGAAAAATCCCCAACGCCCATGGGAAATGAATGATGAGCATTTGAGTTTCAACATATTCCAAGAGAAGATGATGCATACAATGATGATGGATAGGCTACCTCAAAATTTTAGTCAATAAAATATGCTTTGTCCCTTCCAAATCCATTTGACATATTTAAATGAGATCTTATCAAAAACCTCAAATGAATCATCTGCATGTTATCTTTTCATTTTTCCTCTTTCTTGTTTTTTATGGGCAACCTATTTTAGTTTGTTGAAACTCAAATGCTCATCATTCATTTCCCATGGGCCTTGGGGATTTTTGTTTTGGAATATAGGAGCTAGGTTTGGTTAAAGCTCAGTAAGCCTAGAAATCATCATCATATGGATCATCTTCTCTTAAAATTTGTTTCTACAATGGTTCATCATCTTTAGAATCAAAGTATGCATGTCTCCTTTGTATTTTGTTGAAACTGGAGAATTTGTCTCGCCATCATCAGAGTCTTCTAGACCTATAGCTGCAAGAAGATCTTGGGAATTTTTTGCATCATCTTGTGCCTTATCACTCATATAATTTGCCTCATCTTCCATGGAAACATCAAGTTCCTCCATATAAGAATCATAAGCCTTGTGGTCCTTATCCTTATCCTTATTCTTTTTATTCTTTTCCTTCTTTTGTTTCTTCTTAGACTGACCAACCTCATCATCGTCATCATCCATGTCCTTATGCTTAATCTTCCATAATTCCTTCACATGTTCAAACTACTCCTCTTGTTGCATCACCCACCGAAGTTCTTCCTCCTACTTTCTCCTTTCCATTGGAATCCTTCATTCTTCATCAAATTTTCATTTTGCTTCATTATCTAAGAGAAGCTGGTGTGCTACTTTAATTGTTTATTTTGATTTAAGCCAATCATTTGTTTTCAGTTCCATGTTTCCAGGCACACATAAAGCATTTGATGAGTTTTTATCCACCTTAAGTGCATCCCCAATTAATTCTAGGCTTATTTGGATCTCATTCCAAGCCTGAGCCATGCCTGCAAGATGTAGATATGCATCTATATAATCAGGAAACTTGAACAATTTTGGCATGTATAAAAGATTTGCTTTTTAAGTATCATGCAGCTGTTCAAACAACCTAACATGATTAAATAATGTTGTGACTTTATCCCATGGTAACTCAAAATGCAAAAAATTGTTCACTAAATGTGGGAATCCTACAATTAAAAAATGCACAAAATGCATAAAACTGACCATAAAGATTTTTCCCCATTTCAAATAGTAAAATTGCCAAAAAATGTGTTCAAAACCTGTAAAAAAATGCAAATAAAATCATGATGATTTTCATGCCAAAAAAAAATAATGATACCATAGCTTGTTTCTTACGATTATGCTTTGATAGATTTTTTCCAAGCATCCATAGCTTGTTTCTTACGATTATGCTTTGATAGATTTTTTCCAAGCATCCATAGCTTGTTTGAAATCACTTGTTTTAGGCTTTTAGCCATAGCAGCAAGGTACTGATCTATTTGATAAAATGCTTTGGTAGACATGTATAAAAAATGTGGTAGCATAGACAAGACAATGGACTTTGGAAAAGATTCCTCAAAGAAATGAGGTCTCATGGTGATGGAATGCCATGACAAGTGAATTTCTATGGATTTTCATGGCATTTCATCACCATGCGACCACATTTCTTTGAGGAATTTTTTCAACTAGTTCAATGCCTTGTCTATGCTATTACTTACTATTATGCTTTGAAAGATTTTTTCCAAGCATCCATAGCTTGTCTGAAAGCACTTATTTTAGGATTTTAGCCATAGAACCAAGGTAGTGAACTATTTGAAAAAATGCTTTGGTAGATAATATGTATGAAAAATATGGTAGCATAGACAAGGCAATGAATTGTTTGAAAAAATTCCTCAAATAAATGTGGTCTTATGGAATGCCATGACAAGAAAATGCAATTGGTAGCTGCTCTGAGTTATTAGTTATGCAATGTGAATTAATTGCATAACTACTTAGGTTGACTTTGTAAAAACTATATTGTAATTGAAAAATTATCATCTATCAACATCTAGTTATTAGTTATGCAATGTGAAGTAATGCTTTGAGTTTGAAAGATGTGAAATGCAATGTAATAAAAAATGCAGATGATTATGAACAAATAATTGATACCAATTCATAATATACCCCTATATTCCAACCTAAAATACATACAAATCCAATCATACACAGTATTATCAACAAATAATTGAGACCAGAATTCGAGCACCAGATTAAATCTTCTTGCCCATTGATTGCTTCAAATAGATATTACAATATAACATAAGTCTCCTCATATTTGTTTCTATAAATGCCTATGATGATGATATCAAAATTTGGTCTTGGTTTCTCTTTTAAAAGAGAAGCAACAAGCTTCAGATCGTTACAAAATATGGCATATTTTTAAAATTCATTCCTCTTCATATAAACTAGACTAAACATTAGTTTTTTCATATAAATTTATATCCTGATGATGGATCATGGAGTATGATCCGAAGCATTGATGTAAAAATATGCACACAGTTATTTCCAGAAATCTTGATTACAATTAGTTTTTTCTTCAAACATAAAATAGAGAAAGTAGATAACTAATGAAGTTCACAACACTCGTGACACCATAGTCCATTAATCTCCGTAAGGCACCCGTAATCACCTAAGATTTGTTCAAGGCACTTTCTCCATATTAGTGCATCTGAATGTGTGGTTCTTCCACTGTGACAACCCCAAGGCCTACTGTTTGGGGGGAGGACCCATATACCTCTGCTCCCACTCATACACTATATAATCATGTGGCCATTTGTATCCTTTAATTTTCAATATATTTGCAAGGTGAATCTTCCATCGACTATCTAGTAATGCCCTTCCATCCATGATTAAGTCAAACCTGTCAAGACTCAAATCACCATCCTTATGTATATGAGTGATGCACTATGGAACAATCTAGCCAAATTCAATCTTCCATTCGTTGAGGTCCTTCAAGTGGTCATCATCTTTCAATAGTTTTGGCACAAACCACTAATTCAAAGTATGAAATGAATCTATTCTTGTTCTAATCTTTTGGCCCTCTCCTTGCATATATTGGAATTCATCTATAACTATTTTGGCCATCTACTCTATAGATTTTAATGTTGCAGGAGCCTTAGTACTCCTCTGTAAGATTCTGCACAAGGTTACCAATGTGTGGTGTATGGGTTGCCCGTTCTTAAAAGGGGATCCAATATGGGTAGATGTGTTTTCATATGATCAATTGCCTGTGTCAGTGAGTTGTAGCAATCATACACACTTTCTAACTTATCTACAATTAGATTTATCCTATGC
>CM021100.1:898854722-899019851 GCA_007115665.2 Sequoiadendron giganteum | reverse complement strand
TATATAATTCATTAAACTTATTAATTATCATATCAATCCTCTTGATAGGATCTACTTCCTCTATGAAATAACCCAATAAATCACAGTGCTTCATCTTTCTTTCTTGCTCAATTTTTTTCATAAGTTCCCATTTTCTCTTCCTATCATTTACATGTTGAGGAGTGAAAAAGTTTTTGATTGCATCTTCTTCATAGTCAATCTGGTGAGTAACCATAGCCTTGGTAAGGATGGTGCATCTTACAAAATTCATGTGACTGTTAGGGTCAAAAGCTCTTTCCTTTCTAGACTATAAAGAGTACCTTGATTTTAGATAATTTTTCAACTCTTCAAGTGTATCGGATCCCATTGATAGTTCCCAACATGTCAAATTGGGTAGAAATTTACCTTTCCTTTGTTTACTCATGACATCATTTTCCATCCATAGAATTTTCCACATGAACTCTAAAAAGGCTAATTGAAGGGGGGAAAACTTTGGAAATATATGTGGGGCATGTGGGCATCCATAAATATTGATTATTGTGGTATCTAGTAGAAAAAACCAATCACCCAAGTTATGAGTATAGCCTTGCTCAGGTTTCAAAGCCAAAGGTCTTAACAATTATAGCACAAGTGTGCGTAGTCTTGGTGGTTGGTGGCCAAGAATTCTCATAATTTTTTACACAAACTCATCATGGAATATAACATAAATTGAATTCTTACATCTGTTGTACCATATATAACACCATAGTTGCACTAACAAAAAATTCCCCTGCTTGACAATTTGACCCAAACACATCCTTTTGCTCCATCTATCTTTATTCTGGGATAATATCAGGTGGCACAACAAAGAATATTGTTTCAATGTTATTGGGGCTCTATTTTCCCTAACTTGCAGAAATGCTTCATGCAATGCTTTCTCAAGATATGAAGCAAAATCATATTCAATGTTTGTCTCAGGGTTTTGGATCCTCATAGCCATCATCATTAAACTAACTAGCATTCACTCTTTTGCATCTATCCCAAGTACTTAATAGATAGAAAAGTAGGTTTTCTTGAAATAGAATTGGAAAGTTGAGACTTCAAATGGTTCAGTACCAGAAGGGGATATAGGAATCCCATTATCATGTAAATGGGGACTTCATCACTTCTATGGGTTCTCCTCAATCTAGTATAATATTCTTTACTTCTTTGCAAATCAATTTTAGTTAGGGCTTGTTTGTTTAGGTCAAAACATTCAATGATGGCCGCTTTAGTCAACACAACTAATGGTGAACCATCTGGAAATCTCACAGATCTAGTAGTAGGATGATAACTCTAAGCCAATATCTTATTAACTCTACATCTATAAAAAAATTTGGTACAATTAACTTGGCCAAATATAATGCCCATGGATTTGACTCTAGAATATTGCCCTCCCTTTTGTCATAAAAGTACCAGAACATTTCCCACCCAGAGATAGGGATAAGGGAATCTCTACAACCCTGAGCCACATCACTAAAAACATTCTTAAATCCTCTCTCAATTGATTTAGGGAGGATGTCCATGATAGACTGGTGTAAGGACCTATTTTTAACCTTAGATTCTTCATTTTTAGTTTGAGGTTCTTTCTTCTTGGGCGACATGATGTCCTTTTTAGTTTTAGGTTCTTTCTTCTTGGGTGGAATGATGTTTAACTATCTTACTTCTCCTTGTGTACCTAAAATGCAGAATTCCAAACAATCTTCTACTCGTAAAACTTAATTCATAGTTTACCTATCTTACTTCTCCTATACTTCTGAAATGTAAAATTCTAAACAATATTCTACTCATAAAACTTAATTCACAAGAGTTTTGTGCACATACCCGGGTTACAATGGTTACAGAGCTTAACCTTCTCAAACTTCCAACTCCCCGCATGATAATTTTTGCAAATGAGTGCAAAGAGAATGTTGAATTCTTGGTTTAATGGCTTCTGAGATTAGTCATGTCAACATTAATATCAACCTTATGCCAAATATTTTACTCGTAGTTTGAGTTTTAAATCCACCATTGATTTTACAAGATCAGATGGTTAATGTGATTCATGCATTTAATAGCTTTATCGCCGCCACTTTATCTAACTACCACAAGATAGAGGGGTATAAATGGCTATACCACATGCTTTTTTGTATTTCACTGTGGGGTAGTGGGATCCTTACCTCTATATTGCAAGCTTGACTTGTATAACCCATGGTAATATGGTTTACATTAATGGTTCCTTACCTCTATACCACAAGATTGACTTATTTAACCTGTGGTACTGTGGTTTACATTAATGGTTATTGCCATACCGCATGCTTTGTCACATCCTTCTATAGTATAGTGGTTCATATTGCCCTACTGCATGCCTTTATGATCTTCCTCGTGGGATGTCAGGTTATTCCTCGCTATACTACACCCTTCATTTTTCCTTCTCGTAGTATGGTAGTTTATGATGTATTTTAATTATCTCATATTTCCCAACCGTGTCCTCATCATAATACTTCCACGATATGGTGGTAAACATATTCATGTTGTCTGTTACACACCATTATCCCACCAAGGGTTCATATTACTGCTGCGGGATCGCAGTAAGAGACTGTTAAGGGATTTGGAATGTTTTTAGCTGGACATGTTTTTTCTTAAGTATATATATGATGAATTTTGGCATGTTCAGTGAAAAATAAAAAGGAATATAAGGGTTAAGGCTCGGGTCATGGATCTCAAGGTTAATTGTGATGATGACTAGGCAAAATTTTAAGGTTCTAACACACCTCATGATGAGCTAGACTATGTTTTTCCTTCATCCTACTTGTGTTGTATTTTTATGAGTTCTTCTCTTGTGAATATATCCCTAAGGAAAAATATTTTGATACCAGTAATTGTAAACTTATTCTTGGTTTTTTACTACAAATTATTTTTAATCTGTAAACTGAATTCTATTTTAAGTTTCCATTTGCAATTATCAGCTGGTGTAGGAGCACCCTCGGGACCTGATGCCTACAAGAGGTAAAATTTGAGTTTTTGTCTTGTTTTATGTTTTTTCATGTTAATAAGGTAATTTATGACCATTTGGGATCATTTTGATCCATTTTGGAATGTTATAGGTCCATTGGTCAAAATTTGTAAACATTGGCAAAAATGATGTAAAAGTTGTCATTGTGAAAGTTATCAAAAGTGCATTAAAGTTACAAATTTGTTTAGGAAGTTAGTTGTTCATGGTTGATAGTTGGAGAATGCTTAGGAAAGCATAAATCCCAAGGTTGGGAAGGTTGGGAGGAGATTGGAATGGAAAAATTTCAATTTCACACTCTAAAAATTGTATTTTTCTTATAAATCGGAGTGTTCTTTTCATTTGTGCGGACTATAATTTGCATTTAATGACCTGAACATGATTGGAGATGATAGAGGATTGAATCACCTTCCAAATGCAATTGGTTTGGGGGGCCAATTTCATTCATGGTTTGTTACTTGCATTGTAGGGGCGTTTCATATTGCTATGCTTGTTTGAGTAAGGGTTCGACCACAGTTGCATTCATTCATGGAAAACTGGGCCTAGGTTGTGAAATGTGTTGAGAAAAAGTTGTTTGAGACCATATGATATGTGTTTGAAGTATTGGAATAGGAGTAGAGACCCCCTAAAGCCAAGAACTCAGTTGTGTCATGCCTAATTGCCCAAGTAGGCCTAGTAAGAAGGAGGACAATAAGTTTTTGAACCCTTTCGTACAAAGAAACCCTACCTCATTTCTAGATATGTGTAAGAATGGCCAAAAGGGTACCCTAAATAGGTCTCCTTTTCTGTAGATTAGGTTTGTTCCAAAAGATATGACCAAAAAGGAATTTTTGAAAGGCTACAAGGAAGAATGGAAATTTGTGAAGGAAATCCCATTAATTGATGACTAAGGGTTCTTGTCAATGGTTTTCTGAGTTTTTTAGATCATTGTACATCCCTTCTCTAGATCATCAACAGATTGGAAAGTCAACAATTATCAACTTATGAACTTAATAAAGTTTTACTGATTCAAGTTGTTGATTTATACATTATTGTTTATTTGGACTTCAGGAAATGAAGACAAGGACTGTAAGGAAAAAATTAGATGATAGTGATCATAATGTTCAAATTCTAGAGACATAATATGAGCGTGTACGTACTAAAAAAGTGGCCAATAATAATGAATATCTTTTGAGTCTTGATTTGAAAAGGCAAGTTGTAAATCCACTAAGTAGTATATTGTTTGTTTAATAGTGTTTAATCAAATTTTATAGGCAAGAGCTTTATGTATATAAGACATAATACGATATTTTTATTTTATTTTATAGGTAGCAGAAAGTGTGCAAAGAAAATATGGAGAAAAAAAAAAAGGAAAAAAAGATACAATGTCGCCATCTCGTAGAAGCCAACGCTTTTGTGATTCAACAAATATAGTTGGTGAAAATGATAGTTGTGATGATGTGCGGCCTAGTATAACACATGGTGATGTGCAGCCTAATATAGAACATGGTGATGTGTAGCATGATATAGCACATGGTGATGTGCAACCTCATATAGAACATGATGATGTGCAGCCTGATATAGTACATGGTGATGTGCAATGTTGTGATGATCTCTTAGGACTAATTCTAAGAGAGTATTGAAAAAAATCATGGCAAAGGAACAATAGGTCTGCAAATGATTTTTTCAACATTAAAGGATGCATTTAATACTTTGGAATCCATAGAGACCAATAATAATCTACCTGCTCATGCCAAACCTGATGTGGTCAAGGAGCATGAAGTTCTAGTTAATGAAATTCGGGAAGAGAGACCGCTTGCATCTGTTGTGCTTCAAAGTGCACTTGTTGCATCTAGAACTTTTGATGGAACTAGTGGATTAGCCAAAAATATTGGTAGTCTTAATTTAATAGAAAATGTGGATGCTTTTGTCAAAAGACAAATATTGAGTCAAGATTTGTATAGATCTACTAAGAGGAATGCAAAAGAAAGAAAATTAGAAGGCAAGAAGTCATTCTTGCTTGAGGTATCAAGAGATGGTGAGCCCATTGGGCCAAATGCTACAAAGTGGGCCATCGAGTTGGGTGTAAGATGTAGGGCCCATTTGGATATTTGCAAATCAAATTTTGTAGATCAAGATCCATGAGCTATGGAAAATGATACAAAAAATGGAAAATTATTTTGAGACTACTAGTAGACAAATCTCTACAAAATATTAAAAGCAAAGGATGAGAGTTTCGATGAAAAATTATAGATATTTCATAGAAAAGCAATCATGTTGGGAAAAGAGAGGTTAGACTCCAGTCTATCTCCCAAAGAGTGGGAGGAATTGAGAGAAAGTATGAATTTTGAAGAATATTTGGTAGAGTAACAAAGGAAAAGAGAAAGAGATAATGTGAGGGTTGGATATACATTTGGCTGAGGCAAGTTGCACGCCAAAATGGACAAATTTGTAGTAAGTTTATGGATTTTTGGTTCAATTTACATTGTGATATTTATTTTGAATTTTTATTGAACTGACTATAGGTTGAAATTAACATTGTATTTTAGGTGGAAAATAGTAATAGAGAAGCAAGTGCAGAAGATATTGTCAATTATATGGAAACACTAGATGCTAGTAAATGTAAGAGTGGGATGAAGTTGAAATCTAGTTTGTCAACAAATATTTCACAGCCATCTATTCAATGCCGAGTAGGAGCCTCTATAGATCATGTCAACTTGTATGAAAAAGGGTACCAAAAGGTAATGAGTTGCATATAAGGTCTCAGTCACCAAGTTTCACAATTGGTTAAAATTGTTAACCAGATGCTTGTTGCATGGAATGAGCATAACTCCATGGATTCAAATGAGGTAAGAGGCTCTATTAATCTCATTCTTCTTGTTTTGTAGTTCTATATATAAATGCCTCTTAATATGTAGATGATTGAAATTTGATCATAGGAGAATCCAACCCAATTTCTTTATTGTTGGAGTGATCTAGAAAATGTTATTTTGGAAAAATTTATAGCTTGCATTCTTTACTTGACTATTGAATGCTTTGTATATTTTTTTGCACGACGGTTAAACCACATGCAAATTGATTTTTTCAAGGCAATAGGAAAATGAAAATTCCTTTAGGGTGTCAATAGAGCTGTCTATATTGATAGTGATGAAGTGGACAAGAATGCGCAACACTGTCATCTTAATTGTCCTAAAGTTGAGGTAATTAATATAATAGTTGTCAATTATCCGTCCCAATGTTTTTTCATTCTTCATGCTTAAAATTTTATTTTGGACAAAAATTTATAGCTTTTGCATTCTTTACTTGAATTATATTAATTTTTGCATGATGATTAAACCACATGATGCAGAGAAATTATATGAAAGAAGGACAAAAAGAAAAAGGCCATGTCAATAGAACTCTCTACAAAGTTGTACAACTTAATGTCTGCAATGAAATTGATAGTGGTTATGATGATGAACTTGACAAGCATGCACATGATATTCATAGTGGTAGTCGTGTTGAGCTCGAGGTGAGTGTTATGAAACCACATGCAAGTAGTTACTATTCAATTAAGTAATGGTTGTTTTATTACGTAAATAAGGTTAATCATTACCTATTTGATAGAAGCTGGACGTTAGAATAGTAGTGAAGAGTAATTAGATAATATACATAGATTATGGAATTAAGGGATAACATATAACTTACATATGGAAGGTTAGAGATTAGTTGCAATAGAGTGTTTTATAAAAGCACATACAAAAAATGATTTATTCCAAGACATAAGACACTACATACAACTGTCAAAAACAATATAATGTGTGTTTTATATCTCAATATAATGTGTATTTTTTCCATTTTTGTAGACATTTATTGATAAACTCCAAGAAGGGGATGCAATTGAGGTGTTGGATCCACATGATGGTGTTGTTGCGGGTATTGGGCAGATTCAGTCACTATCCATTGTACATGAAGTCAAATTGAAAGGAACATGAGATGCAAACATATGTATTTTAGAGTACTCAAGTAAAATACCCCTTCCTCATGCAAAAAAAATAGATGGATCTATCCGTCTGAAAAAGAAAGTAGGGACCTTCGCATGGTGGCCACTAAAATATTTGAAAAAAATTACAGAGAGTTAGTTGTAAGTGCAGAAGAGAAAAAGAACGGTTACTAGCAGCAAAGTGTGGAGAGTGAAGTTGAAAACATAGATTGTACTGAGCCTAAATAAGTTGAACCCAAAGAAAAACCAGAAAGTTTGATTTGGGTGTACATTCTGTGAGTAGAAAAAAAAATGTTCTATCTTACTACACCCGTAACGTAAAACCCCTTGATTATGTTTTTCTCTTTTTGTTTGGGTTTTGCTCATTAAAATTGGTGCATTATAGAAAAAGGGACATGTTGTTGTGTAAGTAGTAGACGCAAATAATAGGGGTGCAAAGAAATAAGTAAATACAGAGCAGATAAAGAGGTGTAGAGAAGAGGAAAAGTTGCAGAGAGTGCAACAATATACATGTATGTGTAGTTGCAAGTAAGTTACAACATAGAATTGTCATCAAAATTGTAATATCTTGCATAACCAAAAAGAAGGCATTGTAACTCAGTTTTATCAGTCACAATACTGAGAAACACACTTTGTAACTGTACATTTTTCAAAGCAAAGACACATTTTTGTCTTGTATATGCTGTAAGAACACGTTTTATCAATAAAATTTCAGTATTTTTCTTTCTTAATAGCCGTTTCATTATGTGCAGATGAATGATTGATTATGTTTTTTCATGTTTTTATATGTTTAGACCTCAATTAAAGCATTGTCTCATTTCCAACACTTATAGGTGTAAACACCCAAAATTGTCCATGTCATAACACTACCTAGTCGATACATGACCTTGTAAGACATCTTGTAATATTTTACCTTAGCTCATTACACTATCCCACTTATCCCAATAATTCCACTTAATCACCTTCTGAATTAATTAAATAAATCTCATTTATTTAATTAATTCTCCTTCACATGTCTCAAAATAATTCAAATTAAATATTTGAATTAATCCCTCATTTATTATCACATTGCAGCATGTGTCACATGACTACAATTTTTCACATGCACAAATAATTTAAATAATTTTGTTATTTAAATTATGAGATTCCCAGCCACATCCTATTTTTAGCCCCACTTATCATTGGCATCTTTTCCTCCAAAATAAATAAAAGAATCTCACTTATTCCCTCACATCCTAATTTTAGCCTCATGTCATAACCCACTTAATGTGTCATAAGCACTAAAATCAACTTTTAATCCTAGCCATACACATCACCTATTTGCATTTTAATCTTGGTCATCAAATAAAATCAACCTTCTTCTATAAATCAATCCTTTCACATGCCATTTGGAATAGAATCTTCTTCTAGCATCCTCACTCTACCAAAATTTATCTCAATCTTCTCATCTATCTATTTATTTTTCCTCTATCATCTCCATCTTATTTTTATGCTGCGAAAATGAGCAATCAACATCAACATATAAAAACAATCAAACCTTCAAAATATTGTAGATCTACTAACTTGCCTTTTGTAGGTTTCATTAACTTTTTTGTTGCAAATCTGCCATCTTTTTGACATAACCCCAAGTTTTACAAATTTCTTCATATCTTCTAAACGGCTGCAAAAAATTATACAATATTTTCATAGACACTTGTGCATCACCTCAAGAGGCTACAATAAACAATTTAGGGTTTATCACTATTTTTGTAGGAGTTATTATGCTTTTATAAGTTTTCATAGAGTTGACTTTCTAGACGCAAATTAGTGAATTTTATAGAAAGTTTTACATTTTTGGAAATCTCTTGAAATTTTAATTGGGGTCTCTTTTTTGCATATTTTATTTTGAGGTCGTATATGATGCTAAAAAATCTGATATTCTTTTTCTACAGGGTTTTCATAAATCCACATTTATAGGTGCAAAACAAGGATTTTTTTTGACTTCTTTACATTTCTGAAAATCTCTTAAAAACTTAATAGGATTCTCTTCTTTGATTTTTTATTTTTTAGATCAATAAAATCTTCAAATAATCAAATATAATTAGGTTATGCTAAAAACATGTATCTGAAATTACAATTTTTTGATGAGCTTATTTTTTTTATGGCTGCATTATAATATCATTTTTTTATTTTTTAGGTGATCATAAAGATTTATAGTAGTAGCAATATTAGTCATAGACAAAAAAAAAATGGAAATTGAACACTTTCGGGTTCACTCATTTGATCAATCAATCTTATTTGCAAAACACTTCAATTTGGGGCTTAAAAAGAGCAACTTGTTTGATCACACATTTGGATTTGGGCATAAAATCAATCTTTTTTTATCACATCATTGAAATCGGCTTAAAACGAACAACTGAATTCCAACACATTTGGCTTTGGGATCTAAAAAGAACAAGTGCTTGAACTATTTTACACACATTTCAATTTTCTAAAAGGAAATTAACAACTACAAATGTGAATCAAGTGAATGTGTGATAAAAAAAAACCTCACTTGGTTTGCTTTTGTCATACCCTTCTTAGGATGTCTTCTTGGAGCACACACCCCTCCAAGGGATGATCTCAATCAAGGTGTGAATCGAAAGACACACTCCTTTGGAAGCTGAAATCTTGTCACTCTTGGCTAAGCCCCAAAAAACTTTATACCTTTGGGAAGTGAACATGAAGGATTGGTTACCCCTTTCTCCCAGCCGTGTGGCATGATTTTTCTTTCAAATCATCCCTAGTCAACCTCGTGCATCCTAGCTTTAGACCTAATTGGCCATACCAACTTGACTAACATTAGGCTTGTTTTTGTGTATTCAAGTGTTTGCTTAAACATAAAACTTAATCTTGAAAGAGAAATTTATCATTTTGTTTGGTGTGTGTGTTCATGCATTTACATGTGAGATCTTGTGTTTGATATTACCCAATTAAAACTTCCAATAAACACTTTCCACATCATCAAAATCATCCATTCTTGTCATTCCACATCATATCCTAATCATCATCATCTCTTTAATCCAATCAACATCATTTTACACCATGCCAACATTAGAAGACCTAGTACCCCAATTCCAAGACATCCTCCAATCACTTTATCAAGCACCACAACTCTTAGACCAACAAATTATACAAGGGCTCCAAGGCCTCATCCAATGATTTTAACTTCAAACAAACCAATCACCTCAAATGCAACAACTCATAACACAAGCCCAATATCTCATAGCCACTTGTCAAACCCAACAAGCACATCATCCTCTATTCATTCAACACCAATCAATTCCACCTCATTCCTATGTGGAATCTCCCTCCATTCCATATAAATCTAATCCATCCACCTATCAAAACAATTCCATATCACCTTATCCCACATCCTTCCATAGCAATTCCACATCACCTTATCCCACCTCTTCCAATGTCAACCCTTATCCATATCAATCGACCTCTCAACAACCATTATCCTATGCAACCCCTCCATCATTATCACAACAAAAAATCATACCACAACAAGTCCAAACACCATTCCAACCTCAACACATTCAACCACAATCCTATGTGTCACATTTATCATCATGCCAACCTAACCCATCTACCTATCATGTCAATGCCACATTAACATATCCACCCATATCACAATAAGAACATAGGAGCCCAAGTCCACCTTGGAAATAAAATCAAAAGCCTTTAAGTCTTAATGTCACCTTTGACAAGGGGAACACCAATCTAATTCACGTACCCTATAATTTTATCATACCACCATCTAATCAAAGGCCTATCCTAAAGCCACCATGTCCTAGTCCAAATCCATTGTGCCGACACATTCCAACCAATAAAACCCTTCATTACCCACACCATCATCCAATCCTCCAACAATTCCATGCCCCAAGTTCAAACATTACAAAAATAAGCCCAAATCCACCCATCCACCTACAAAGGATGTGGCCCAAGGGCTACTAGCAAGGATTCAACCATGTCAACCATTTCCCATCCTTGAGACTATCCAAGAGCCCTCCATTAACATGCCTAGCCCTTCAAGACCATCATATGACCCACAAGATATCAAGCCTATTCAATTTTCATCCCCTTCCACTTTCATTCAAGAAACCCAAGAGTTATATCAAGAGTCTACTCCCAAGCATGTGGAAACATAAATCCCTACTCCTAATTAAGATCAAATCATTTTCATCCAACCTATCCATAACCTATATATTTTCTATGATCAAGATATTACCTATGAAGAAAATAGCTATGAGAAACTTGATCCTATACATATCCATGAGCAAGATATACCAAATGCACCTTCACCTATTCCTATCCATGATCCATCAACATCCACTTCCCTTGATGAGACATATACCTCCCAAGAACACATAGAAGATCAAACAAAATTGGATCTACATGAGCATAATAAAGATCCTAATCATCCTTCCACATCAACTATCGACCCCATTGCAAGTCCTCCATCATATCATATTGGTCTATCCACCCTCATTTATGAATATTTCTCCTTAGAACCACACCCACCATTATCCACTTCACCTTCTTCATCTAATAATGAACTCAAGTCTAGTGTCCAAAACACACCTAGTCCCATTGTCCATCACATACTCCAAAACATGAACTACCAAGGTAAAGGTTTAGGCCTTCATGAACAAGGTGTTTTGGAGCCCATCCATGTCAAAGTCCCTCCATGCTCATTTGGACTTGGATACTCACCCCAAGGAAAACAAGCTAAAAATGTTGGTACTTCCTCCATCCATCCTAAGTCCTCTTTCCACCATAAATCTTATCATACACCTAAAACATATATTACCATCCCCCCGCCATCATCTTACAAATATCAAAAGCATGTGACCATACAGCTTCCACCATTGCTTTCAATTCCTAATATCCCTCCATCTAATATACCTACGTTACTCCCAACACCTAATATCCCTATCCTCCAAAAATCCACTTTTAATCCATCCATCCATAAATCCTCTAAAAATTCTAATCATGACCAATCAATGCACACATTGTCTAAACATGAAGCTTTCACTCGTTCCACCATACCCATGGGATTCAAAAGCAAAAATTTCAATGGCTCTACCCATAAAGAAAAAAAATTGAAAGGTACTCATTCCTTAGGTCACAAAAGCAAAGAATCAAAGAAAAATCCATCTGAAAAGCAATATAAGCCTATACCTTCAAAAGAAAATTCTAAAAATAAAATGGTTTGGGTACCTAATAAAAAGGAAAGCAAGTAAAATGAGGCATCTATATCTCAAAAATCCCAACCATCCACTTCCACCTCATATTCCCACCCTATTCAAGAATCTTATATTCCATCCCACAAGAAAAATAAAAGTTATAAAAATACTAAGTCTATGTGGGTACCTAAATCATTTCATCACCCATCTCCTAAGCAAACATCTCCATTGCTTCCTACACCCCCTCCACATCAAAAGATTCAAATTTTATCATAGTGTGTGCAACCATTGGTCATGGTTCCCTTTCATTTCACAACAATTCCACATACCTCCATCTCCTCATCCTTCACTCATTATCCTACATATCTCCCCCATCACCTTCCTATGGTCCATGCTTTTGGCTAAGCCTCCCATTCATTTCCCCTACATAATGCACATCATAATCCACTATTTCCCTCCATAATCTACATCATAATACATCATCTACCTACTCCATCTCCCTTTCATGTCATCCCTTGCCGACATCTATCAACATAATGACATTTGGCATGGTCCATGTGATGACATCCATCTAGTGAGACTATCACCTTTCATGGAACTAGAAACTTGAGTCCCTCCTATCCTTCTCCTATTTAAAAAGTCATAAAAAAAGTCAATTTTTTTTTAAAGAGAAACCTGGTAAACAGGCACCCTGGATAAGTACCATGATGAAAAATTGGCAAATAGGTGTCATGTGTAGGTTGATCTTCTATGTCACTTACACTTGGAGGCACTTTGTCTCATCCGCACTATCTATCCTATCATGTCACTTCTTATCATATCATTTCCATCGTACCTACCATCTTTAGCCATTATACATACCTATCATATTGAATCCACTCATCCACCCTTCTCCTTTTGATCTTGATGAAGACATAGGGAAAAAATGTTGAAAAATGTTTTTTGGGTATCTCTTGACATACCTCATATTTTCTAATGCAATCTTATCACCATCCTATTGGAAGCATTGTCATAAAAATCCTAATTATTGTACCTAAAATGGGGCATGTTATTCTTATGTGACATATTCTTTGGAGATCACATCCTTTCTCTCCTATGATGCATACATCCATTCCATTCACTATGACCTATCTTTTTTATCTATCCATCTATCATGAGCCTTCTATCCCTTATCATATCACCCACCTTTTCATCCATCAATACCATCTATCTCCTTGCACCTAGACTTGGTTTTCCCTTGTCATTGGTATCTAGCACAAATGCTACCCAAATTATCATCCATTGACATCTCAAAACATTTCAAAGAAGTCCTAAAAAAATACAAAAAAAAGGTCCTAAAAAAATCCAAAAGAATCAAAACATTTCAAAAATCCAAAAAAATCAAAAACATTTCGAAAATCCAAAAAAATAAAAACATTTCAAAAATATAAAGAAATTAAAATATCCCCAAAAATACAAAAAAATAGAAAAGGGTCTTGAAAAAAGACAAAAAATCAAATAGCCAACAAAAATCCAAGCAATAAAATCAAACCAAATCACTTCTTCTAATCAATTCAACACATCAATTCAACTCCTTCAAATCAATCTTCAATTAATCAATCCTCTAATCAAATTGCTCCAATTTAAATGATTCCAAGAGAAATCAATTTCTCAAATTCAATTCATCAATCATTATCCAAATCTTAAAATCAATCATTCCAAGCAATAATCCAAATGCAAGTCAATCCTTAATCCATACCAATCAAGTCGATAAAACAAGTCAAATTATCCAATCACATCCTTTATTCTTGATCCTAATGTTGTTGTAAACCCAATCAATCAATCAATCAATCATCCTTGTGTTAATCTAGGGATATATCATTCCCCGCAATGACAACACTATCATCAACAACTAATCAATCAATCAATTAATCATTGGTTTACAACTTGACAGGGGAAATGCCTTGTTTGTTTTTGGTATCATTTGTGCATGCTTGCTTGCTTGCTGGTGTGTTATCATTTTTATCTTGCATTTGCATCGAAACCAAATCACTCCCAGATAATATTCATATCTTGTATCTAGACAAGGTTGTATTATGTTGGGGCACGAGACACATCGTCACCTTGGTCCTTATACCTTGGTGCATAACCTCTAGTGCTATATCAAACATATGATTGCTCACTTTATTGCAGCATGGTGTTTCATTATTTGTTTTCATCTACTTCTTATCTTGTATCATTCATCTTATCCCTCCTTTATCATTTCATTCATTCATTTCAAGAGCATACCCATGTTTGTCCAACCCTCCTATCCTCTCGAGGGGGCATCATCATCATTATCATATCCTACATCATCATCCCATTTCTTTATATCTATTACATCATCATACTCTTCTATCATCCCTTTTCTTCATTCATCTTACTCCTCAATTCCTCAAGTGGCTAGGGAATCATTTTTTTTTTCCTCTATCTATACCTTAGCTTCTTTGAAATGATGTTACTCGACATAAATCTCATCATCTCAAAGAGAGGGAAAATGTAGACACCCAAAATTGTCTGTGTCATAACATTACCTAGTCGATAAATGACCTTGTAAGAAATGTTATAATATTTTACCTTAGGTCATTACATTATCCCACTTATCCCATTTATTCCACTTAATCACCTTTTTAATTAATTAAATAAATCGTATTTATTTAATTAATTCCCCTTCACATGTCTCAAAATAATTTAAATTAAATATCTGAGTTAATCCCTCACTTATTACCACATTGCAACATGTGTCACATGATTACAAATTTTCACATTTAAAAATAATTTAAATAATTTTATTATTTAAATTATGAGATTCTCACTCACGTCGTATTTTTAACCCCACTTATCATAGGCATCTTTTTGTCCAAAATAAATAAAATAATCCCACTTATCCTAATTTTAGCCTCATGTCATAACCCACTTAATGTGTGTCATAAGCACTAAAATAAACTTTTAATCCTAGCCATACATATCACCCATTTGAATTTTAATCTTGTCCATCGAATCAAATCAACCTTCTCCTATAAATCAAGCCTTTCATAGGCCATTTGGAATCAAATCTTCTTCTAGAATACTCACTCTACCAAAATTTCTCTCAATCTTCTCATCTATCTATCTATTTTTCCTCTATCATCTCCATCTTATCATTATGTTGCAAAATGAGCAATCAACATCAACATATCAAAACAATCAAACCTTCAAAATCTTGCATTCTCATGCAAGTGGAGAAGAGGAATGGAGATAAATCAAATCTAACTTGGAGATCAGTTTTCTTTGCTTTCTTGTTTTGATTTTCATGCTAGTTTGTGCTCTATTGTGTTTGTTAGGGTTTCATTATAATTTGTTTATGCATTTTCCCTAAGATTTTTACCCTAACTACAATAGACATAAATCAATGAACAAAAACACTTAAATAAACTACCAATTGACTAAATATACTACCAACTGATAGAAATCAATGTTAATAAATATGACTAAATATAATGATTATGCAATTAATAAACAATGTATCAATATACCTATCAGTTGACAGAAATCGATGAGCAAAAATAATTAAATAAACTACTTGTAGATAGGGAAAAATCTTAATCTGATATCTTATTAGATTAAGATTCAGATTTTCACCATCCTCAATGTAGTTACCTATAAAACATACACATGCCAGATAAAGAATCTAGTCTAAACAAACATGCATGTCACCAGGGATTCACTCCATTGTTCTTCTCAGGCTTGCATAAGAATGCAAGCTTTGAAGGATTTGATTATTGACAGAATGTTGATTGCTCAATGTTGCAGTATGACGATATGATGAGGATGACGAAAGAAGAATGTATGATGATGAAAATATTGTAGAATGAATTTGACAGAGTAATGGTACTGGAAGAAGTCGATCCTCAATGGCTTGTGAGAGACCGTATTTATAGAATTTTGATGTGGACAAAGAAGAAGATTTGATTTTATTTGAGTTTTGACAAAAGAGGAAATACAACCTCGGATGAGATAAGATTCTAATAAAATAGAAAGATATTGATTTTTTCGTTTTAAAGGAAATAAATCCTGAAAAAGATGAGAAAGATAAGTGATGAATTATCTAATTAAATAAATAAATTAGATACACATGAGTTCTGATTTGGAAAGAAAGCGAGAATATCCTTTTAAGATTTTATTAATTAAATAAATATTTGATTTATTTAATTAACGTTGGATTTATGATTTCATTAATTAAATAATATAAATTATTTAATTAATATTAGAAGAATGGAGGGATTATGAAAGGAAATGATTTAATTAATTAAATAACATAAATTATTTAATTAACATTAGAAGAATGGATGGATTATGAAGGAAAATAATTTAATTAATTAATTAAATAATATAAATTATTTAATTGACATTGGAAGAATGAAGGGATTATGAATGAAATTACTCAAATAAATAATATTTATTTAACTAATTAGATGATGACATGGGTACCTAAGGTAAAACATGCTACATGATGTCTAAATGACCTAATGTCGTGACAAAGTGTCATAAGAGGACACTTTTGGGTGTCTACACTACTAAATTGATCAAAATTATGATTAAAATTAATGACTAAATACACTACTAATGGAGGGAATCAGTGAATAAAAATGACTAAATAAGTGACCAGTTAACATCAATCAATGACTAAATTAACAAAAAAATATACCAATGAATAAAATAATTACTGAATAAGTGACCAATTTGAAACATTCAATGACTAAATTACACACTTCCAAATCAATCAAATTAATGACTACATCAATGACCAAATCGATCAATCAAATGACTAAATTAATGAGAAAGTCGATCACTCAGACGACTAAACCACTGAACAAATCGATCAATCAGGCGACTAAATTAATGACCAAAATTGATCAGCCGAACGACTAAAAATGGTTTAGTCATCAATTCAGTCACATTATAAATGAGTGGCAATAAACTACTACTGGTCATGCGACCATGTTTAGTCATTTATAAGCAGTTTTTAGTAGTTTTTTTCAGTCTTATATTGTTGTTTCTATACTAGTGTTTTCAGGAGACATTTTCTCCAGTAGCAAGAATGGAAGCTATAAGGATGTTCTTATCATTTTCTACTCATAAATATTCCAAGGTCTATCAAATGGATGTCAAATCAGTATTTTTGAATGGTGAGCTAGAAGGGGAAGTCTACATGGAACAACTGGAAGGATTTCAGTTGTCAAATCAACTAGATATGGTGTGTAGATTGAGGAAAGCTTTTTATGGATTGAAGCAAGCTCCTAGAGCATGGTATGAGAGGTTAGATAGGTATTTGATTCAAAAAGGTTTCAACAAAGGTAGAACAAATAGTAATTTTATTTAAAAATTAAAAATTAAAAAATCTTGATTGTGGTTGTATATGTTGATGACATTATTTTTGGAGGAAATAAAACTATGTGCAATATTTTTGCAGAAGAGATTCAAAAAGAATTTGAAATGTATATGCTTGGAGAGATGAATTTATTTCTTGGGCTACAAATCAATCAAACTGAGAAAGGTATTTTTATTTCACAATCTAAGTATGTGAAAGAGATGTTGAAGTTTGGGATGGATGGTTCCAAACCAATATGTACTCCTATGGTGACTGGTTGCAAACTGGGTAAAGATGATAATTCACCTAAGGATGGTCAGAGAAAGCATAGATCTATGATTGGTGGACTATTGTATTTGACTGCTACTAGACTGGATATTATGCATGATGTCTGTCTTGTGGCTAGATTTCAAGAAGATCATAAGGAAACACATGTTGCTACTGTTAAAATAATTTTCAAATATTTGAATGAAACTCCAAATTATGGGTTATGGTATCCTAGAGATATTGATTTTAGACTGCGTGCTTATATGGATGCAGATTGGGTTAGATGTGTAGATGAAAAAAAGAGTACAAGTGGTGGTTCATTCTTTCTTGGTTGTAGATTGGTGGAATGGTTGAGTAAAAATTAAAATTTAGTTTCCTTTTCTATTGTTGAAGCTTAGTATATTGTTGTTGTATCTTGTTGTACACAAGTTCTATGGATGAAACAAACATTGAAAGATATCACAGTGGTGTATGATGATCCTATCTCTATCTTTTGTGATAACATAAGTGCAATTAACATTTCAAAGAATCATGTGATGCACTTGAGGAAAAAGCATATATCTATCATGTATCATTTCTTGAGAGAGAAGGTTGTAAAGAATGATGTAAATCTTGAGTATGTTTCAATGAAGGATCGAATTGTTGATATATCTACAAAGGCTCTTCCTAAAGATACTTTTGAGTATCTTTGGGAGAAGTTAGGGGTCATTACCCCTCCTTTCTTGAACTAGATGCATATGGAGATGCATCACTTTGGTGGATCTATGGATCTATCTTTCTTCTAGACTGATGTTTGGTGGCTACCTCTTAGGGGGACAAGGTAGTGTCATGTGTTGTCATTGTGAGTTTTTTGTTGTCAAAGGAGAAATCAATGTAAATAACTTTTTCCTTTGCCATTGATGTCAAAGGGGGGGAGGAAAGGAAGAATGTGAAAAGATATTATCTACTAAGGGGGAGAAATAAAATGAAAAAATATTGAGAAGTGTATTAGAACTAGTATGTTGTCTTTGATGGTTTTTCACATCATGTGTTGTCATCAATGAAAAAGGGGATATTGTTGGAAGAATGGAAAGAATGAAAATTTTGTCATTGATGTCAACTAGTCAATTGGTTATCAAATGGTTGTCATTGACTATATATGTCGAGGATATTGAGAAAATTGTATTGAAGGAAGATTGCAAGTGTTCAGTGATTGCTCTCGATTTTTCTCCTATATTTTTGTGGTTTAGATATATTGATCATGATTGTTGGAAGTTGCTATATCCAAATTTTTGGCTGTTGATTCATTTTTTAGTGTGAGTTATATTCACTAGTTGTGAATTGTGGTTCTCTGAGGTTCTGGTTGAGGTCTGAGAGAAATTTTGTTGGTTTAGATTTCTCTTTGTTGAAGTCTTATGACTTGTGGTTTGAGAGTTGTGTTGATATGATCATGATAAAGATAATCTTGGTATTTGTAAGGTTTGTGCTCAATTTTTCTATTTGTTTTACATTGGTTTGGCTGACCTTGTGTTAAACACTATCTTCAAATTTTTCTTCTATAAGTTCCATTTTTTCTAGCCTATGTTCTAGTTCTACATGATATTTTAGAGAAGCCTATGGTTGGGGTTTTACATTTTTTCTCATGTATTTATGAAAAAACCTAGTGTCTTATCTTATACCTTGGGCTGGGATCTATTTGGTCGTTACTTTTTGGAGGGGGGCTTTTAAAAACAAATTATGCCCCATTGATTCATCTAGGTTTGGCCCCCTTTTTGGTTTTTCATTTTATTTCTTTCGCTAGAATTTATTCTTTCCTAAGTCTAGGATGGCCCCGTGCTCCCTTTTTTAAAAATAACTTATGTCATCGGTTTTCGTTGACCTAGTAATGTCCCCTCATTATTTTAACAAGTGTTTTATATTTTGCAGAGGGATAAATTTTCATGACAGTTGATGAACCATTGGTTGAACTAGCCATTCCCCGCTATCCCTTAATGACCCCACCACACTGTCTTGGCTGATCATGATATCACGGGTGAATGCCACGTGTCAAATCTGGTGAATCCAAAGGAGTGAGAAAAATACTTTAATACATTAATCCAGCTTTGATACATTATTTGGCGGGTTACTAAAGCAGTTATAAGATGCATGTAGTTCAACTAGACAAGTATGTTTTAATCTTGACAGGAAAGTCACTCAATGTTTTAATGACAGAGTTGGCTGCTATTTTGAATGAATAGGATCTTCGATGATTGAGATCTATGGTTTCCCGCCCTCGTGTGATCAAAATTTGCAAGGTTTTTATTGATTACGATATCATGAGCAAGTGCCACATGGATTTCCTTGGTGATGCAGAATATGGTGGGCCATTATTGCCACGGTGGAGGTCATGTCAGATTTTTTTGAAGGGAGTCGTTCGATGATCCAACCAAAATGAAAGATCGACGGATAATATTTGAATCTGCATCAAATGCAATTGGAGCCATTGGTGCAATGCATGAGTGAGCTTTAATGGCAGATGAGACATTCTCTAGCATGATTTGATTGAAATAAAGTAACCATTTTCTTGTTCTATTGTGTCACAAAGTATTCAAGTAGTTTCACAGAGCAGTCTCAAGGCCAAGGATTAATTTACATGTTGTTGTAGTGAAGATTAGGGTTTCTGCAAGTGCAAAGCCGTAAGTTGAATTTTGCATCTCTTGGTCGAATTGTGTTTTGAATTTGGGGAATTTGTTGTTTGGTTGTTGGGAAGCTTGTTGAAAATTGTTTCAGGGCTATAGGTGAGCTAAATTGCGAGAAATTGCAAGGTATTTGTTTTGTAATTTCATAGTTTAAGGAAGCCCTAGTTTGCTCAGGATGGAACCATTGAAAAATCATTCCAGCCAGATTGATTATTTGAATAGAAACCCGTATGACGATTTCCTCGATCAATTGCCCTTTTCAACAAATGATAGGAAAAAGGGGTTGGTTTTAATGCGAGGAAAAACCCTAGGGGAGGGATTGGTGTATAATTGTTTCAATTTAGCCGATGCTAGGGTTCCCCTTAAGGGCTTGGAGATGTTCAGACTATGGTTTGGACAGAGGAATTTTCCCCATACTTTTTCAAATGGCTAGGTGTATGACATGGGGAAGCTGATAGTTCCAAATGTGTTCCCTGATGTGGACTTGCTCAAGGTAGTGGCTGCAAGATATGATCCTGTCACATGGGTAGTTAGAGATAACAATGGAAAGGTGTTGTTAAGCATTAACAGACACGAGTTCCGACAGGTTTTTGATTTAAGAGAGCCCGGTGAGTTCTTGGTCCCTATTGATCTTGAAGGAATAAAAGAGGAGTATGGGAAGATGAAATCCCTTTTCAGAGTTAAGATACTCCCACCTCATTTGGCTAGGGCAGGAAGTTCCAGATTTCATATAAGCCCGAGTGACCAGGAGCCTTTCAGATTGGATTGTTTTGCAAAGTACTTTTTGGCCACTTTCTACTCATTGTATCAGATTTTGGGTTTGAGCCCCATACAGTGATGCCTATAGCCTATATGTTCATGGGGGTGTAAATACAACACCCCAATTTCTCTGTAGTATATGATTCTGCTTCTTTCTTGGTTGAGAAGATACATGAAGGGTTGTTGAAATTGTAGCAAAATGAAGTAGGCACCCCCTTTTACTGGTATTCTATGTTAATGCACATGTTTTTGTTTAAGAATGCTGATTTTTTCTCCGAGAAGATGAGATTGAAGCATTTTGTCAATGGAGAAAGGTTGCCAGTGCAAGTGTGGAATGTTGACCTTTCATACAATATGGAGAATGCCAATTATGTGCAGTTTGACAACTGATTTGCATCCAGATTGAGAGCCAAGTTGATGGTAAATTTACCCAGGGTTATTGAGGAGTTGCATGATTTCCTTAGGCCAAAGGAGAGGAGACCAGATTTGAAAATTTTCCATAATTGGGGTGACATTATTCCATACCCAGTCAGTACTGTTTTGAGGGTATATGGTTTTCAGGGGACCCCACATATATTGCCTTATAATGTGCCACCTAGAGTAGGATTTGTTGAAGTTATGTGGCAGATTGGATGTATCCATGAAGATAACCTTACAAGAAAGGGTAAGGGGACTTTTTACCTAGACTATATAGTGGTGTCTAATTTTGTATTTTCAAAAAGAGGCTAGGTTCATTTTGTAATTTTTTTTGAAGTATACCATTTGAGTTTTGGTTCCAAGAGGCAACATGATCCTGAGGGTTTCTTTGCTTTGTTTCGACAAAGAATAAAGGGTGCAAAATTTGTGCATGAATTCAATTTCCCTAAGGACCTGGTCAGAAATGAATTTGATCTAAATAAGCAGGAGTTGAACAAGGATAAATGGGTAGCTTATGATAAGCTATTGGCCATTGTACACAAGATGGATCCTAAGTATGATCCATTGATGGATTTCAGCCCCCATCACAAAAAGATTGACTTTTGATGGAGAATTTTAAAGAAATCATGAGTATTCTGATGGCCAAGAAAATAAATTTGGAGTTAGACTTGGGCATACAAGAACAAGCTACAAGGCCACTTGAAGGGAGGCCAGCCTACCAACCTTCAGATGATTGGCCTATTTACAGGAGGAAAAGGAATGATAGCAATGATGAAGAAGAAGAAGATAGAAAGGGAAAACAGATAATGAAATTGCATGAATAACCAGGTCCAAAGCTCAAAACACTTGGGGCAATCAAAATAATTGATCTAGAATCATCACCTGAGAAAATTCCCTCACCACCTCCATCAGTGCCAAGCCCCACGAGGCGAAGGATTGAAGAGTCCCAAGAGGACTTGGTGGATGAGTTTGTTGTCACCGATCAAGATATTGAAATGGGTATGCCTTCTCCTCCAAAACCAGTTGAGTTGGTTTTATCAGACTTGGATTTGAAAGGTAAATGTGTACAAGATGCAAGGATGGAGGCTTATAAATAATTTCTGGATGATGATGCCTTTGTGAAAACACCATTCTTCTTGCAACTGGTATGGAGAATAAAATTGGAAGAATATCAGGAGAAGTGTAAGAAGAGAATAGAATTGAGGCTTGATAGGTCAGACTAGAAGAATGATGATGAGGTAAAGGCTGAATTAATGAATGAATTCAAGAGAATCACTCTAGAGGAAGGGAGAAAATTAGTCAATCAAGTTGGTATCTTGATTTTACTTAAGTGGGACATTGTTGATGTAGTAGCTTTCAATGCCATTTTGAATTCCAAGCATCCTCTCCAAAATTCTAAAGAAGAGGTCAAGGCAGTGTTGCAAGACTCTCCCTTTAGTGAAGAATATGAGACTTTGGAAATTTGGGCTTTGGCCCCCCAAGGAAGAAATCCAAATATTACTGATATTAACCCAGATTTGAGAGAGGGGTTAATAATAGAAAGGGATTTAAAGACCTCAACTACATAGGCCACAAATTTAACTGTGAATGTGGCCAAATTGGCACAAAAGACTATAGAGAGAGAGAGGAAGCTAAAAAAAGGAGCCTCATGGAAAATAATAATTTTATGATTGGAGAATATAATAAGGTGCAACAAAGGAATATTGAACTGGAAATAGAGGTGGACAAGTCGAAATATAAGAAGATTGGAGAAACATCAGTTGCTTGAGTGATTAGATCATTTCCTTCCACATCAGGATCATTGCCTCTTATTTCCCCCATTGTCTCTACACCGGGATCTCCCAGTCACACTCCTTCCCTCAGTCCTACATTGGAACAGGTTGAGGAAGAGTTAGAATGCTTTGTTGATCCAACAAAGAAGCAGTTAATGCACAAAATTGCAAAGCTACAAACATCTCTAAAGGTGAGTGAAGAGGGAGTATTATCAAGGCAAAAGGAGATTATTATTGTTGTCTTGTGACTTTTAAATGAGAAGGTTGATGGTAGGTTATCAGCTGTGTATTCTTCTTATTCTTTGTTATTGAATGCAATAAAGAACATTGATAGGGATCAAAAGGTAGCAATACCATTAATTGAGAAATGGGTCCCTAGGGCTAATGATTTATATGTAATCTATAAGGCCTCAGGGTTTGATGTCAATAATAGGCCCCAGTCATTGAGACCTACTCAAGTGTTGGTTAAGTCATTCCAAGGTTTTCAAGCCTTACCAGATGATTTGAGTAGGAAGATCCAAGAATTGGTAAAGAGTTTTCATGATTGGAGTGACACACTATTGCTTGACATAATTGATGAGCAGGGAAATATCAGGTCACTTAAACAATGGCAAGATCAAGCTAATGAGGTCATCAATGCTTAAATTACTTTAATTTGTGATGACTCAGATTTTGATTTATTAGTGAGTTGTATGAATAAAATTATCAGCACCACCTCATTCCTTGAGTCTTTTGAACGAGAGGCAAACCAAGTGGCAGTTAAGTATATGCCTTATAGTGTCAAGGTAAATGAGGTAATTAGTTTTAATTGGCCAACTAATGAAGAGTACCAACAATGGGTAAATATATATTTAACTGAGGAGGAGTGAAAAGGGAGTAGGCTGCTAACAGTTAACAAATTAGCTATTGCAGTTACAACAGATTCTAGTTTTGTTTTTGTTGAAAGTTTAAGTGCGAGATTATTGAAGATTTGTTGCTACATCAAACCATTCTCAACAGGCAAGATAGGAACGAACAAGAAGATTCTTCGGAGGAGGTTGCTATTGTAACAAAATTTTGAAATGTCACAAGGCCGTCCAAGTGGCTGGTGACAAGTGTGTTTTTTGGCACGATGCTTGTATGATCCTTCATTTTCTATAAGAAGGATTTCAAGGCCAGAAGTATGAGTTAGCAAGTTAGAGTTTTTTGTTCAATTCTAGGTGAAGTTACAGAGCAATTGTAAAGTCTGATAGCTATAGAGAAAATGCAAGTTAGGTTTTGAGTCATTTTTGTTTTAGGTTTTGAATTCATGGGGATTTAATTTTTTATGAGCGTGTTGGCATTTGAATTAAATTGATTAATTCAATCTCATGTCTCTCCAGTGTACAAGCATATCTGAATTTTGAATAAAATGATCAAGGGTTATTCTTTTCATCTCACTATTGTGGTATGTGTAATTCATGTTTTAATTTTAATTCAAAGAACTAATTAAAATGCTTAAATGAGATTGTAGGTTGATATGTTTTGTACAAGGATTTGATAAGTAGTATTGAGTTAGGATACAAATTGGTGATATTGTAAGGAAATTTCATTGAAGAGCTTATATGTTGTGTGTTGAATCTGTCTTGAACCCTTCGATGTTTATGAATTTGACTCCTCCAATGGATATAGGGCACTGATCTAAGTTGTATCTGTTTGTGAGATTAGTATTTTGTTTGTGTTCACCTAGAGCTTGCTACAAATTTAAAATCAATGAATATCTTTTACTGTGAAGTATTTTTGTGACTATCTCACACTCCAAATGGTTGATATTATTGATGAGCAACCAATTATATTAAGTATTATCCCGTTCTATTGATCTATTAAGTGAGATTATCTATTATTGTTGATGTTGTTTATAGTTATGGTGCAGAGGTTGTAGACACATTAAAGGATCACCCTCCTGGGTCTTGCAAAGCCCAAAGTGTAGGAGGTCTTTAAATTCCTCGTCAATTGGTCAAGGTCCTTCGAGCTACCCTTGATTGGAGTTGGAAATTCCATAAGTAGATTAGAAGATCAACCTGGTTACAGTAAAAACAACCAACAAAATGATGACTCTATTGGAGATGTTAATCTAAACTATTTCTTGTCAGTGTGTTGGTCATCCATTTTGCATAGAGTTTTCATAAGTATTTCTATGATTTGAAGGTCGAGCCCATGGTTATGTGTTAAGTTTTTCCATATGTTATGTTATTCAAAGTGTTTTGAGTCAGTGGTGAAATACATTGTACGTTGTCAAAACAAAGTGCCAAAGGTATTTTGAAAATACACTAAGTATCTCTGGATATTTGGTATTCCCAAGATAATTGGGTGGCGACTCTGAAGTCTTTGCACTAGTGTGCATCTTATATTGAAGATTTAATATAAGTTTAAAGATATTTTGGACAAGTACACAGAATGATGAACACCAGGTTGTTCATAAAAAATCATCTGGAACAGACATTGGAGAATGAACTTCCTAAAACAAAGAAGGACTGGATAAAGAAAAAACCAGAATCTAGTCATGTTGCTCCCGCGTCACAAAACCCTATACAATAAGGTACAAGTAAGTCTTTACATCCTATCCCTAAAATTTTTGAAAAGGTGTCTAAAAGTTCAGAGTCAGATAGCTATGAATTTTTTGATGCATTGTTTAATACACCAAACCAAGAGGATGTAACATGTCAAAATAAAGGACTTGTTAGTGTTCAATACTCTAAAAAGAGAAGAAGTAGGAGTAGAAGTCGAAGCCATCACAAAGAAAGCACTAGTGATGTGCCTCCTCTTCCTATTGAGGATGATGGAACTCCTTTATTGTCTAAACATGTACTTGAAGAAGTGAACCTGGTAGATCTAAATGATACATCAAGTTATGAGATGACCTTTCCTAACCCTGATGATGTTTTTGGAGACATTGATTCCTTAAGGAGGAAGATCCAAAAACAAGTTGAGCTCAGGAGGAAAAAGGAAAAGGAGAGATAAACAGAACTAATGTATGTTGTGATTGAAAGAGATAGGTTGATTAGATAGTGGAAACAATGAAGGCCTTGAACCAAGAAAATCCTGAGCCAAATGTTGAGGTCCCTTTTGTCTGTGAAATTAAAGATAATGAAATAAAGCTCATGTCTAAGGTAGGCCCTATAGGTCAAGTTGATACCTGATCAAAACCCTCACACCCAAAACCATCAGACCCTATCAAGCCTCAACCAAGTGATCCAAATCCTAAACCCGTTTTAGAAAAAGGAAAGCAAAAGGCTAAGAGGATTAAGATAAGTGATAAGGTGAATTCCCACCCTCCTAAACGAGACCTACTGCCACATATACCATTACAAGTTGAAACTTCCTTAGAAAAGGTTAGAAGGTAGGGTGAGGCTCTTCCTGAGGAATTGAAGAGGACAAAAATTGAGGCTGCAAATGCAAAAATGAAAAGGAAAATAGGTTTCTTAAAGATGTCAAGCATGGATGAGGCTACACAAGCTGCGACCTCATCAAGTCGCCAAGATGCTTTGAAATCTGGTCCTAAGATAAATTTGGACACAAATACAAATAATTTTGGCCCAAAGACCCATGCTACTAAGTTTGTAAATCTAAATCAGGATGGCCCTAGGATACAAAAGATTGGATCTGGTGTTGACTCTTAGAAGATTGAAGGATTATTTCAAAGAAGACCTATACAACTGGAAAGATATAGGCAATTATTCTTTGATGGTATTCCAGGTTATCCAAATCCCATCCCTGATGATTTGAGAGAAAAGATGAGTAAATTTGTTGGCAATAATGTTGTGATAGCAGAGGAACATTTAAAAGCCTTTATGGATATGCTAAATGATTATGAGGTAGAGCATGAAGATGTTGTAATAAAATTGTTTGTACAATCCTTGGTAGAGGATGCGAGGGATTGGCACAGGGGTTTACCTAATGCTAATATTGGTTCATGGGATGAATTTGAAAAATGTTTCATGGAACAGTACAGTGATAAAACCAATGCCAATTTCATGTTGAACGAGTTCAACAATATCAAGAAGTCACTAAATTTGCCTGTATCAGAGTTTAATCTAAGATTTCAAAAGGAAATGTATAAGTTGTTCCAGATTTTGAGGCTTGATGAGAATGTCTGTCTAACCATATATTTCAATGCTTTTGATGCTAAAATGGCATATCTTCTCAGAGATAAAGACCCTTAGAATATGAGGGATGCTTTCAGGGTGGCTATAAACATTGAGAGTAATAGGCGAGCTTCTGGGAAATATGGTAGGAGAGAAGAGCCCACACTTTTGAAAAATCCCAGAGCTAAGGTTGAGAAGGTTTTTGCTTTAAAGCCTAAGGATGATGAGAAGTGGGATAAGGTCTTGAGTACTTTGAAAGACATAAAATATATTATTTCCAAGCAACAAAGTGGTATAGGAAATGATAAGAAAAAATATAATAATTATGAAAGACAACCTAGGTTGCAAAATTACCCTTATAATACAAATTGGAAAGATGGGAAACCAATCTTGCCTAGCTAGAAGACTAATCATGATTAGTATACCCTAGATCCCCTGCAGAAGAATTTAGTAAATCTGGTACAAGACGGTCTATGGTGTGAGGTTTGTCAACATCCACATAATCAAAATCACTGTGGTATTGCTCAGTTGCTTGTTGCTGAGGGAAGAAAGCATGAAACTTATGAGCAAACTCTTGAAATTGAGTAGGGTGATGTGGATGTCTGTATGACCATATAATACATTGATGATGCAGAGTGTTCCTCTGATGATGAATCACAGGGAGTTGACATGGATAATCAGAGGAAAATAAGTGAGGTATACCATCAACAAGTTTTCTCTAATCAGGAAGGTGATTTTGACCATAATGCTTGCAATACGGGATAGGATGAAGATTCAGTGTCCCTAAGGAGACCACCAGAAGAAGAGATTGCAAGGTTGACAGAGGAAATGGCTGCTCAAATGAGAAGCTCACTTCAACTGAGAAACAAAACTGTGGGTGGTGAATAGGGTAATCCTGCTGGCTTCTTTATTAAAGAGCATAAATTAAAAAATAAGGGTATTAAAGTTGATAAAAAGAAAGATGTCAAATTTAAAGAGGTTAAAAATGATAAGATTTGGGTGAAAAATAATGAAACTCCAAAGCCTCAAGAAGATGCAGCTTCATCATTGGTGAAGAGTAAAGTGATTACAAAGTCTGTTGAACCTGCTTCAAAGGATAGGAGGTTGAAGAAACTTGAGGGAAGCAAGCAACAAGAGAAGAAATAAAATTATGAAGGCATGGTGTTTGACTTGCCAAAATATACGCTCATATATATGTTTCAAGTGCTTTCTCAGGTTAAAGTTATTGTACCTTTGCTAGAAATGATGAGAATATATGAACATAAGGAAAAGACAATAGCCTTGATCATAGGTGTTGGTGTTAATAAGGTTGAACAAGGTAGTTGTAAAGAAGCAAAGGATGAAGGAGAAAGAAAAGAGAAAGAAGTGGAGGGAATTGTGTCACAAATTCCCCATGCATACTTAGGGAATTCCATTAATATGTGCCTTGAAAACATAAAACCCTTTTTCTTAAGTGTTGTTATAAATGGGAAGACTTTAAGGAATTGTATGATAGATTCAGGGGCATCAAACAATGTTATGCCAGTCAAGATCATGGAGGAAATTGGATTGACATTGGATACTACTCAACGTAAATGCTATGCAATGGATTCAAGGGAAGTGCCAATTATTGGGACTATCAAAGAATTGCCTTATAAATTGACTTAGTATCCCGAGAAGGACTTAGCCATGACTGTCCTAGTTATAGAAATCCCACCACACTTTGGGATGCTATTGTCAAGAAAGTGGAGTGCATCAATGGGGGACAACATGCAGTGTGACCTAGCATTTTCTACTTTCTCCATTGATGGAAAGAATGTCAAGATTGAGAGAGAATTGAAAGTGCCCCACATGATTGAGCATGATCCAACTAAAAATATGGAATTTTTTATTGATAATAACATAAATGAATTCAGAATTGAGGAGTTCCCTAGCAATTGTGATAAGCCCACTGCACCGATTGATACAGAAGTAAAACCATTCTCAGAGTGTGATGACTTGTGGACTATGTAGTTTGATGGTGCAAGTTCAAAAGAAGGATCCGGTGCAGGTGTTTTGTTATGATCACCGAGTGGAAAGACATTCAGGTTCTCTTTCACTCTATCATTTGATTGCACCGGTAATATGGCGAAATATGAGGCCCCGTTATTGGGGTTAAGATTAGCTAAAAAGCATGGGATTAAGAAGTTCAAGGTAATTGGAGATTCTGAGCTTGTGGTTTCATATTTATCAGACACAAACCCTTGGCTTCATTTCACATAGCATGTTTATTGTCCTCCAAAACCTTCTCCAATTTTTTATTGAAGTGCTCCAAACCTCCTTCGAGGGAAGCAATATTTTTCTCATAGGAATTTTTCATCTTGAGCATATTGTCAACAACCATTTTAACAGTGTCAAATAATTGATTAACCTCAAGATGAACCTTGTTAACTTGAGCTTGCACATTAGGCCCCTTAGAAGATGAGGGACCATCAACATTATTATTCATATCTCTATCCCGAACATTGGTGGAGTTCATCTCATGGAATACCCATTTGAAAATCTTGAACAAGGATAAGGAGCTCTCTTTCACAAAACCAAGATAATTAGGCATAATTTCTCTCTTGAAGTTAAAACCATCCTTGTCCACTGCATAATCCTCTTGGGAGTCACTGCTAGTAGTATCATTCTCCATGGTCTCCTTCCCTTTTTGATCAGAAAAAACATCAACTTTAGCCATGTCATGTTCCAACAATTGATCGTCAACACCCTTCAAATTGCCATCATGCTCTTGCAACTCATCCCTCCCCAAATTCATAGGAAAATTTCTCCTCTTCGATCCCTCTTTATTCTGCAACTTAGAAATAAGGGATACCCTTAGTTTATCCCTATAAGCCGAATCCTCCTTTCTCAAATTACCCAAAGCAACCCACTTCAACTTTTTGTCACTCAACCCCTTCATAGGTTTAGACTTCTAGCAAGACCAGACCATCTCTTCCTCATCTCCTGTATCATACTCTTCATCCCTAGAGGAAATAGGGGGTTTATTCTTTTTTCTTTTCTTACCCTCAGAAATGGTGAGAGAATATGAGTCAACATCCAAGGATGCATCAGACCCAAGGGTATAATCTTCATCATTGAAATCATCCTCTGACCTTGTCACATACTCAAGATTCTTCTTCTTCATCTGTACGATGGAAATATTGGGATGAGCAAGGATAGTAAAGGACTTAACATACTCAGAGATCAACATAATTATACCTTCATGAATGATAGGATTTTTGGGGTTTTGTTTATGATATCTTATACCATTTTTTAAAGAAACTAGTAAATAGAAAGGGAACGATACCTTCTTCTTGTGCATAAAATGATTCATAGACTGAATACATAAGTGGACATGGAGAGTGAAATACCTCATTATTTCCTCTGTAACATCTCTCCAAATCGCCTTGATTGAAGTTCAATAATAGCCACCAAATTTAGACCTTTCTAGCTTTTGCCTCTCATCATCTTTCAAGAAAGTATCCATGGCTAGACTAGATTCATTCTTCTCTCTATAGAAATTTTTCCCTTTAGTAGAAAAACTATTGATTTCAGCTATAAGATCCTTTGTAATATCAAACTCTTTTCCCCCAATTTTCAACACATGATTCTGCCAACCCTCAAGAAATTCCTATGACATCTTCACATCATACCCATGCAACTTTTCCATATATGGAGTCACTCCCCTAGCCTCCAACAACCTCCAAACCTTCTTATTGTCTCTCACAATGGCATAGGATTTGGGATCAGTTCTTTTTTTATCACCCCCATAGTTGCAGCAAGCAAGCACCCCAATAAAAATAAGAACTTGTAGAGGAGACGAAGAAACCTTGAGAACTTGTAGAGAAAAAATGAAACCTCAATAAAACAAAAGCTCTCTAAATACCCATAATATGTGTGGATTGGACAAGATGGTAGAGAGGAATCATGAAGAATGAATGCCCATTCATTTAAGCCTCCAACTCATCAGAATACCGCATGACCTTTCCTCTAAGATATTTACACCTCATAAGGAAATGCCACAATAGGATCATGTGACAAAACCCCATCATAAAAGGACCCCACCTCTCAACATATTTGTGAGTCATGATGAATTATTAAACATGATTCCAAGGGTAAGAGGTCATTTTCTCCCCATTCCAAATAATCATTCACCCCATAGTTGGAAAAAAAATCAGCAAGCCTATTCCCCTCTCTATAAAATTGGGAGATGAAACATTGGTTGAAAGAATCCAAAATATTTTATGCATCATTAATAAGGGCTTCCATAGTCCAAGAGGGATGATAAATATTCATAAGCTTATTGATAATATTGAGGGAATCACCCTCATCCCATACCTTATCATAACCTGTAGATTCAGGCAACTTCAAACCATGATAAGCTATAGAAGATTCCACAAAGTGGTTTGTCTGGGTTCCCAAAGGGAGAGCCACCATGGAAAAAAAATACCATTAGAATATCTTAACACTCCCCCATAGCTAGCAAGACCCAAATTACCTTTAGTTGCTCCATCAATATTAACTATCACCCACCCAACAAGAGGAGCCTTCCACACCACATCCTCCCTTGAAGATTTACCTTTGGTCAAAGGCATAGAAATATCATATGATAGCTTCTAATTTCAAACAACCTCAATATCCCCCTGAGAGATCACCAACTTCAGACCATCCAGAAAGGAATTCTGAGACAATAAATTCTCTTTAATTGCAGCACAAATATTATGATCCAATCTAAGAGGTAGAAGAGCAGAGTCCCTAAAGATCCTATTGAAACAACGAGAAATGGTGGTAGGAAATTCTATCGTATGGTTTAGGACATAAAGCATACACACTTTCTAATTAGCTCATTGAAGGATAACCCTAGAGATATCAATGCAAAGGAGAAATGGATCTTGAAATAGGGCTATCTTAGAGATTGATTATAAACTAATGAGGGGTTCATCACCAAGTTAGAACTTGGAAAGAAAAATGCAATGCAAGGTGTAATGCTTGACCCTAATTCAATGCAATTTGTCACTAAATGACCTAGAAATGTAAGTGAAACAAAAAAAAAAGTTGCAAGATGAAATGTTTGCACCTATAAATCTGGAGATGACTTATTGAAGCTCTGAAATGTTGGAAATTTTGACTTTAATCCTGACTGGGACTCATACGCTAGGCTGGGCGAATCAGTCCCTAATCTAGGTTTCTATGCAGGCACATGAATCTAGAAAATGGGTATCTAAATCTCTAAAAATATAAATTTTGACCTAAACTAGAACTCATTTCCGATAACTAGTGAATTAGTCCAGTTAGGATTTTCTAGAACTTCAAGGTCTGCTTTGTGCTTCTTAATTGATTTCTGGATCCGAAATCCTGATTTGCAACTTGTAGAAGTCCTCCAAGTATTTCCAATGCAAGGTAACAACTTTGACAACTTTCTCCAAACTTTTTCCTCAATGTATCTTCAAACTAAACCTCCAAATCAAACACTAAAGAGGGGAAAATGTTGTTTTGTTAGTGGAAAGTGGTTTTCTTGGTCAAACCCCATTTTGGTAATCAAACCTTGAAATGAAATAAAATAAGAATGGATAATGATGAATGAAATACATGAAATGTTACAACTCACCAAACCCTAGCAATCAAGTGTTGTAAACATGTATGAAATGGCCCCAATGGATATAGATCTTGAATCTTTCTTGAATTTGATAGATCTTGAATAAAATGCTAGATTGAATCATAAAACCCTGCATCACAATTGTTAGCTCAAAAATAAACACGATGCATGAAGTCTTTGAAATGATGATTGATGCTTGAATAATGCTCTAGAATTCTTGATAATCTACTCTTGAATTCTCTTGTGAACTAAAAATTTCTATCATGAATGCTCATTCAGCTTGCTAGGTCACTTGATTGCTTGTTAGGATAAAAATGAGTGAAATAAACTTTTATTTATACTTAATTATGCAATAAATCCCAAAATTACAACACTACAAGCTGACATCAGATCTAGGAGAATAAAATACCAAAAAAAAATTGAATTAATTTTGATTTTAGGCCACACAGGACTCATTCACCCAAGGTGGAAAATGAGTCCCATTAGGCATAATTTATGAGACCATTTTTAAAAATGCTTAGTGTGAAACTAGGATTGGGACCCAATAACCTAGGTGGGAATCATACACCCAAGATGGAAAATGAGTCCTAGACCACCAAATCTAGGTCACACAACCTGAAAACACATGAATTATGATTGGATGTTGATTTGTGTCGGGATTATCCTCGAAAATATGCATTAAATGAGGCTTGTGGATGCAAAATAAGGCGAATTAAAGCATAAAGAAGCCCAAATATTAATGAAAACCCTATTAAAAGTGTGAAAGTGTGTTACAACACTTTATAGCACTCTAAATAAGGTAGGATTAAGATACATTTAGGTTAAAAAGAGGTTTATTAGGTTTAGTCAATTGATACAACCTTAGAAAAGTGTGCAAGTGTGTTACAACACTTCACAACACTTTAGAAAAGTACCATTTATGTTCATTAGTTCATAAGGGCCCAAGAACTAATGTTAATGTGTCACACATTACAATACTAAATCAAGGCACCATTAAGCTCAATTAAGAAGGAGGGCCCAAACAAGCAAGGAAAAGTAAAAGGGATACTTTTTCTATGCCACACCTATTATTTATTTCCATCCAAATTCCCCAAGCCATATGAGGTAGGATGAAGGACCAAAGAGAAGACAAAGAAAGGTTCAAAGAAGGATCCTTCAATTGCGACAATAAGTCACTAAGAGAGGATGAGAAAACCCAACACATACCCCAGAGAGAAAGCACATGAACCTAGAAATCACACACAAACCTGCACCCAATCAAAAGATGACTGAGGTCCTTTGCCTCTTCTTCACATAAAGAAAAACACTTAGGAAACATAAATCCCCCTCACACAATATTATCAATTGTTAGTGATTTACATTGGCAAAACAACCAAAAGAAAATATTAATTTTAGGAATCAACTTAGGATTCCATAGAGAATCCCAAAAGGGGGTGGGACCAATAAAAGAGATTTGCAGGGAAAAAGATGAGGAGATAGAGAATTTAGCATTAGGAGAAAACCTCCAAACAATCCTATCTAGTGGGGCTAAAGAAGGAATGTGAACAAAAGTCAAAGCTTTTGAGAGAGTCTCCAAACCATGATAGAGATTGTGTAGCCTCTTCCATGTACTATTGCATATATAATCACCCACAAAGTGACCAAAATTCTAAACACAAAGATCCATCCAAGGAAAATCCAAAATCCCAAAGTTCATCTTTTAGCAGACCATTTCCAAACCACCAATCATCCCAAAATAAAATCCACCTCACATTCCCCAATTTCCACCTCAAACCTTTGGAGATAATATGTTTAGACTTCACCATAACATTCCAAAGAAAAGAACCAAAAGGAAGAGTAAATCCAGAGGAAAGGAGAACTCTAAAACGATCCACTCCCTTGAGGTATTTTATTGAGACAATACGGGCCCATTCACTATTACCAAAAATGAGATTCTTGCTTAGCTAGTAAATCTATATTAAATTCTCTAATTTTCTGAATGCCAAGAACCCCAGCCTTCTTAGGTTTGCACACTTCATCCCACGAGAGAATATGTAACCTCTTTCTTTCTTCCACTATAGACCATAGGAAGTTCTTTTGGATGCCTTCTAATTTATCCACCTATATCCTAGGCATTTGAAAAATGCTAAGGGCATAGATAGGGAGATTTTGGAAAGTCAATTTAATCAATTGAATCTTCCCCACTTGGTTCAACAAAGCACCCTTCCATCTAGCTAATTTGGCATTAAACTTATCCACCAAACCCCTCCAATGAGGTAGTTGGCATGCTATACATGATGAATTTTCTTCCACAACATTAATAATAGGTCTTTTTAGAGGGTTAGGGGTTTCCTTATTAGATGGCCCTCTATAGTTTTTATGCACTATTTTTCCATTATGCTAGTTGGTATATTATAATTTTGGTTTGACAATTTTAGCAACCTCTCTTGCTTTTGATGCATGGGACTGTCATGAGACAAACATTTTTCATTTCTAGATACCTTATAACTTAGGTATTTTAGTGTATTCATGACCTTATCCAATTCATCATTAGATGATGACACATTATTTTATTGTCCTTTATGATTCTGCAAAAAAATTGCATCCTCCCTCTTGAGCACTTTACCTAATTCTTTTCTATTTCTTTCTATGTGGGTTTCAATCTTAAATGCATCTCTCAGAGACTAAGGATACTTATCCCTCAATTGGTAACCTATTTTTGTATCATAGGGATTTTAATATAATACCAAGCACATAGACTCATTTGGCTTCAAGTACAGGGGGATCTTATTCATGACTCTAGTAAACATAGCATTGAAGTTTGATACAAACTCATTAAATTATTTACTTAAGCTAGTAAACTCATTGATAATAAACCTTGGTTCGATCTTATTCCCATACTATTCTATCAAAATCATTTTAAATTCATCCCAAGAACCAATACTTGTATTAGGAAAACTCCTATACCAACATCTAAATTCATCAAATAAAGATTACATGAAAAGATTCATAATAACACCTTCATTTTCTATCTCAAAATCGTCACTTAATTTTACAAATGGTTTCAAATGATCTTACCAGACAAAAGAAATATTTCTAAAAATAATGATTAAAGAAGTTCTTACATCATTTGACATTATATTTGGGTATGTCCTAGGATGCCAATGAAATCTAACTATCTGTGCCTTTAAATTTGCAAAGTTATTCTACCTTGTAAATTACCACCAACCTCATTATCTTGAAAATTTTGCTGCACCACAAGTATTGAAGGTACCCAATTGATTAATTCATTTCCCACCAACATGTCATCCTATTTTAAAGTTATGCCCTTTTTGAAAACCTGGTCCCCCAACACAAATATTTATTGGAGGAATATTAACATTGGCATGGTAAATATAATTTGGGTTCATAGGAGGGTTTGTATTTACTAGGTAAATTGGGGCAATAGAAGGAATTCAAATATTTATTATTTGTAAAATTGGGCCTCTAGGCCGTGTAACAAAATTATTATGGGGGGCACTTATAACAAGATTATTTGGGGCTATAGTCTGTGAACATATAGGGTTACTAGATTGACCAATACCTTTTAAAGCAACAATCACTATAAAGTATACTACAAGAAGCAGTAATATGTCTATAGAGATAAGGACCACCTTCTTGTCTTGAGGATTCAACAATAAGATTTACAAATATTCTCTCAATGAGATTAATTGCTTAAGGATCAACTTGAGAAGACTGTTTCTCTTTAATGCCATATTCCATCCAATTTTTTTCTTTCTCTCTCTCAAGGTTATCTAAAAATTATTGATACTTGAGGCCCTTTTGATTTTTCATATTTCAAATAATCAACTCCCAAGATAGGGGTACCTACACCACTGCAAGTGGGTGTATCTCTACCACTCCTTTCTATATTTTTTGTTAGAAAAGAGTCAATAAGAGTGGTAGTAATACCTATTTCCTTGGTCTTCCAAGTTATTTATTTTTGTAATTCTCCCACTAACTTATTTTATGAGTCACCTCGAAAAAATGACCACTTCCCATCCATATTTAAATGTTATACAAGAAAGGATTACATCGGTATTTCAAATCAGATTCAACAGTTTGTAGGGAAAAGAATAGGAGTTCAAAAAAATTCAGTGAACATTCAATAATAATAGAAAAAAACCACAATAAGACAAATTAAACACTATACCCATGGGAAACCACTGGAAATTACTTATGCATATCAATTCTTTAATATTCCCAAACAAAGTCACCAATTTGTTGGTTTTTTTCCAACTAATTCCAAATGTCCTCTAAATAATAGCCATATCTAATGATCAAGGATAATAAGAGGTTGGCCAATGAACAAGGATCTAAAATTCTCGTGCACTTCAAGCTCTGCAGACCTAGGTGGGTCTCCCTAGTAAAAATTTCACCAAATTATAAACCATTTTAATGAGATATTTATTTAGTAGATTGATTCTCATATGTTATGACAAGGATTTGTAGAATAATACATATAAATGGATAAATTATTTCTATATATTTAGCACCAAGCATGAGAACACAAGATAATTAGCAATAAATTATTTACTTCTTGATATTTGTCATTTAAACTGTATCTTGGACCTTGACTGAACTTAATTTCTCAACACTGGTACATATCCTTAGCTAAGAAGTCAAATAGACATATAAATATTCTCATCACAATAATTCTAACATATTTCAGTTGATAGTTCCCATTATTGACTTGCAATAAAATATCTAATGAATAACATCCAAATCTAATTCTACTTAAGAATCCCTATGCAACACAACACCTCCTATATCATAAATATTATTTACTCTATTCCTTGAACATAAAACAATTTATAAAATAATTGACACATAAATTTGTGAAAATGAACTCAACAATCCTTGATCATTTTATTCATAAAAGTGAATTGCATTAAAATTTGGAGATAATTACCTTTGAATGGTACTATAATTATCATATATTTCAACTGAAAAATATACATTAGAGTTTCATAAAATAGCACTTTATAGACTATTCTTCTTTGACACTAAAACCTACACCTTATATCCCTATACTAAGCCTAACCCAAAATTGCCTCAAATAGAAAAAGTGATCATGCAATCTCATGAGCTAGTCACATGACTCATGTGTGATATTTCATTTGAAAATTCTACAATTTTATTACAACAAAATAGGAACATAATCTGTTGGAATAATATTACCTTGCTAACTACTTAGAGTAGTTGTTGAAGGCATTGGAATCTTGGAATTGGAGCCTACAAGGACCACTAGAAGCAAAAATGTTGATATTGAATGTTGCGAATTTCTATTAAATGTTGTGAAGGCAAAAAATGTCATCTTCCTTGTCACATATTTGACTAGGATGTTGTTATTGAAACCTGGTAATCAATTGAAATACAACTTAGTACTTATTTATTCTATTTTCCAACTAGGAAGCCATAATTCTCTCTAATGACCATTGGAATGCTAGGAAATTTAGAAAAAAAATTAAGTGCGTATTATATCTAGCATCTAATATTACTTTAGAATCCTCGTTAAAAATTTCTAGATTGAACTCTAACCCTATGAGCTCATCTGTTGTGATATTTAGAAATGAGGAATCAAGTTCCCCACTTGTGAAAATGAATGTGATGAAGGGTCCTCCCCTTACAAGCTTGAACTCACAACAATAACATAGATAGAGTAACCAATATGCAGGAAGAAAACAAAAGATTCTATTATTCTAAAATGGAAAGAAAATTATAGAATTACATGGGTTATTTGGTTTCAAAAGATTCAGCTAAACATGCAAATCAAAGCCTTCAATTTTTGCTCTAGGATCTCAAAATACACCTACCAGCTACTTTGCCACCCTCCTCTCTCTTTCTTCTCTCTCTCTCTCTCTATATCTCCCTATCTTGATAAATCTCTATCATTTTATTCATACTCCTCCTTCAAGTCGGCTTGTCTTAGTATCGCCTCATCATCTAATAAACATTCAAATCTTGGAGGTAGTTATCTCATTATTAGTAATCTCATTTCTTTTTGTTCATGCTAGGAAATCATAATCCATCCATCAAATTCATGTTGGAAATCATTAGCCAATGATCATGTTGATTTACAACAACGATGTGCATTCAATGAATATTTTTTTCCCACGCGTCACCATCCAACTCATTCATCCATTATTGTTGACCTGCACACATTTATGTCCATCCTTCCACCATCACAGTGTCGAGGGGAGTTCAAATCTTCTTGCTTCGATACGACCCGATCCCATCGATGAGGCTTACTGAAATACCAGTTCTTTTTTGTCATCACAATTTACCTTATCCCTCCATCGAAGGGACTCCAAATGTCATCTCGGTGATATGTGAACTTCCCATCGATGAGAGTTCTCTGCATCCATTAACTTTTTCTTCTTTCACCACCGGTATGTCGATGGGGCTTGAAACAAGGTCCCATTGAAGTCTCCCTATCATATCGACGAGTATGTCAACCAACGTTGAATGATGAAGATAAATCCTCCTTCATGCTGAACTTTTGCAGACCGCCATACTTATCAAATTTCCATCTGATCTATCCCTTATTGAAAAGAAATAACTCAAAAAAAAAGGTCGATACAAGATTGTTCTTTTCCCTAGATGATCCTGCATCAGACACCTAGGGTAATTCATGAGTTTAACTCATAAACATTTGTAGATCATATGTTTGTCCTAGATCCATTTGTTGACCTTATCATTTTGAACATCTTTCTTAACCTACCTCTACAATTTAATGTCCCTTCCATCCTTCATTCTTCCCCTCTTCCTTCCTCTTTTCACAAATTCCAATTCCCACCAATTTGCACTATGAAATGCTGAAAAATCATAATCATCAATTTTATCTTCTTTAGGAAACTCATGCATTACCTATTTCCCAATCACTATTGCAACAATCATTTCATTTTCAATCCCCATGTGTTCCATGTTTTCCTCCTTTCCTATATCTTCTAAAAATTAATTCTCAACTGCAAATTCAATTTTAGTATCATAATAAAAATACTCATACCTTCCATCTCTGTCATCTATACCCTCATCAATGTCAATAACATAATCAAAATATCATTCCTTGTCATCCTACAATAAACTGTCATCAAATGATGTAAACCGAAGCTCATCAACCAAACTAGCATGCACTTTCTCACCTTCTTCCTTACAATTGTGGTACTTGTTGTCATGGAGATTGCACATGGATTCTAAGTTTAAACGCTCAAAAATCTCGTGAAACATGTAAACACCTTCAAGCCTGTGGGTATGCTCATAGCAAAGATGAATATCCAGATTATGGGTTAGTTCCCCTTTTGATTCCTAGAAACTAATGAACTATTGGGAAAAGAGAAGAAATATTACTTTGAAAATAAAAAAGAACTTATGGGAGGTGATGCACCTAAATATAAATGATGAGAAAATTGATTCACAATTTTTTCTCATAAAAATCTATTTTCACAACTCAAGTTGGATAGTTTAATCACATAAGTGCTTCACAAAAGGCTTGATAATCTATCCTTTATGAAGGAAAATAATGTTTTCACAACCTGAAGGAGAAGATAAATCAATAGCAAAACCTATGACCTATGATTAGAATTGATTTTGTGTACATGCATTCATGAATGAGACATAGATTTAAAGGTTTTAAGATTAAAACTCATAAATTCGCATCTAAATCATTCAAAAGAGACAAAAGACCTGAAAGTGAGAAGGCTAACACTTGATTGTAATAAGAAATGAAAGGAAACTCTACAAGTAACAATGTAAATTAACCTGTAAAATCTGCTATATATTAATAAATGTAAAAAAACCTGAGTTATAAGACCAATCTCCTTTGCAGAATGCAAAGGAAAAGAAGCAAGAAATGGGAAAAAAAGACTAAGTCTTTTCCCATGTATACAAAAAGTAACTCCAAGGTTCCAAGAGGTGACACTTGGAGTTGAACACAAGTAAAAATATCTCGCAAATATCTCATCCACGAGAAAATATGAAAACCCTCAAAAAGAGGGGTCAGAACAGATGTAAAATGAAAGATCAAGTGGTCAAACTCGATCCACATGATGGCCGACCCAAAAAGGCTTGTAAAAAGACTCCACCAACTAAAAATGAGACTCAAAACCCCTGTTGAACTCCACATTTAACTCTGCATGATTTGTGAACTTCAAAAGCACTTTAGTTGTCTCTACCTCCTAATTTTGCATGATCAATTAACTGCTCTATCCCCTTTTGCATGATTTTGGGATAAAATTGTTGAAATGCACAAGACAACTGAGAGGGGTTGGGCGAACTAGTTGCACCAAATTACTTTACTTCTAACCTTAATCAATTCCACTTTAACTAATTTTTTTACTAAGTGTAAACATGAAATGCAAATAATAGAAATCAAACACCAAAGACACTAGATTTACATGGAAAACCTAATGAGGGAAAAACCACATTGAGGATTAGCTCACAATATAGTAATAATGCAATACCAAATAGAAAGGCTCACTACCAAAGGGCTCATTGCCTAGATATAAAGGCTCACTGCTAGAGGGCTCACTGCCTATAGTAGGAATCACCATCCAGGAGGAGGCTCACTGCCTACAGTTAAAGAAAAGATAGATTAAGATCCACCACAAAAGGTTCTACACATTCGTAGCTTGATCAGAATATTTTAGACACCATAACCTCACTACTTTCAGGAATATAACACATCAAAGTATTATTTCCTTCATTCACTCTTACACACTCTGGTTTTTACACTTGTTCGCACACTTCACTTGCTTGTATCACTTTTCAATTCACAATATCTTGACTTGCTTTTATACCATCTTCAACCCTAAAAGCATTCTCCAAGGTTGCCTATACATCCTTCAATTTACAAATTCAAATTAGGTTAGCTATTAAACATTCCCACAATGGATAAGAATGAGAGAGGACCAATTACACATTTAATTAGGACCCAAACAACATCATGGATCAATCACATGCTTCCTTAATTCGATGTAAAATATTTATGTTCCATGTAGACACCAGTCTAGCCAAACCTAATGAAAACACCAATGATATTTGAAGTATGCACATCTCCAACAAGATGATCACATGTGGATCACCCAACACACTTGAGCAGACTTTTCAACATCTCTAAGAAACCTTCAACTACATCCGCAATAACTGCAACAATATTCATGCACAAAAAATTATTCAACTGTCCAACTGGACCAAGCAACAACACACACGGGCTCTAGAGAAAGTCTTTCAGAGCATCAAATCACAAGCATGTTTTCTAGGATACTAAGAACATAAATATGAATTATCTCCTAGATCCACAAGATCTGAAATAAAACACCAAAAGACTATGGAACAAAAACATTTCTCCTAGTTCACAAACAAATAGTTTTGTCAAATTGGTTCACATACCGCTGAACATATCTTTCCACTCTCCATCCATCCAAAAGAAAAAACTTAGGATATATTATCCATTAAAGCTTATGAACAACACCACAGATCCACATAGGCATAGGATCAACACATAAGAAAAACATAGCACAATACTAGAGCACACTCAAAACACCCACTCAACACTATCTTCATTATTTCTTAAATTTTTCCAAAAGAACTTGGAAAAAACACAACTACAACTTCATAAATATAGCTCCATATACTCTAAATACTTCTACAGTATCTCAACTATACAAGTACCATCTACAATCATATTGAGTTGTGTTGACATCAATGACAACATTAATGACAACACCACCAAACACATCCATACTTGCAACAATCTCCTCCTTTGTCATTGATGGCAACACATGATGTGAAAAACCATCAAGGACAACATACACATTCTCCTGCTTCTTCTATTCTCCTCTTACAAGACTCTCTCTCCTTTTTTTTACCTTTTTTCACATGACTTTCTCTCCTCCTTTAACATCAATGGCAAAGTAAATTTTTGCGTGAAAATTCTTTCCATATAAAGCTTTGATCACTCCCCCTTAGGAGTGCACCCACATCTCTACTCCCCTTGAGGAGTAGATCACAATCATCTATACAAATAAAAAGAATTTGTGAATCCACTAGATTGATGCACCTCCATGTGCACCTAGTTCAAGGAAGGAGGGGCAGTAACCCCTAACTTCCCCCTGAGATACTCAAAAGTATCCTTCAAAAGGGCCTTACTGAATATGTCAGCAATTTGTTCCTTGGTAGACACATATTCAAGTCTAACTTCATTCTGTAAAACCTTCTCCCTCAAGGAATGATACCTGACAGATATGTGCTTTGTCCTAGAATGCATCACCAGATTCTTTGAAATGTTTATTGTACTTGTATTGTCACAAAAGATAGAGATAGGTTCATCACACATCACACCTATGTCCTTCAAATTTTTATTCATCCAAAGTACCTGTGTACAACAAGATGTTGTTGTGATATATTCAACTTCTATAGTGGATAAAGAAATTGAATCTTGTTTCTTACTCAACCATGAGACCAATATTCCTCCTAGGAAGAATACATTGCCACTTGTACTCTTCTGGTCATCTACACAACCATCCCAATCTGCATCAATGTAGGCATTCAATGTGAAATCATTATCCTTAGGATACCATAGCCCATAATCTGGAGTTCCCTAAGATATATGAATATCCTCTTCACAAGTGTAACATGTGCTTCTTTAGGTTCTACTTGAAATCTTGCAACCAAAAATATTCCATACATGATATTCGGTCTAGAAGCAGTAAGATACAACATTCCACCAATCATAGATTTGTACACACTTTGATCAACTTTTGAACATTCATCATCCTTACTTAGCCTACATCCAGTTACCATAGGGGTACAAACCGGTTTGGAGTCATCCATTCCAAACTTCTTCAATAATTCCTTAACATATGTAGATTGTGAAATGAATATCCCCTTATTAGTTTGATTCACTTGAAGTCCAAGGAAGAAATTCAACTCACCAATCATATACATTTCAAAATCTTTTTGCATCTCTTTTGCAAATTTCTTACACATACCTTCATTTCCACCAAAGATAATATCATCAACATATACCACAACTACCAAAATTTTGTTTCTCTCAACTTTTAAATAAATATTTTTGTCTGCAAGCCCTTTGTTGAATCCTTGTTGTGTCAAGTATCTCTCCAACCTTGCATACCAAGCTCTGGGAGTCTATTTAAGTCCATATAGTGCCTTTTTCAACTTGCAAACCATGTCTAGTTTGTTTGACAACTAAAATCCTTCTAGTTTCTCTATGTATGCTTCTTCTTCCAATTCTCCATTCAGAAATGTAGACTTGACATACATCTGATACACTTTGAAGTCTTTATGAGATGAAAATGTCAAGAACATCTGAATGGCCTCCATTCTTACAATTGGTGAAAAATTTCTCTTCAAAATCTATTCCTTCAACCTTTGAATAACCTTTGCATACAAGTATTTCTTTATTCCTCACCACTTCACCATCTTCATTTAGCTTATTTCTGAATACCCATTTTGAACCAATTACATTCTTGTTTACTGGTCTAGGGACTAGTTCCCATGTCTCATTCTTCTCTATCTCCTGTAGTTCCTCTTTCATTTCTCTAACCCAACTCTCATCATTGCATGCTTCACTCACAATATTAGGTTCTATCTTAGAAATTAAACACAAGTTTACCTCAACCACTTTGCTTCTTGTCTTTACACCTTCACTTATGTCTCCAATTATTTTTTTCTCCAAATGAATTCTCTATACATATTTAGGATTCTTAGGTGCAAGTTATGGAATCTTCTCTTCATCACTTTGTTCTCTCTCTTCCTTTTCTTCTTCTTGCACTTTCCCACAGACAGGATCATCTAGTTCAACTTCACTTATTTCTACTGGTCTATGCATAGCTTCATCAACTTTTACATTAGCACTTTCAACTATTTTCCTCAATATTTTATTGAAGCATCTATATGCTTTGTTGTTATTTGAATATCCAAGGAAAATTCCTTCATCACATCTAGCATCAAAATTTCCAAGATTATCATCATCTCTTTTAATGTAACATTTTCTTCCAAATACTTTAACTATAGGAGTCTTACCAGTCCTTAACTCATAAGGAGTCTTAGTGATGTTACCTCTGATATGAACTCTATTAAGAATGCAAACATCAGTGTGGATTGCTTCTCTCAAATACACATTAGGAACATTTTCTTCCTTCATCATAGTTTTGGCAGCCTCTTGAATAGTTTGGTTCTTTCTTTCCACAACTCCATTCTGCTGAGGAGTTCTAGGGGTAGAATAATGTCTCTTTATTCCATGCTCTTCACAAAATGCATTAAACTGACCAGAAGTGAATTCTCCACCTCTATCAGACCTTGAATATTTGATTCTTAGGTTTGCCTCATTCTCTACTCTTGCTTTGAATACCTTGAATCTATCAAGAGCTCAATACTTCTCTCTAAGAAAAGTAACCCATGTCATCCTAGAGTAATCATCAATCGAGAGCATAAAATGCATGTCACCATTAAGGCTTTGTGTTCTTGTAGGACCACAGATGTTTATATGCATCAATTCCAACATTCTGGTAGATGATTGTTCCTTTCCTTTAAAACCGCTTCTTGTTTGTTTTCCCAACTGAAAACTTCTACAAATTGAATTTGGAGGCTTTGTAATTATAGGAAGATCTCTAACAACTTATTTTGAATTAATCCTGATTAGACTATCAAAATTTACATGTCATATCCTGTGGTTGTTGGAATCAAGGAACACTAAGAGGGGGGTCAATCAGTGTTCTACAATTTTTAACTTTATTAATCTAACCCTTCAAGCATTTATAACATTCAATCAAAATAAATATGCATGAACATAAAACAAACAACCATAACACCATAACACGAGGATTTTTACATGGAAACCTTGTTAGGGGAAAAACCACAGTGGAAGGCTAGTCCATAATATTATCTGAGTATACTACAAAATGTTTTACAGAATGGGAATGCACTTGCATTCAGGCACACTGATCAAAGGAATAATCACTATCTTACAAAGATAATTAGATTAAATCCATCAGAGAAATTGAACCAAGAGATTAACATCTACATATGCCCGATCACAATTCTAGTTAGGCTCAACAATCAAATTCTTGACCTTCTATCTGATTCTACTCTTCTACTCTTCTCTACTCTGATTCGCAACACAAATCCTTTATGCACAAGTGAAACTGTGCATTATCGCTCTTCTACAGTTTTGCTATTCGCAACTCGCATCAACACACTTTGCACACACATAAAGATGATATAATCGAACACTTATATATATATATATATATATGTGACTAAAGATTAATCGCCCATATGTCGTCTTCAACAAGATATGAAAACATTTGCAAATTGTCAGCTCAATCCTTGGATAATCCTTAATGCACACCAACCAAAGTCAGATATAGCATAGCAATGATCAACATCAGCATGTATGAACACAAAAACACTTAAACAATTACTTCTCAAGTATCCACAACATATTGCATTCACCAAGTCAACTTTTGTACTAATAATCAGAGAATTAATCAACCGGATCTTCTAATTTGCACACGGATCGATAAAAGCCACTAAGATTCAATAGAAACAAAGATCATATACCAAACAACATTTCCTGAGATACACAACAAAAAATGATAACAAAAAAATCGCATATGAATCGTTGAACCCAAGTCTTTCAAATGCTCTATTATGCCTGATAGTTAATCACAAAACTTCAATCTAACTTCTAGTATGAGAAATTTTTCAAGTGTGGATTGATCCACTGACTAGGGTTTCCATCAATGACAACACCAAATAAAATTTTCAGTGTCTCTTGCCAATAATCTCCCCCTTTGGCATTGATGGAAACACTTAGAGAAAAATGACTAAGTGTCGAATCAGTACCAACATGAATTACACTGCCAACCTTCAAAACTTCAAAGACATAACTCTCCCCCTAAGATGATTAAGACAATTTTCACTGAATCATTCTCCCCCTTTGACATCAATGGTGAAGGTAGGAATCCACATATCAAAAATCAAACAAAACTGTTATGAACAAACTATATATGTACAAACAGGCTTCTTCAACTTACATAAGCTTGAATAAATCTAAAAAATTGTTCTTCAATAGATTCAAACTCGTGTCCCAAACCTTCTTGAGACTCTCCAAGATAACCATGTGACCACAAAATAAGTAATATTGCAATTCTGTAGATTCAAGGTTTTCTAGATCACAAACCGCCATAGCATCTTGTGCTTCTTTTAATGTGGTTAACATTGTTTCCATATTAGGACCAATTAGTCCTCTGAGCTCACAAACTCTTTCAACCATTTTTCTTTCTTCATGCTTCAAGTTTTTGATCTTGTAAAGCAAGGATATTACTTGACCTTCTTGTTTTCCAACAAAGACAGTTAGAGGATCAAATGCTTGAGTGATGTCTGCTAACTATTTTTCACATTCTTTTATTTTCTTTTCAAAATCCTCAGAAAACTTAGATAAAGATAGACATAATTTGTAAAAATTTCCACTTTTAGACATAGCACTTTGAATATTCTTTATGCATGTAGCTACCAAATATTTATGCCTAGCTATCATCCCTTTCAATTTACCAAACCTTTTATCATCAAATTCCTTTTGAACTTTATCCTCGACTGATTTCTCAAGAGACTCAAAATGAGTACTTACAACATTAATAAGTTTCTTCAGCTCATCAGAGGGAGTACCTGATGGATCCTTAACATATGTAGGCATGATTTTCTTCGGATCACCGCATGCAAGATTTAACAGTTCACTATCTTCAATATGATATTTGAGAATTTCTTCCCTTGCCTTGTTCTGAGTGAATGAAGCTACCATCATCTTCTGAATGGGAGATAAAGTGTCCAAGTTGATAGGACCTTTTAGTAGTTCAAAAGAAAATTCTTCATGTTGTTCTTCCAAAAACTCTTTTACTACCTTGGCAGTGTCTCTTTCTTTCACTAGAACTTCCTTTATATCAACTTTCTTTTCCTCAACCATTGTTTCCTCAGCTACAAATTCTTTCTTATCTTTTTCAACTCATACAATTTCAGGAGCTTCAATCTCCATAGGAATTTCTATATTATCCACATCAAGAGGAATCTGAGTATCCTCAACTGTATCTTCTTTTTCCTCTTCTTTTGTTGGACTAGATGAGACATATTTATCATGTGTTTCTTCAAAGACAACATCAATTCTGTTTCTTAATAGAACTTTAATATTTTCTCTGTTTCTTTTTCCACTTCTTTAGTTTGATCAATAATTAGCTTGTTTGCTCTTGTTTTTCTCTTGAAATATTTCTTAGATCCATTCAAAATTGTCCCCATTTACTCAATGCACATCACCGGACATTAAATCTGCAAGAATTCATTCTCTCATTTACTCATCTTCAATTCTTGCATTTACTCTTCTCATTTCCAGAATTTCATAAAGAATTTTAGGTAAAGCAAACATTATTTCAATAAGTGCCTTATTGAAATTGTTCAAGTACTTAATTGAGGCTTCCTCAAGAATTATTTGATCGGCACTACCAAAGGTGTCATACCATTCACGAAGGGGTCTAAGATTTCCATCCTTAATCAATGCATTCTCTACTTCTTTTATAGACATACCTAGTTTTTTTGTCTTCATCTTCTTCTTTTCTTTCTCTTCTTTACTAGAGGACTTTTCCTTCAAGATTGTTGCTAATTTAGTGCCCTGATGTTTAATTTCTCTCACTCCTTCATCATATTTTGTTTCTTCATCTTCAAAGATAGCAACATGGACTCTTTTTCTTTTGTCCTTCTTCCTTTTTCCTTCCTTACCAGATGACTTTGCTTGAGTTTTCACAGGACTTTATTCCTTTGTAGGACCAGAAGGGAGAGTGGAGCTTCTTGTAGATCTAGTTCGGGTAGAGGGTGCTACCAGACTAGCATTTTCAATTATGGCTAGCTCTCCTGCTTCACCTTATTCTCTCTTCCTTCTAGCTTCTCTCACAACTTCAGCGGATATACCCATGCTTTCTAAAAATATTTCTACTTCTTTTCTGACTCTTCTAACTATCATAGGTTTCCTTAGTTCATTGTGCACCTATATATCTTTTTCTGAAAAAGTACCAAATCTTTCTTCTGATGGATCCCAAGGTTTTCTCAACAAATTTTCAATGTACATTTCCAAAATGTGTTCCTCAACCTCATATCCCATTGGCGTAATCCAGATTGTTCTAGGATTTGTTGCTTCCATTAGGCATTGATCAATGCCAACCATAAAATAGATAGTATCTTTGTACTTCTCCACAATAGATGTGGGAATTATTTCTCTAGCATGCATCATACTCTGAAAGTTTTTAAAATATCCCCAGATTGTAGTATTCTTTGTCTTATTGTCAGCAAATCTGCATAAGAAATCTCTGATTTGAGTGACTAGAGGTCTATCTCTTTTCCATTGTACCTTTCCAAATCCTAGAACTTCATTCATGAAGTAAAAAAACAAACATAACAGAAAATTACCATACTAAAAGGAATTCTTCTTATCCTTCTTTATTTTTCCAAGATTTTCCATCAACTCACATAGATCATAATTTGCATTCTCCTTTACCATCTGATACGCTGCATAAATAGTTGTGTCGGATATAGAATTGTCTCAGCTAGAATGATAGATTTTGTAACCAATGACTATAGATGCAAATATGGCATCTGTATCAATGATATCATCAATTGTCATAGCTCTTCTATCATACTTAGAACCGGTTGCATCAATAATTGTTTGATTCTTTACGAACTTCAAAATCGATAACCCACTGGAGGAATTTAAACCTATAACAGTGCTTATAGCTTCTTTTGTAATCTTGAAGGGCTTATTCAACCACATAAATTCTGCATGAACTCGGCTTAAGATAAGATATACCAGACCCATTTGCTCTCTTCAAACATGGGAAATTTAACAATCTATGTAAATTTCTTCTCCTCTAGGGTTTTGAATTCGTGTTTGACACATAAATCTTCTCCTATAGTGTGATTTTTGTACAAATTCAATAACTGCAAGCTCCCTAACTCCTCAATTTTTTCATGAATATATTCCCTAATATCTTCAGTATGCAAGATGTCATACAAAACATACAAAAATGCACCTAAGGGCTTTGTCTCAATAGATTTGAAAGGATGCCACTTGAATTTTAGATGTGGTCTATCCTTTATATCAACCACCAATGGAGTATCCATTTGCGCAAATTCATAAGCTCACAAGTTTTTTCGATAAATACCTTTTCACCGATTTGAGGGTTTGACCGTCGAATTGCCTTCACACTAAATCTTCACCAAATATCACCAAAGTTGCTTCAGAGCTCTCCAAACTTCTTTTTCTTCTCAAAATGCAAGGTGACGAATGAAGAGTACAAATGACCTTTTATTATTTGCACAACTTGACTTTTTGTCACAATAAATACTTTTTCCCTAACTTATCTGGATAAACTATTTTCATGCTCTGTGAAGGATAACTCTTTTGCAGACCTTCAATTATGCACAAATACATTATCCTGTTGTTTCAATAGAATATGTATATCATCAGTGCACTCACTGAACTCATCCACATCCCGGTACCAACTTCAGATAAGGGGTTTGAAGAATTTCTTTGAAAACTCCCCCTAGGCCAAAGGCCATGAACTAATTCCTGGATGAATTACCAGAACCATATTCTAGTTCCAGCTCATTTTCTGCAATAGAGGGAATCTTCTTCACATGTATTCTTCATTTTATTCCTGATCTCACCTATAGTGACTTTCTCTTTTCCCTTTTCATTCTTTTGCATGTTTCTCCTTTGATTTACTGGACCCTTTTTGCTTCTACATAATCTAGCAATGTGATCAGATTTGTTGCAATTATAGCACACCATATTTCTTTGTCTAGACCATTTGTTCCATTGGTTTTCTCTTGATCTTCACTAGTTAGAAATATGGCCAAATCTATTGCATGTATAACATTTGACATCTCTATAAGATTTGTTCATCATATTTTTGCATTCATTTGACTTATGACCATATTTATTGCAATTGAAACACTGACCAAAAAATGTTGGATCACTTGATTTCATTATACTTCTACATTGAGTAGCCATGTGTCCAAATTTATTACAACTAAAATAATAACCATTCAATCTTTGAGCATTAGGTTGTCTTACTGGATACCTTCCAGATTTGTTCATCTGATTTCCTTGCCTAAATCTTCTTTGTCTAGAATTTATTTATCCAAAATTTCTTTGTCCAGATTTTGAACTTTCTCCTTCCTCATATCCAAGACCTCTTTTGTCACCATCGGTCCTCTAACTTTTAATCAGTTCATCAAACTTAGTTGATCTAACCTTGAATTTTTCTTTGTATTCATTAGCAGTAGCAAGTTCATTTGTGAAGGTAATAATTTATCTTTCAAGTTCTCCTTCATTGTCTTTGTATTGTTGTAATTCAAGCTCTAGATGAATGAATCCATCATTAATTATGTTGCATTCTTCAGATTTATCTTTCAAGGACTGAGCAACGTTCTCTTCATTCTTCTTTCTATCTTCAATCTCCTTGGTCATCCTCATCATGATAGATTCCATCTCGTGTTTTAGAACTATATTATCTTTGGTAAGCTTTTCACATTCTTCTATCTTTTCCTTTAGAGCTTGACTCTATTGTTTGTCTTCCATGCTCTTACTATCATTCTGCTTAATCTAATCACAAAGTTCCTTTCTTTTCTCCCTGGATTTATTGATTTTATCTTTCAATGACTCAATGAACTTTCCAACATCCATGAGGTTTGCTTGCAATTTATGAACTTCAGATTTTGATTGATCAAGATCATCTAGGGCCACCAAAATTTTTTGTTGAAGATTACTTGAATCCATTTAATTTCTTTCCCGGATCTTCCCCAATTTTTTAAACTTATTCAAAGGAACTTAGCTCTGATACCAATTGTTGGAATCAAGGAACACTAAGAGGGGGGGTGAATCAGTGTTCTACAATTTTTAATTTTATTAATCTAACCCTTCAAGCATTTATAATATTCAATCAAAATAAATATGCATGAACATAAAACAAACAATCATAACACCATAACACAAGGATTTTTACGTTGAAACCCTATTAGGGGAAAAACCACAATGGAAGGCCAGTCACAAATATTATCTGAGTATACTACAAAATGTTTTATAGAATGGGAATGCACTTGCATTCAAGCACACTTCCTAGACCTCACTACTCCAAGGAAGACTCACTATCTTATAAAGATAATCAGATTAAATCCATCCAAGAAAATGAACTGAGAGATTAGCATCTACATATGCCTAATCATAGTTTTCGTTAGGCTCAAAAATTTAATTCTTTACCTTCTATATGATTATGCTCTTCTTTGCTCTGATTCACAACACAAATCCTGTATGTACAAGTGAAACTATGCATTATCACTCTTCTGCACTTTTTCTATTCACAACTCACATCAACACACTTCACACACACATCAATATGATATAATCGAACACTTATATATATCTGTGACTAAAGATTAATCACCCATATGTCGGCTTCAACAAGATATGAAAACATTTGCAAACTATCGGCTCAATCCATGGATAATCCTTAATGCACACCAACTAAAGTCAGATATAGCATAGCAACGATCAAAATGAGCATGTACGAACACAAAAATACTTAAACAATTACTTCTCAAGTATCTGCAACATATTACATTCACCAAGTCGGCTTTTTTACTGATAATCAAAGAATTAATCAATCAAATCTTCTAATTTGTGTACAGATCAATACGAGCCACTAAGATTCAATAGCAACAGAGATCATATACCAAACAAAATTTCTTGAGATATGCAACACAAAATGATAACAAAAAAATTGCATATGAATCATTGAACACAGTTTTGTCGGATGCTCTGTTCTTCCTTACATTTAATCAAAAAACTTCAATCTGACTTTCGGTATGAGCAATTTCTGAAGTGTGGATTGATCCACTGACTAGGGTTTCCATCAATAAAAACACCAAATAACATTTGCAGTGTCTCTTTCCAACATTGGTGCCACAACCAACTTTCATTAATCTGTGAAACAAAACACTAACCAACACCAATCTTAAGCTGATAGATGTTACCATGAGTTCTTCTTCATGTTGCTACCATAATTTTAGATCCTTTTCTGATCTCATAGGTGTTATCCCGAAACACAAGCTTAAATACTTTGCTGCAAATTTGTCCAACACTCAATAGATTATGCCTTAAACCCTTAACATAATAGACATCGGCAATACTATGTTTTCCATCAAAACTAATTGTTCCTTTACCAAAAATCTTAGCACTAGAATCGTCTCCAAACATAACTATTCCTCCATCATAATTTTCAATTTTAGTGAACTTACTCTTATCTCTAGTCATATGATTTGAACACCCACTGTCAATTACCCAATATTCTTCATCTTGTCTAGCATGAAAAGCAGTCACCAGAGTACCTTCCATCTCATCCTCCTTGCTCTATAGACAAAATTCCCTTTCACATCTTCAATCGTTAGCAGATATAACTTTACTTTCTAGGGCTAGAAATAAACATTCATCTTTATCCTTCTCAAAGTCAGGCTCATCATCAGAAATTCCTACATCTTCTTTAACATAATACAATTTCTTGAACTTCCTATCCTTTTTGTCTCTGTGATTATTATTATTATCTTTGTTCTTCTTGTGTGTAGCTCTGTTTGGACATCTTGAGGCATAATGACCAATATTTACACAACTAAAAAATTTAAAGGGAAACGTACCTTTGTATTTACTAGTGCCTTTCTTCAATTTCCTTTTGAATTTTGCTTCCAACTCTTCTAAACCATCATCATCCGAGTCATATCCTATCTTCATTTCTTTAAACATTATTTCAGCTTTCTCCTTATCTCTTGCAAATGTTATCATCTTGAATGCATTCAGAATGTCAAATAGGTTCTTCTTATTAAATGTCTTTGGATCATACGATTCTTCAATAATAGAGACCTTGTCACTTTAATTCTCTAGTAGGGTCATCAAGATCTTCTCAATTATTACTTCATCTGACATGGTACCACCTTGATTCTTGATCTCGTTTGCTACAAGTTCAACCCTCTGATAATAGCTTGCAATATCTTCACCCTCTTCCATTCCTAGGTTCTCGAATTTGTGCTTAGCTGTTAGCTTCCTTGACAATTTTACTATATCATTTCCTTCATAAATATCTTGCAATTTTTCTCATACTTCATAAGCAGTGCCTAAATAAATAACTTTTTTCCTTTCAGTTTTAGATAGAGCATCAAATATGGCATACCTTTCCTTTTCATTCTCCTCATAAGCAGCAATCTCATCTACAAAGGAAGGACCAGTAGATGGTACAACATACTTTGTCTCCACAACTTTCTAGGTCTTGAAACCAAGAGAAATCAGATAACCTCTCATCTACTCTTTCCAGTCATTGTAATTAGCTCCATCAAAAATAGGGATTTGTAACTTGTCCACCAACTAATCTACCTCAAGAAGTTAAGCTTTTTACTGAGGAACCAGAGCTCTAATACCAATTGTTGAAATGCACAAGACAATTGAGACGGGGGGTGAATCAGTTGTACCAAATTACTTTACTTCTAACCTTAATCAAATCCACTTTAACTCAATCTGTTACTAAGTGTAAAAATGAAATGCAAATAACATAGAATAAACACCAAAGACACTAGATTTATGTGAAAAACCCAATGAGGGAAAACCACGATGATTATTAGCTCACAATATAGTAATAATGCAATATCGAATACAAAGTCTCACTGCTAGAGGGCTCACTTCCCAGATACAAAGGCTCACTGCCAGAGGGCTCATTGTCTAGAAGGAGGCTCACTACCTATAGATAAATAAAAGATAGATTAATATCCACCACAAAAGGTTCCACACATTCGCAGCTTGATCAAAAGATTATAGACACCATCAACTCACTACTTTCAGGAATCTAACACATCAAAGTATTGATGCCTTCATTCACTCTTACACACTCTAATTTTCACACTTGTTTCCACACTTAACTTTCTTGTCTCACTTTTTAGTTTGCAACATCTTGACTTGCTTTTATACCATCTTCAACCCTAGAATAATTCTCCAAGGTCAGTTATACATCCTTCAATTTACAAATTAAAATTAGGTTGGCTACTCAACATTCCCGCGAAGGATAAGAATGAGAGAGGACCAATTACACATTTAATTAGAACCCAAACAACATCTTGGATCAATCACATGCTTCCTCAATTTGATGCAAAATATTTACGTACCATGTAGACACCAGGTCGACCAAACCTAATGAAAAAACCAATGATCTTTGAAGTATGCACATCTCCAGCAAGATGATCACATGTGGATCACCCAACATTCTTCACCAAAATTTTCAACATCTCTAAGAAACCTTTAGCTACATCTACAGTAATTGCAACAATCTTCATGCACAAAACATTCTTCAATAGTCCAACTAAACCAAGCAACAACACATAGGGGATTTGGAGCAAGTCTTTCAAAGTATCAAATCACAAGCACATTTTCGAGAATACTGAGAAAATTAGTATGAATCATCTCCCAAATACAAAATATCTGAAACAAAACACCAAAAGATTGCAAAGAAAAAACATTTCTCCTAGTCCACGAACAAATAGTTCTATCAAACTAGTTCACATACTGGTGAACATATCTTCCACTCTCCATCGATCTAGAAGAAAAAACTTAGGGTATTTTATCCATTGAAGCTTATGAAAAACACCACATATCTGCATAGGCATAGGATCAACACTGAAGAAATGAAGAGCACGATACTAGAGCACACTCAGAACACACACTCAACACTATCTTCCTTATTTCTTAAATTTTCTCAAAAGCACTTGGAAAAAACACAATTACAGCTTCACAAATATAGATCCATGTACTCTAAACACTTCTATAGTATCTCAACTATACAAGTACCATCTTCAATCCTCTTGAACTATGTTGAGATTAATGACAAATTTAATGACAACACCACCAAACACATCCATAAACAAAAATAAAAAATTTGAATAAATAATAAAGTAATTATATACAAATTACTTTATTAAATGTTGGGTGATTGCTTTATATTTTGAATTTAGATGATCAAATAATAAAGTAATTTATAAATGATTACTTTATTATTTATTTACATTTCTTAATTTTGCTTCAACATCATGAAAAAGGGGATTGACCATAGGTTTAGTTTGACTTATTATAACTTTTTCAAGAAGAATGCAAAAGTATTTAAAATGATCCCATAGAAATTAATTTATGCAAAAGTTTTTCTTTTGAAAACGAAGGGAAAAAATGCCTTATGTTGAGGCCAAACTTTAAATGGTAAAAGAGAACCCTAAACTCAAACCCGTGGCCTCATACTTTTCATTTTATTCTTTTTTCGTTTGTACACCATGATGCTCTGCTTGATGCATCATCATGAAGTTTTGAACTGGAGGTCATCACGAATTTTCATGGAGTCTACTAGGCGAGATATTTAATCTTCATGGAGAAAATTTGTTGGAGACTATGTGGAAAGGGTTTTTTCCTCTGCATTGATGTAAAAGATGAGCAATTTCTGCTTGTATTTATACAAAAAATTTGAAAGAAGCCTTCAAATCTCTGCTTATTCTCATACATTTGGCCTTTTCTCAATGTTTTTCCCATTTTTTGAAAGCAAAAGATTAGAAATCCTTTTGCAAAGACTTTTATTTTTGAGTAAAAAACTCTAGGGTTTTGTTAAAAAATGAGTTGGTTTGTTTCTATAAGAGAAATAATTTCTTTCTCGATCCTTCAATGTTTTCTTCTTGATAAAATACCATAGGTTGTGGCATTCAACCAGTGTATTCTTCTGATCAAACAAAGAATTCTTTATCTTTTTATTCTTTTTTGCCTTGGCTGCAGCTTTGTATGTTGGGTATCCTCTCTAAAGAGACACAATGATTCTTCTTTGTAGTTTTATTCTATAAAGAAACAAAAGAAAGTTTATTTTCTTTTCTCTGTTTCAAATGCAAATGTTGAAGGCTTTTAGAAGAGAAAAAATTCTTGCAGGCTATGGCTTTACTTTTGCTTCTAGGTAAAAAGAAAACAAATCCCTTCACATATTTTGAGGATTTGATTCAAAACCCTAGCTCCATCTTTCTCTTTCTGGGTTTCATTTATTCTTTTCTCAACCCTCTTTGTAGGCCGTGGATATATTTTTGCATTTTGAGGGTTTTAAAACCTTAGGTCATGGTTTAATTTGTTTGGTGCTTTATCATCACTGGAAGCTTCATTCTATTGAATATGCAAACATATACCTTGTCCTTCTCAAAAGTGATTATTGTTTGCCACTTATTTTTTTAGAATGCATTTTTATTATGTTTTACTTGGATCATATATTGCTCCAATATATTTTCCATTGAATTTTCTTCATTGGAGAGGCTTTTGTCTATATCCTATAAATTACCATTATAAAAAGATTGCTTTTGTAGCCGAGGTTTATCTTTATCAATTGGCACTGTACATAATAGTATTGATGGTGTTGTTCCTTTTGATAGATTAAATGGATGTACTTTTTAACTTAGTGCTTGAGAACTATGTTTGGATTTAACTATCCTTCAAATGTTTAATTTTCTCCCTACCATAGTTCTCCACACTATGATTGTTTTTTTCTATTCACTAGGAAAACATGATGAGACAACAAATAAATGATATAAAATCATGATGTAAAAACAATAACAACATAAAATATGTATGCAAACATGATTTCCTTGGTGAAAAATGATGCACTTTTTCTTTGTTCTATAGATTAATATGCATCTAAATGCGCTCATTTATCATTTATGATTATCACTTCAAGGTGAAGGGATGACAAAACTTCATTTCACTTCTTGATTTCATAGTCATGGGTGGACAATGTGCTTTATCACTTTATAAATTGTTCTTCAAACTGAAAATGCTTTCATTAAAATAGCTTAATCATGTCTTTTACTTATTCATATCCCTCTCAGGGACAACATGTTGGGTTCAACCCTTGTGGGAGCCCAATTTTCACATGTTGAAATGTGTAAAGAGATAAATCATAAATGAACCTATACCTACATAGTGAATAAACAAGTTAGATATAATATTGAATTTCAATGCTCTTCCTGATGATTTGACTTTCATTTGATGATCTGATTTGGCTCTTTTTCATTTATCTGATAATGGATCAATTGATTCAATGCATCATATATGTAGGTTATATGTCTATTGATGAAACATATGATGATATTTCATGTCCTGAGCTCTAACCAAATATTTCCATCATCTGGAGATCGATAACGAGAGGAGTTGAAGATAGGAGGATCAAGTTGAAGATAAAAGGACCAACATCAATGTTAGCCATTAAGGAAATGAAGGATATGATCTATTTTCATATGTTTTTTCCTTTACTTTATCTTTAGATGTATATCTTTCTTTCCATGTTGTAATAATTCAATTCAGTCATTCCCATGGCTTTTGTGGTACACTTAAGCATTATTTTGATCTCAATGTATGAAACAACATTGTACATATTTTTATTTCAAAATAAATGAAATACAACAATATCATGCAATTTGTATAATCTATTTCTGTTGTAAAAAATTGCATGATAAAAATTGAATTCCATTTGAAAACTTCACATCCAAATGATTAGGATTTATAAATATTTATTGGAGTACCTTTCACTTTGTATGTAATCAATTGTTTCAACTCTACCAAATTGAGTTGTAGGTAAAACTTTGGTAATAGCACCTTCATTCACTACTACAATACCTTCGTCTACACTAATCTTATCATATTCACATAAATCAGTAACAACATTTTCACAAAATCATATTTTGCCTCTTCTTTCTCCATGAAGACTTTCATCCTACCCCTTCGAAATGCAATCAACACAGCTACAACTTGCATTAGCAGATCATCATCTTCATCCTCATCCTCTTTACCTAATTTTCTAACTCCATTGATGTTACAAGGTGTGACCCTTGGTATCCTCTTCCTGTGGTAGGTGTAGTCCAATGTGACACTTGGGCTTTGTGGCATGGCTTAACCACCTCCTATGGATCTTGATCTTGTATAAATCCAGTGGTCGTATCGAGCATTAATAGGTCAATATTTTTGTGCAACGATAGCCACTTGTGCAGCAATTGGTATCAGAGTCAAGGTCACAGGTTCGAACCCCGCGCTTTCCTTGGGGGGGATTGTTGCAAGGTGTGACCCTTGGTCTCCTCTTCCTATCATAGGCATAGTCCAATGCAACACTTGGGCTTCATGATATGGTTTAACTACCTCTTGTGGATCTTGATGTTGTATAAATCCAACAGTTGTATCTGGTATTAACATGTCAATCTTTTGGTGTAACGACAACCACCCGTGCAACAATTGACAAGGCACTTTCCAGTGTTATTACATACCTTTTCTTCTTCCTTATTTAAAGGTTTCAATTTGTGCTTGACACCACCTTTCATCAAATAGTAGGTATTATCATACCCATCATGCATTGACACCTTCCTTTCAAACTGCCAAGGTCTTCCCAATAACAAGTGACAAATATCCATAGGCATAACATCACAAAAAAATTCATCATGATAATCACCTATCTTAAATCTTACCAAGCATTTTTCATTCACCAAGACCTTATCGTCATACTAAAACCACACAATTTTGTATGGATGCAGATTCCTTCTCCGTTGTAGTTGTGACTTGTTCACCATTTATTCAGAAACAAGTTTGTTAGTACTACCACCATCAATAGCATCAGAAATTTTACCTTCACACTTACATCATGTGTGAAACAAGCTCTTTCTTTGGTCTGGTTCCTTCACCCCATTTAGCAAGGCTCTTCTGACAACAAGGGACTCAACCATTTCAACATCATTAGAATGTGACAACTAATCATCTTCATCCACATGGGCAACTCAAGCAATACCTTTCGGTCTTTTGTTTTTCCTTCCTTGGTGTTGAGGACACTCAAAGGCTCTATGTCCTTCTCCGCATTGAAAACATGTTCCACAGAAGCCTCCTTTTCCAAATCCTCTACCTGATCTTCCTCTTCCTCTGAATTTTTTCTCATGAAACTTGTTTGAGCTTTCACCTCTTTCACCCTTTTTGTCCTTAGTGTCTCTAATCTGTTGTTCATCCTCTTTTTGTTGCATGTAATCTCTACCCTTCCCTTTTTTCTTATTCTCAAATTTTTTGTTCAACCTTTCTTCTACCTTCAATGCAAACTGATATGCATCCTTAATGGTGTATATTTCACTAATGCCAATTCCTCTTATATGCTTAGGTTTAACCCATTAACATAATGATCTAATTTCTCCTTATTTTCTTCAAAATGTCCGGTTCTAATAAGGATCTTGTGAAATTACTCTATGTATTCCTTCATGGTCCTCGTTACTTGTCTCATATTCTACATGTTCTTGAGAAACTCCAACTCATTATCTATAGGAATAAATTTCCTTTTCATCTTGGCCACCATTATATTCCATTTAGAAATTGTATCCTTCCCTTGTCTTCCTCTTTCAATCCGGATCTCTTTCCACCATATATGTGCATTCCCTTTTAACATTGTCTTTGCAAACCTCACTCTATGAGGATCTTCAATCTCCTCAAACTCAAAAAATTCCTCCATGTCATTGATCCAATCTATTAACTCTTCAGGATTCAGACTTCTATTGAAAGTCAAAACCTCCATTTTAGGTTTCTTTCCAAGGCTAGATATTTCTCTCAACAATCTCATTTCTCTAGGATCCATTTGATCTTGTTCTTCCTCTTCCACTTCCTCTTCAATTTCATCTCTTTCTCGATGCACTTCTCTCCTGCGAACACCCAACTACCTTATGATGGCTTTAATTTCATCTCTAGGAGGATCTCTTCCTCCACCACCTCTACCTCTACCTATGCTGCACTGGACAAGTCTATGAGACATTTTGATCTCAACCCACACTCGTAGGTCCTACTACAAACTACCTCACATTCGATGGTATGTTTACAAACCCAAGACAACCTGCTCTAGTACCATTTGATGAAGGGTCCTCCCCTTACAAGCTCAAACTCACAACAATAACACAGATAGAATAACCAATATGTAGGAAGAAAACAAGAGATTCTATTATTCTAAAATGGAAAGAAAATTAGAGAATTACATAGGTTGTTTGGTTTCAAAAGATTTAGCCAAACATGCAGATCAAAGCCTTCAATTTCTGCTTTATGATCTCATAATACACCTACTAGCTACTTCTCCACCTCCTCTCTCTATGTGCTCTCTCTCTCTCCAGATATCTCTCTATCTCTCCTTGCCTTACTAAATCTTTGTCATTTTATTCATACTCCTCGTTCAAGTTGGCTTGTCTTAGTGCCACCTCATCATCCAATAAACATTCAAATCTTGCAAGAATTTATCTCCTTATCATTAATCTCATTCATTTTCGTTCATGCCAGGCAATCGTATTCCATCCATCAAATTCATGTTGGCAATCGTTAGCCAATAATCACATTGATTCACAACAATGATGTACAATCAACAAATAACTCCATGCCACACATCTCCATACAACTCATTTTTTCATCATCATTGAACTACTCATGTTTCTATCTATCCTTCCACCATCGTAATATCAAGGGGACTTCAAATCCTCTTGCTTTGATATGACCCGGTCTCGTCAATGAGGCCTACCGAAATGCCAATTCTTTTTCATCATCATGATTCACCTTATCGCTTCATAGAAGGGACTCTGAATGTCATCCCAACAATATGTGAACTTCCCACCGATGAGAGTTATTCACACCCATTAATTACTATTGATTTTTTGATTGGTATGTCAATGGGACATGAGACAGGGTCCCATCGAAGTCTCCCTATCGCACTGAAAAGTATGTCGACCAATGTCGAATGACGAAGATAGTTCCTCCTGCATGTCGAACTTGTGTAGACCTTTATACTCAATGAATTTCCTTCCAATCCAAACCTTATTGAAAAGAAATAACTCAAAAAAAATTATCGATACAAGATTGCTCTTTGCTCTGGCTGCTCCTGCATCAAAACAGACATAAATAAGGAATTATTGTGCCAAACTCACCTTTCCACAAACTGAGTGGTTTAGTTATTCTATTGTTATCTAGAATTTTTGGCATAATACAATTCTCAATATTTTCCAATATCTTCAATTTTCCCTTGAGTTTTTATTCTAGCTTTGGTTCATAGGACATAATTTATCCTAGTATATTAGCAAATTCATTTGTACCAACAAACTCCTCTAGGAATTTTGGGTCAAATCTGGAGCACTTATAGACTTGTTGAATTCATAACACCTTGGGAGTCCACTTGCTTAAAATGTATTTCAAGTTGTCCTAATGCTACAAGTATTTAATATATCCATTATTTAAAAAAATTTACCCCTCCCAAGTGCCCTCAAGTCTATTAAAAATATTGGACAACCTATTTCCAATTACTTCATCAACCATATCAATCACCCTCTTATTTCTATCTTCTTTTGCTTCTTTTAATTGTTTATCTAGCTCCTTAATGTTTAAGAAAAAAAATCCTTGTCCTACATAGGTACACTTGCTAAGCTTGATGGGGTGGTGATAATAGGATTAGCAACAACATGAGGGGAATGTAGGAGGGATTGTATCTTATTGTATTATTTCATTAACCTCAGATGTTCTTATAATTTGTTATATAGTCAACTTGTAATTTTTTATGGTAGCCTCACTGAACAAAGTAGTATTTACAACAAAGGAAGTAGCTTGAGGAGAAGAGGTGCCAGATAATATTTTGACAATAATGCTCCATGTCAAGTCTCTTATGTTCTCTGCTACTTTTGGCTTGTTGGTTGTTAGAGCTATGGACCAAATGGCCAGATTTTCTTTCCTTGTTCTAAAACCAAAATAAAACTAAGTTTGTTTTGCTTGTTCCTTTCTAAGGAAGGCTTAATCATCCTACCTTTTGATAGTGTCCAATAATATTACTATAGAAATATCTCATTTATGGAGTAAGAAAAAATCATAATCTTGTACAATTTTTCTTCCCTCATTTGGAGTGGTATTTGCAATTCTAAAATCCTCCTATATAATTTTTTTTTTAGTTTCCTCCACTTGGGATGGGCTTGCCTCTCCTTTGCCCTTAATTAATTTTATTTGTATTTTTTTTAATCTTATCAAATAGTCCTTGAATGCTTTAAATTTTATGAATTGATCATCATACATGAATTGGGTGCATGCTAAGGATTTGATGTAATTTGTCTCATTCTCTCTACCTCTAACATTAATGGTTAATTTATCTTGAGGTTTTTCTAGAATATAAATTCTTTGAGGTGATGGGATAATATGATTTACCTTGTCATATCCAATTGCATTTTCCCCAATCTCCTTTGATTTTGGGATGCCAGTAGAGTATGCAACTAATTGTTGCAAAAAAAATCTTTTATTCTTTGGCTACTTAAGAGGAGGTTCACTGCAATCTAAGTATTTCCCAAATAGATAAATTTAATTTAATTTAATTTATTCAATAAATAAAGATATATATTATTTAAAACAATAATAATTAAATTGGGCATCAATAATTAATCCATCAAATATTATTAACATTAATATGCATCAATAACTTGACGATGAAAACATTTATAACATTTATAAGAAAAAATTAAATCAATTAAACATTTAAAATAATGACTACAGATAAATTCTATTAATACATATCTCTAAATCATAGAGAGGTTGCTATTTGGAACTCAAGTAATAGTTACAATTCCAAGCTCTCCATGGCAAGGAAGCACCCATAGAGGAAACTGGTTCTTACACAAAACCTGACCTATCTCACAACATAAATAATACAACCCTGGCTAGGACACTCTTAGGCGTACATTGTACCCCAATTGGACTCACATTGTGTGCCCCTTCTCCAAGTTCCATAATTCCAACCAATGACCCTAACCTTCATTCATTTGTACCCTCTAAATTTCTCTTTTCCTTTTTCTCTTCTCTCCTTGAATTTTCTCCCTTCTTGAATTTTTTCCATGCCCCTTTCCAAGTCTAACACAAACTCTTTAAATAAGATTTAAGGGGTGGTTTTCAAACCATCACACCCTTTCACAAAGGTTTCCTTTTAATAATTATTCTTCCCCTTTTAAAAGTGTTTATACATATTATTTATTAATCTCTCTTTTAACCAAGGATCATAATATCCTTTATTTTCTATCTCCCTTTTTAATTCTAAAGGGTTATTTCATAGTTTACTCTTCTCTTGGAGAAAAATTCACATAACAACTCTCTCAAGTGTAAATTATTTGTTGTTCTCAGTAGCATAAGATGCATCTACATCCCAACTCAAAAACACATAATCAATAATTGAAGAAACTGATATTGAATACATTTATTCTTCATATTTATTTATTTCTTCACTTGCATCATTTTCTTCTTTTAATTTTAATATCTCTCTTTTTAATTGTATTTTAATTTAACAAGTAATTTCAAGAGAGACATTTTTCCAATCAAAATTATGACACGGACTATACACACATACATATCAGGAACTTTCAATTGAAGAAACTAATGCTTATTCTATATGTTTAATCACATATGTTTCAAATTTATCAAATTTTCTCTCATATAATGCATGTTCTTAAAAATAGATGTTTTAATCACTTACATGAGTATTTAACACTAAATTTACAAAATTATTATCATGTATTGACATAACATTTACCCAGTGAATGACATGCATATCCCCTACTATGTAATTGCTCATCATTGAACTACATATAATCTATATACTCAAAATATATTCTAATATGATAATCATACATTCCAGACTACATGAGTATCCTCTTTTCCTATGCATTACTTTAAGACACATGTAAAAATTTATTGGGTTGATCAAGTCCATTAACAAAGTACAATAGAATAAAAAATGGTAATCTTTCTAGGCATATTAACATGAATATAGCAATGATAAATTATTTACATGCATAGAGAACTTCATAAACATTAGAACTAATCCTTGATTTACTTTAACTAGAGTGCACCCACCTAGAATAAAACTATATTAGCTAGAATGCACCCAATATCTATATCTAACCCATCCCTTATTAATTCTTAATCGTGTTGACACATCAAGGCCCATGTTCTGTGAGATGAGACTCACTCAAATCTATATTAAGTGGGAAAAGCTATATTAAGATACTACTTGACAATTAGATTATATAAATCTGAAGACTTGCTTGTCATTAAGCATTATGTAGGAACATCTTAAATTCTTGTTATAAGAATATGTAAACATATGTTTATATAATGAGCAAAGAGTGGTGTAATGCCCTGCCACATGACCCTAGAGGACAACACACAACTACACATAAACATGGTATAATTTTATTTTAAAGTACATTAAACCCACTAGTGCAAATGTAACACTTAACACTGATCTAATCTAAGTCCTTTAAGATCTGTGACTACGATACTAGGATTCCCATAAGTCAAATTAATAAGAGATAAAATTTATAACTTAAATTAATTCAACTAGTATTGAGAACTATCCATCTCATAACAATAACATTGAATAACAAGACCATCAATTTAGCTATCATAAACAATAGTCAATATGAATCTAACATTGAATTAACAAGAGTATGCAACATGAATGACAAACATATCAAATTTTACACAAGTCCAAGAACACCAAAATGAACAACCTTCAAGTACAATAATGTATTAAGTAGTATCTCAAAATAAGATATCCTGAGTAGTGACTTCTACGGATAACAAACCCCAAGAAGTAAGTCCCCAAGATATCAAATCTTGAGTACTTCTCATTATCCAAGATGCTCTCAAGGTACACTAACCATGGGGCTTATTTGAATTAAAACATATATCACAACTTGCTAATATCAAATTAACATTATTCATCATAATGAATCCTCTATAGAAGCCATTCAATTCAATATCATTAACTAGATTAGATACAATAGGATTTCTACAATAAGTTACAATGTTGCAATATTACATCAAGAATAACAGTTTCTCCTTGAACACAAATAGAAGAGTACATCAAGTGTATAATACTTGATATATCAAATTATGATATAAAAACAAGTACAAGAGTAATGATCGAAATAAGCTAGTTCAATGCAAAGATCTTCAATCCAGGAGCAGTCATCAAAATCTCGAACAGAAGAGGGAACCCAATGGAGAACAATGCACTTTCCACCCAACCATGTGGAACCCAAAGGACCACCCCCATGCTAGCAGATAGCAAAGGGTCCCACCATCACAATCAAGAAAGGACAACAGACAACTCAAGGTTGACAAGACATCAAAGTACATGTAGGGATCAACTTCAAACGACAGTGAAAACACTTCCAGAGGCACACAACATCAAGGGAATCAAGATTCAAAGGAACACAAGCTTGTCATAGGAGGATTTTCATCACATAGTTTACATGGGTTACCCAACCAGATCTTCCTAGGCCCTGGCCCCCATCTTGGGTTACCTTGGCAGCCTCTACCAATCTTCGGTCTCTCATGCAACCCTATGTGGAATCAACATACCCCTCATGAGGATGAGGTAGTTTATTTTTCCATTCCATGCCTTTTCGACTCATCCCAAGCCTAGACAAGCGCAGGGGTCATGAGTGAGGCATTAACTTATCTTATTTAGTGATATGGCTACCCAACCCCCTAGTTTCTTTTTAGGTTATCGCTTGATTATAATACTCCCACATGGGTTACCCAGGTGCAACTTGGTGTGTTGACACCCATTGAGAGCCATTCACCTACTGACAACAAGGAGACCTCAATATAAAAATAACAAATCCACTTGCACAATCACAAAAATCACTCACGTAAACAAAATGGTGAGGAATAACCCTTCCCGCTCACATATTTTGACCACAAGAGTGAACATCCAGTGCAAGGCTCAGGATCGACAATTATTCCATGAATACAAAATACTCGTCACATGAGGATAACAAGGATAACATCAAAGACCATTTCCCTTAGCCCCTGGAAGAATTCAAAACTCCCTTAACAAGACAAATAACATATTGAACCAAAAACCCACAGATCATTCTCAAACCAACAAACATGCACTTTGCTACAATGTAAACAATAATATAATTGTAGAATCTAGAGTGGAATCTAATCTTCGATACCAAATCACCAAGAATTAAAAGAACTAACAATTTGACCAACAATAAAATCATGGAAGCATAGTGCTACCAAATCTATCAATTTAAGTTTCCTAATATTCAACATAAACTAAATTTGTCCTAATGTCATAATCTGTTTCATCTATTTTACGCAATCATTTACTCATAAAACATTTATACTCCCAAGTTTAATATTTTACTATGCTTACAAATTATACCAAAGTATATATCATATGTTCACATATAACTATTTATATATATGTATATATATAAATATATATATATATACATACATATTTATATATTGGTGCAGGAGCACCTATTTTAATTCAAGCCTCCATGAGGCCATATTGTATAAATTCATTAAATTAGGTGTTTTAAATTTGTAATAAAGTTGAATGATTCATTTTATATATTTTTTTTAAGTCATTTGAGTCATTGATGAAGGTTTGGTGTCATTTGGTTGAAAAAATGAAAACATTGTCAAAAATTGTCAAAAGTTGACAAATGTTGTCATAACAACTTTTCTTGTTAAATGACAACTTTTTAAAAGTTTGTTAAAAGTTGTTAAATGTTAGTTTTAGGTTGGTTGGAGAATAAATTTATTGTTCAAGTATAAAAATGGGCCTCCAAGTCGAAATGGGGGGTGGAATATAGTTTTGAACAAGGATTTATGAAGGAAGGAATGAATTTTTCTGCAATTTTCAATGTTCTGCCTTGTTCTTTTATATGGTACAGTTTTGTATGAAGTTTTAAAGATCTGAAATTGATTTTTATTGGTAGAGTAATGAACTAGCTTTAATTTTCAATTGGTTTGGTGGTTTTTTCATTGAGTTTGGAGAAAGTTATGATCATTTTACCATTGGCAATCCTATGGGATTATTTTCTCTAAAAGTTGCAGAGAATGGTACGTATTGTACAGATAAAATAAAGACCTCATACCTATTGGAAATTTTATATATGTGAATCTAGATTGATTTTTTTCAAGTCTCATCAAATTTCATTAATATTTGAATAAGTTATGACCATTTTGGTGAGGGCAGGTTTGAACACTACCTAGGGTTTGCAGTTTTGGGAAAAATGCAATAAATTTATTTTCCACCGTTGGATCTTTATAACAATTGGAGGAAAGGTCTATAACTATGTTTTATTCAATCTCACCAGAGGGATTGGCTTAGTTATATGTTTTATGGAAGTTATTAATGACTGTTTGTTGCATTAAATTGTGGGCTACCATGGCTATGTTTCTAATGTGATCTAGAATGCACTCAATAATTCTTTGAGATGAGTAATTTTATGAAAGTTGTGAAGTAAATGGAATGTTGAGTTGTGAATCATTTTTCTCTACATCATTTTGGTATCAGAGCAAGGGAGTAGATCTTCTATGAGATAAGGTTGAAGTTTGTGTGCAGGAAGAAGAAGATAGTTGGAGGGAACAAGATGCCTCCTAAAAACAATGTAGTGGCGAGGAAACTGGATACTCATGAGAAGGATATAGATACACTGAAAAGGGAGATGGCTGCAATAAAGGCTAAGGGTGGGACCCTTCTGGAGGAAAGTGAGTCTGAAGAGGAAGAGACCTCTGGTGAAGAAGAAGAGATGGATCCAGATGATGTTAGAACAATGAAGCTACTGAAGGCTATGAAGAAGGATGGACATGGCAAGATGGATGTGCCTATGTATGGAGGAAAACTTGATAGTGAAGAGCTCTTGGATTGGATAGGGGCTTTGGAGAACTACTTTGATAGTGAAGATGTTGATAAAGGACATAAGGTAAAAAAAGCAAAAACAAAACTGAAAGGACATACTTTGGTGTGGTGGAATTTTGTGCAAGAAGGAAAGAGAGGAAAAAGGAAATGAGAAAGAAGGAAAGACAAAAGGCAAGACAAATAGAGTTTGAGGAAGCCCTAGAAAAGATAAGCCAAAGGTTGGAAAGATTAGAAAAAGAACACCAACTTCTTAAGGAAGCACAAAGGAGTTGGAATATACCAATTTCAAATAGGTTAATATGGCCTCTAAAGAAGATTATGAAGAAGCAAAGACAACAAAAGAAGGCAGAAAATTCAGTCAAAGATGAAGAAGATGATTTGTGGAAAAATTTTGCATCCATTGAAGAAGAATGGGATAGTAAGATTGGTAATGGAAAATTCAAGAAAGAGGAAGAGGAACTCATCAAAGTAGAAGAAGATAAGGACATTGAGGTTACAAGTGAATTGATTTTGAAGGGGAATGATATTGGTAAGTTGGTCATGGGTGAAGAGGAGTTTGAAGCACAAGAAGAAAAGGAGGAGACCTCAAGGTCTCAATATTTTGTTTCTGATTTTTCATTGGATTATGTATGTGTAGGTCATGAAGGACAAAGTGAAGTGTATGATGAATTGATAGAGTTTTGGGAACTCCAAGTTGCAAGGATGATTGATAGAAGAATACATAAGAAGAATCAAAGGAAGAAAGGACCAAAGATGATTGAAAATACAATGGAAAAATTTCAAAGTAACTGGAAGACAAGGAAGAAGACAATTCAAAGGGGCTTGAATTCTTTTGCCCCTGGGAGTTTGGTACAGGAGCACCTATTTTAATTCAAGCCTCCATGAGGCCATATTGTATAAATTCATTAAATTAGGTGTTTTAATAATGTAATAAGGTTGAATGATCCATTTTATATATGTTTTAATTCATTTGGAGTCATTGATAAAGGTTTGGTGTCATTTGGTTAAAAAAATGAAAACATTGTCAAAAGTTGTCAAAAGTTGTCAAATGTTGTCATAACAACTTTTCTTGTTAAATGACAACTTTTTAAAAGTTTGTTAAAAGTTGTTAAATGTTAGTTGTAGGTTGGTTGGAGAATAAATTTATTGTTCAAGTATAAAAATGGGCCTCCAAGTCGAAATGGGGGGTGGACTATAGTTTTGAACAAGGATTTATGAAGGAAGGCATGAATTTTTCTGCAATTTTCAATGTTCTGCCCTGTTCTTTTATATGGTACAGTTTTGTATGAAGTTTTACAGATCTAAAATTTATTTTTATTGGTAGAGGAATGAACTAGATTTAATTTTCAATTGGTTTGGTGGTTTTTTCATTGAGTTTGGAGAAAGTTATGATCATTTTACCATTGGCAGTCCTATGGGATTGTTTTCTCTAAAAGTTGCAGGATGTTGCAGAGAATGGTACGTATTTTACAGATAAAATAAAGACCTCATACCTATTGGAAATTTTATATATGTGAATCTAGATTGATTTTTTTCAAGTCTCATCAAATTTCATTAATATTTGAATAAGTTATGACCATTTTGGTGAGGGCAGGTTTGAACACTGCCTAGGGTTTGCAGTTTTGGGAAAAATGCAATAAATTTATTTTCCACCGTTGGATCTTTATAAAAATTGTAGGAAAGTTCTATAACTATGTTTTATTAAATCTCACCAGAGGGATTGGCTTAGTTATATGTTTTATGGAAATTATTAATGACTGTTTGTTGCATTAAATTGTGGGCTACCATGGCTATGTTTCTAATGTGATCTAGAATGCACCCAATAATTCTTTGAGATGAGTAATTTTATGAAAGTTGTGAAGTAAATAGAATGTTGAGTTGTGAATCCTTTTTCTCTGCATCATATATATACATACATATTTATATATATACATACATATTTATATATATACAAAAATATTTATATATATAATATAATATATATATACTAGATTAATATATATAAAAATCTGATTTAAAGACTAATACAAAACTTAAATTCATAATGGTATTATTAAATATATATCCAAATTATATATATATATTTATTTATTTATTTATTTACAAATATAAGCATACCCATATACATATATATATATATAAATAAATACACAACCAAAACCATGACAATATTTCTATTGATGGCCTACTGTCAGGGAACATTGAATTAAGCTACAAACTTTACATGTTTTTTTAAGGATGCAATTATATTTACATACCACTTTTAGTCCATCTACCAATCACAATCTTTGATGAAAGATACAGATTAGGGAGGAATACATGCATCTAAAATATGTGATTAAAATAGGTAGTACAAGCATTTAAAGTATGCAGTTATAAATAGGTAGTACATGTGTTTTAAGAAGAATGCAATTACAATTAGGTAAAATCAAATACCCATATCCATTTTCAGTGACTGTGCAACATGATTACCTATTACCAATTAAAGATTAAAAGGGGAAGCATTGATTTTTTTTACAAAGAGCAAGATTACTAGTAGATACAACCATCGAAGAGAAGTTTGAGAGGAGGTTTAGATAGGAGATAAGATGTGATTTCCAAAGAAACGATGGTATACATGTATCGGTTTCAAAATTCATAAGGGTGTGAGATACAAGTTTACATAACATAATACATACACAGAATAAATATAAGACGTCAGTCTCAAGAAAAATGTACATGTTCACAGAGGATGGGCGATGGCATAAGCAAAGACTTCGATCAATTTTAAAATAAAATACAAAGGCGAATCCTTCCAGCCTGGCATCGGCAATAAAAGAAGGTTCAGATCAAATAAAAACTAGAGAATTAAGCCTACCAGTTGGGCGTCAGTGATTAAAAACTATCATAAAACACAACTAACAATACTAAAGCCAAGACAAGTGTGTATACAGATCAGGCATCAAACACTAAGGTATACCATTTCATGGAATAAATAGCCATTTTGTAAAAGTAGATTGAGATAGAATAAAACCTACAGAGAGACAATATTATGACAAATTCCTAAAAGAAGTTTAAAGATTCGAAGCACATTCAGAACTACGATGTCAATATGAAAGAAAACTATAGGAGAATAAGACTCTGTCAGGATGAAGAAGTAATTTAAGAACGAATCATTTATTTTTGAGAACAAGGTAGGACGATACCACAATTTTATTTTCAAGAACTCAAAAGAGAACAATATTAACCATAATATATAGAATACTTTGCAGATTTATTCCAAAGAGTATTTTCAAGAACTTTTAAATATGAAGCACAGAGGAACCTGATTAGCTGGGTTGAAGAGTGATGTCGAGATTTTTTTCCCCAATTTTTAGCTACAAAATTCTTCAGAGTTTCCCAGCACTACAAGCCCCAATTCCAATTTTTCCAGATCTAGAATCAAACATTCTAGAATCCCTGAAACAAGCTCCAAGAACCCCAATAGAATACTCTCATACACAGAATACAAAATTAGTTCATTCCCCCAAAAATAATCCAAAATCCCCTCTTCAGTTAACTTCCACTCCTTTATTTACTATCCTCCACCATACTATCCATAACTACATTCCACCTTAATTTATTTATTTATTTCCTTTGTATTTCCCCACAATTCACAAGTACACCAATTTGTTTAAATTTAACAATTGTTAGATCATATTTTACAATTGATCACACTTTAATTAACTATATAATATATTTAGTTTGTTAATTTAATTTCTCCTACTAATTGCTTGCTCAATCCCATTTAATTAGTATATTTATCTAAATATTTCATTTTACATTATAAAGTTTAATTTATTAAAAATAATTAACTTTTAATAAATTTCATTTAATTATAGCATAAACTATATAAAACTTTTATTTAATTAATCCAACACCTTTTTCTTCCAATTATCATGATATAAGGTAAAACGAAGGCACACACACCAATCACATTACTCAGACAATATACCGTCAAGCAAAACCAGACTGCAAGTGAAACGTAAAGTAAAACGACAACAACATAGATGAACTGACCTTACAGATGGGGTGTGACATACAGATACTCATGCTCGACAAGGATGATGGTTCAGTCTGGGGGAACCAATGCTATCTCCAAAAAAACCTCCATTGGGATTAAGGCACGCTCAAACCTAGTAATTCAAGTGGAGTCGATGCCTGACACCTGTGCATAGCCTGCAAAAAATCACATTGTTAAACATGTGCATAGGAAAATAGTTAATCACATCGTAAAGGGAAATTCATAGCATCGTAGGGCACTCGCAAGCGAGTGATGTGATCCTATTCCCCTTCACCATTACATCGACACACACATAATAATAGATATCAAATCGAATTAAAAAAACATATAACATTCATATCCATGATAACTCATATAATAAAATAAACTAATCTAGTAAGCATGGTATCATCATAACAGAGCATCAACAAGTCATAATCGTCTAAGTATCATCAAGTAGTATCATCAAATAATGTCATAATGTCCAAATGAATATAAGTAGTAGTCCAAAATAAAATGCAAACTAAGGGGCACTACAGCCTCCCCCCATAGGATCAGGCTTACTCCTGGAAGCTTGCAAATAGGTATGGGTATAACTAGAACCATCCTCCCATGTAGCTAAAGACTCGTCTTTCAGATCCCACTGGACCCTAACCTGCTCAATGTATTGTTCCCTTAGTGTGTGTCATCTATGCTAAATGATGCCCACGAGCTCCAAAGCCTGTTGCTCGTCATCTACTTGTAATGCATTCCAATCAAGAACATGAGATATATCAGGATAATAGGGTCTAAGAATTGAAACATGGAACACATCATGAATGCATGACTAGGTGGAAAAGCAAGACGGTAAGCTACTGGACCAAACTTCTCCAACACCTCAAAAGGCCCAACAAAGCGTGGTGCGAGCTTAGAGTCATTTCCATATCGGATCAGACTCTTTCACAGACGCACCTGCAAAAATACTCGATCACCAACTGAGAACTGATGATCAACCCTATGAGAATTGACATATTTCTTTTGTCTATCTTGGGCTGCCACCAAATGCTCTCTAATGTGAAACACCTGTTGCTCCATCTCCTGAAGCATCATCGAACCCAGAAGAAACCTATCCACCAAATGATCCCAACTCAACGGGGTCTGGTAAGGATTACCATACAACTCCTGGAAGGGAGGCATGCCAATAGAATTGTGATAACTGTTATTGTATGCAAAGTTTACCAAATAAAGATAATCCTCCCATCATGACTACTAATCCATGAAATACAACTAAAGAATATCCTCGAGGATCTGATTGACCCTCTCGGTTTACCCATCAGTCTCTGGGTGATAAGTTGAACTAAATTTCAACTGAGTCCCCAATGCATGTTGCAAGGACGTCCAAGCAGCTAAAGTAAACACTAGATCTCTATCTGATATAATCCTACAAGGAATACCATGAAGCCTAACAATATCCTCCATGAAAAATATGTCCATCGATGAAGCATTGTATGAGGATCAAGCAGGAGAGAAGTGAGCCACCTTTGTCAACCTGTCCACAATGACCATAATGGAATCATGCCGACGAGAAGAAATAGGCAAACCAACAATAAAATCTAGTGAGATAATGTCCCATTTCCATTCCAGAACCAAATGAGGCTACAAAAGACCTGCAGGATGCTGGTGTTCTGCCTTCACTCTCTGACACTCCAGACATCTCGACACAAAATCAACGATATCCCTCTTCATTCCAGCCCAAAAGTATAGCTATCGAAGGTCGGCATGCATATTTTTGACACTTGGATGAGCTGAATAAGGTGCTCGATGTGCCTCTGACATGATCAAAGTATGAAGATCTCCAAATATAGGAACATAAATATGGCTCAAGTGTCTCAAAAGGCCATATGACTCAAGGGAATATCCTGCAAATCTACCCACTAAAGCTCTTCCTGACTCCACCTCTGTCCTCACCTCCTGATACCAACTATCTGAAAGAAGTGCAAAAAGGATCTAGCTCCTTAGGTCCACACCAAGAGTTATTTCTAATAACTCATGTCTTCGTCTACTAAGTGCATCCACAACCACATTCTCCTTTCCCTAAATGAATTTCACTTCAAAATCATATTCACATAGGAACTCCATCCATCTTCTCTACCTAGCATTCAAATTAGGCTATATGAAAATATACTGCAAACTACGATGATCACTGTGTAGCTCAAACCGATGCCCCAAAAGAAAGTGCCTCCATCTCATCAAAGCATGTACCATAGCAGCCAAATCTAGATCATGAGTAGGATAATTTTGTTCGTGATCCTTGATTTTACGAGACTCATAAGCAATCATACAACCCTCATGCATCAACACCGCTCCTAAACCCTCCAAGGAAGCATATGTACAAACCATAAAATCCCCAGTAGGTTCGGGAACAACCAATATAGGTGCACTGGTCAATCTCTCCTTAAGAGTCTAGAAAGCTATCTAGCACTGCTTTGACCAAATAAATTTCTTCCTTTCCTCTGAAGAGAAGTGATGGGGTGGGCTATCTTTGAAAAACCTTGTACAAATTAATGGTAGTAACCTGCCAAACCCATGAAACTACGAACCTCTACCACATTAGTCGGTGTAGGCCAATCCATGATAGCTTGGATATTTGAAGAATCCATGACAATTCCCTCACTAGAGATAACATGACCCCGATATTTCACTTCCATCTGGAAGAACTCACACTTTGACAAATTGGCATAAAACTAGTTCTCTCTTAAACATTGTAACACCTGCCTTAGATTCTCCTCATGATTACTATCCTCGAATAGATCAAAATATCATCTAGAAACACCAAAACAAATCTATCGAGGTAAGTATGGAATACACCATTCATCAAACTCATGAATATTGATGGTGCATTCATTAGCCCGAACGACACAACTGTGAACTTGTAGTATCTGTAATGAGTACGAAATGAGGTCTTATGGATATTTGCCTCAAAGATGCATGACTAATGGTGTCTTGATTTAAGATCAATCTTTGAGAATACCCTAGTACCCTTGATCTGATCAAATAGATCATTGATTCTCGGCAAAGGATACCTATTTTTCACTATCACCTTGTTCAACTATCAGTAATCAATGCACAATCAAAGGGACCCATCCTTCTTCTTCACAAAAATCACTGGTGCTCCCCAAGGAGAGACACTAGGATGAATAAATCCCTTTGCCAACAAATCCTCAATTTCTAACCAAGGCTCCTTAAGTTTTGGGGTGGTCATTCGGTATGGAGCTCGTGAGATGGGCTCAGCTCCAGGTACAAGATCTATCTTAAATTCGATGCCATGCTTAGGTGGCATCCTTGGTATCTTTCTACGAAAAACATCAACATACTATCTCAAGATAGGATGACTATCAAGAGACACCTCCTCCTAGCTCTCACCTAACTCCAAATCATTAATTGTCATTGCAAATAGTTGACAGCCTTGTCACGTACACCTCCTCAATTGCATAGCTGAGATCATCCTCAAAGAAATAGTCCTTTGAACCCCAACTACCTCAACCTCACTACCAGACTCATCTACATACTGCACAAACTTATGACGACAATCTATAATTGCCCTATAAGCCTCTAACCAATCCATGCCCAATATGATATCGTAAGACCCAAGGGGTATAACATGAATTTCAACTATGGTGAAAAGAGTTCCAATCCTCTAATTAAAACCACGAACGAGAGACTCACTACAACCTTAGCACTAGAGGCCAACTCGACCTACCACCTATCATCCTACTTCACTACCACTAGTCCACATCACGCTACTACAAAAGGAGAAATAAAGGAATCTGAAGCACTTGAATCAAAGAGAATAGAGACTTTGTTTTCGTGTAACTCACTTGAAGACACAACCACTATACCCTAGTGCTCATCTTGGTGGTTATCAATCGTAGAAAATACTTTGTGTTATTTTCTTACATCCCCTACTATCGGCTCTAAAGTTGTTGGCCTCTGACTAAATCCAGATGTGCCCTTCTAAGGACATTGTCAAGCAATGTGACCCTACTGACCACATGAGAAGCACCCTGTACCCCTGCCAAAACCTCTACCACCTAGGGGTGCACTAGAATATTGAACACTACCCTTGTTAACTGCAGACTATGAACTCTAGGCTGGCTGATCAAAATGATAACAATTGTTTCACCTCTAATTCTTGTCTCTCCCAAACTAAAACCTATCAACCTATTGATACTGAGAGCTCTTATGTTTTGACTGAGAGTGTTGTTGTTGTTGTTGACCACCCTTAGCAGGTGTCTAGTGACTCCTAGAAGGATTTTCTAGCTGAGTCTGACCACCACGAGAACTAAAACCTGTTGGGGGTGAACTGTCAATCTGAACCTTTGTCTGACCACCTAAATCCATAGCCAAATTTTCCTCTACTATCTAAGATTTCTCCATGGCCATCTCCATATTTTTCGGCTCAAATACTTGAACAACCCCTCTAATTCGAGCATTCAAGCCCCTGATAAAGTGTTGTACTAACATACCCTCATCATCACCTATGCCTACATACTACTTGAGCTTATAAAATATCCTCGCGTACTGCTCAACTAACATTGCCATCTAACTTAGCTGATGGAACTCATCTGCGTGATGCTATCGCCAATGATCGAACAAGAATCGAGCTTTGAATTTCTCTAAGAACATCTCCCAAGAGACTAAGTCTATATCCAAATGGATCTTCTACTCCTCCAAATGCCACCACATGGAAGTAAAACCTTGAAGATGCATGATAGCGCATCTAGCCTTGGTATTGCTACCATATGGGTGCATAGCGAAACACCTGTTCAGATCAATTAACCATATCTCAACCTAAAAACCACTACCAATCCCATCAAATGTAGGAGGATGAGCTCTCAAAAAATATCTCATATGCCCAACTAACAATTCCTCCTGCTCAATAGTAACCTCCTTTCTCCTGGGAAACCTCTCCCTCTCCCTAACTATCAACTGCTCACCCTGCAGTCTCAAACCAAGACAACCAATAATTTCCTCAAGTAAGTGACAACTGTGTGCTCTCCAATCCTGGTTGACCCGGGTTCTGATCTCCACCACCCCATTTATTCTAGGAACTTTGTTGTTCCTCACAGCCATACTCACGGGAACTCTGAGGGGGAGAGTCCTGGAGATTAGCCTCACGGCCACCACCACAACCTCTACCACATCCTTGACCTTGACCCCTACCTCTAGGAATTATCCTACACAGACACGACCAAAGACAAATTTAGGGTATTAGACGAGGTCAAAAGGGAAAAAATAAACTTCAAAATCTATACATCTAATACAATTTAATGGGCTCTTGTATATACCTAGAGCACCCAATGTTTGAACATGGGCTCTGATACCATGTGTAATGCCCTGCCACAAGACCCTAGAGGAAAGCACACAAATACACATAATAATGGTACAATTTTTTTTTGAAGTACATAAAACCTGTGATCCCTTAAATCTCTAGCATATTCTAAAGATGCAGAAAAACTAATTATGCACTAATGGAAGAACACAAAAGGTACACCTCAAGATTATCCTAAGGAATGATAACACAAATAAAGAAGATGAAATAAAATAAATAAACGATTATACCTTCTTTGTTGTTGAATCCCTTGGTTGGCCCTTGATATTGTATGCTTTGTATGCTCCTTGGATGGAAAATGAGATTAAAGATGCAAGATGGGATGCAAGATGATTAAAAGTGCGATAATGGTGGATTCAAGTGTTAGGATGAAGAAAAATTGTTCAACTAACAAAGTAGCAAGAGTTTGGTATCAAAATGCATGCGGTTTTTAAATGAGAGAAAAGAGGGGGTATTTATAGAGGAATTTGAATTCTCTGGAGAATTCAATGGTTGAGATTAAACCAACAAGGCCAAGATGGAGGGATATGGTGATTTGAGTACTCAAAATCCCTCACATCTTGACATGTGGAATGTGAGATGGCTTAGGATGAGATGATGTGGAAGTGAGGTGGAAGGAAAGTACATGATGTGGAGGAAGAACAAGTACCTTGGAAAAGGGATGATGTGACCTCTCAATGATCACATAGGGAAGAGGAGAATCTTGGGTGAATCAAAGTGAATTAAAAATTCACATGATTGGAAGAATCTAGTGGATAAGACAAGGTTCCCAAAAAGGTGGGAATTTTCCACATGCGAGTGATGTAACAAGTCAAAGATTCTAGATGACTTTGGCACATGTGAAGTGGCAAGTCAAAGGTTCTAGAATTTGCATGGGGAAGAGAAGATTCCTTGGAGGAATAAAAGTGAATTAAAAACTCACATGGGGAAGAGAGGAGCCTTGGATGAATAAAAAATAATTAAAAATTCCTTGGGGGATGGGGAGAGTTGACCAAGGTACTGATTAGGCTTAACTGATCAGTAATTAGAAGATAATTAGTGGTTAATAAGGATTAGAAGCCCACTTGCAAAAGTTGGAGGATGTGACACATCCTAATCAAGGATTAGGCATGTGTACATCCCTAATGAAGAGATTGAGAGGTTGATTAAGATTAAGTGAAGGATGTGACATGTGAAGAATTAAATAAATGTCATATTTATTTAATTCATTTGATGAGAGGGGAATTAAAGGGGTAAGGTATTTAATTATTTAACTAGATACCTTAGGGATTAGAAGAAATTTAGAGGTATTAAATAAATAATAGTGATATTAATTAATTAATGCGGATAAGGGGATATTTAGACGAAAAGGGGGTAAATTTGGACAAATGAAGTGTCCAAATTTAAGTGTCTACAAAACCCACTAGTGCAAATGTAACACTTAATGCTGATCTAATCTAAGTCATCTAACGTCCGTAAATACGCTACTAGGATTCCCATAAGTCAAATTAACAAGAGATAAAATTTATAACTTAAACTAAATCAACTAGTATTGAGAACTATCCATCTCATAAAAATAATAACAAATAATAAGATCATCAATTTAGCTATCATAAACAATAGTCAATATGAATCTAACATTTAATTAACAAGAGTATGCAACATGAATGAAAACCATATCCAAGCTTACACAATTCCAAGAACACCAACACAAACCACCTTCAAGTACAATAATGTATTAAGTAGTATCTCCAGATAAGATATCTTGAGTAGTGATTTCTCAGGATAACAAAACCCAAGAAGTAAGTCCCCAAGATATCAAATCTTGAGTACTTCTCATTATCTAAGATGCTCTCAAGGTACACTAACCATGGTTCTCATTTTAATTAAAACATTTATCACAACTTGCTAATATCAAAGTAAAATTATTCATCTAATGAATCCTCTATAGAAGCCATTCAATTCAATATCATTAACTGGATTAGATACAATAGGAGTTCTACAATAAGTTACAATATTCCAATATTACATCAAGAATAATAGTTTCTCCTTGAACACAAATAGGAGAGTACATCAAATGTATAATACATGATACATCGAATTATGATATAAAAAAAAGTACAAGAGTAATGATCCAAATAAGCTAGTACAATGCAAAGATCTTCAATCTAGGAGTACTCATCACAATCTTGAATAGAAGAGGGAACCCAATGGAGAACAATGCACTTTCCACCCAACCATGTGGAACCCAAAGGTCCACCCACCATGCTAGGAGATATCAAAGGGTCCCACCATTACAATCAGACAAGGACAATAGACAACTCAAGGTTGAAAAGACATCAAAATACATGTAGGGATCAACTTCAAATGACAGTGACAACACTTCTAGGGGCTCACAACATTAAGGGAATCAAGAGTCAAAGGAACATAAGCTTTCTGTAGAAGTGTCATCACATAGTTTACATGGTTTACCCAAGCATATCTTCCTAGGCCCCCGCCCCCATGGGTTACCTTGGCAGCCTCTACCGATCTCTGACCCCTCATTCAACCCTATGCAGAATCAACATACCCCTCATGAGGATGAGGTAGTTGATTTTTCCATTCCAAGCCTTCTCGACTCATCCTAAGCCTATACAAGTGCAAGGGCCATGATTGAGGCATTAACTTATCTTATTTAGTGATATAGCTACCCAACCTCCTAGTTACTTTTTAGGTTATCGCTTGATTACAAAACTCCCACATGGGTTACCCAAGTGCCACTTTGTGCGCCGACCCCCATTGAGAACCACTCCCCTATTGACAAAAAGGAGACCCCAATACAACAATAAAAAATCCACTTGCACAATCACAAAACTCACTCACATAAACAAAATGGTCAGGCATAACCCTTCCCGCTCACATATTCTAGCCACAAGAGTGAACGTCTAGTGCAAGGCTCAGGATCAATAATTATTCCATGAATACAAAATACTCATCACAAGGGATAATGAGGATAAAATCAAAGACCATTTCCCTTAGCCCCTGGAAGACTCCAAAACTCCCTTCAGAAGACGACTAACATATTGAACCAAAAAACCCACAGATCCTTCTCAAACCAACAAACTTTCACTTCACTACAATTTAAATAGTAATAGAATTGTAGAATCTAGAGTGGAATCTAATCTTTGATAACAAATCACTAGGAATTGAAAGCACTAACAATTTGACCAACAATAAAATCATGGAAGCATAGTGCTACCAAATATATCAATTTAAGTTTCCTAATATTCAGCATAAATAAATTTATCTTAATGTCATAATCTATTTCATCCATTTGTACGCAGTCATTTACTCATAAAACATTTATACTCCCAAGTTTAATATTTTACTATGCTTACGAATTATACCAAAGTATATATCATATGTTCACATATAACTATTTATATTTATATATATACATATATACATATATAAATATATATAAATAATATATCTATATCTATATATATATATATATATATATATATATATATATATATATATTATTATATATATATAAATCTGATTTAAAGACTAATACAGAACTTAAATTGACAATGGTTTCATTATATATATCCAAATTATATATATATTTATTTATTTATTTATTTACAAATATAAACATACCCCTATACATACATACATATATATATATATATATATATATATATATATATATATATATATATAAAGATAAATACACAACCGAAACCATATCAATATTTCTATTGATGACCTGTTGTCAGGGAACACTGAATTAAGCTACAAACTTAACATTTTTTTACAAGGATGTAATTATACTTACATACCAATTTTAGTCCATCTGCCGATCAAAATCTTTTATGAAGGATATGGATTATGAGGAATACATGCATCTAAAATATGTGATTAAAACAGGTAGTAAAAGCATTTAAAGTATGGGGTTATAAATAGGTAGTACATGCGTTTAAAAAAAATGCAATTACAATTAGGTAAAATCGAATACCCATATCCATTTCAAGCAACTGTGCAACATGATTACCTATTACCAATTAAATATTGAAAGGGGAAGCATCAAATTATTTTACAAAGAGAAAGCTTACTAGAAAATACAACCACCAAAGAGAATTTTGAGAGGAGGTTCAGATAGGAGATAAGATGTGATTTCCAAAGAAGTGGTGGTATACATGCATTGGTTTCGAAATCCATAAGGGTGCGAGCCACAATTTTATATACCATAATATGTAGAGCCCCGCCACGTAACCCTAGAGGAAGTTGCAATTAACTACTCAAGCGCACAATTTTTTTTGTTTAAAGTATAATTAACATGCAAGTTCACTACCCAATGCCAACAACCTCTAAGGTTACAAGACTGAGATTACTTTAAAACCCATACATACAACATAATTGAATCCATAACATTTATCTACTTAAGAATTAAGAACACATACACTCCATACATGATAAATTACATCATAACAATAAGAGATACAATAGGATTTCATATACCAATAATTTGAAAAGAATATTACATCTCTCATTCGTCGAATGAGGTAGAACCAATAAGCATTATTACAAATTATAATCTTCCACCTTGATTACAAATGAGGGGTAATAAATTACAAGAATCAACTGAAATGAATATAAGCATGTAATGTAACTAGATCCCACAAGCTCTCCAACTGAAAAATCTTGTCAACACAAACAAGAAGAAAACCCAACGCAGTAAGGTGCACATTTCACCCAACCAAGTGGTACTCGAAGGACCACCCCCCATGCTAGGAGATAGTAACAAGGATTCCTAGACAAGACCATCTACCTCTAGACACAGGCTAAAACATAACTGAACTTAATCAAATACAAACACATCACTAACACAATAGTTACAATGCTTCCAGAGTTAATTAATCAATTGCATCACTGATACAATATATTGCTGACTTAAGAGAAGTGTCATCACAATGCTACATGGGATATCCTGGTAAGTCTTCTTAGGCCCCGGCCCCCACCTTGGGATCTCCTAGAAACCTCTAACAACTCCCAACCCCTCATGCAAACCAATGTGGAATTAGTTATCTCTCGTAGAGACAAGATAATGATCTTGTCATTCCATGCCTTATCATCCCATCCCAAGTCTATACAAGCCCTTGCGTCCATGAGCGAGGCACAATTATTCTTATTAAGTGTTTAATAATACCTATTCTCTTAATAAGTTTATTTACATTATCACTAGATTAACTAACTCACAATGAGTTACCCTAGCACCACTTTGTGTGTCGGCCCTCATTGCAAAGACAACACGTGGAACAACTCCACATCCCAAGGGTAAACTAGTGCAACTTAAGGATATTAAATCCCTATTCACAACATAAAGGAAACACAATCCCGTTCATGATAACCGGGTAATTAACTTGATACAACTATACACACTACCCAAGGCAATTCAAAGGTTGATTTTTATAATAAGACAACCCTAAGGATTTAAAAACCCCATCCGGAAGACTTAATAACACTTCTAAACAATTTCCCCCAAAATGAAAACCGAAGAAGTTTACATTTAAAAGAGCAATTTTTACAAGAATTAAATCTACTTTTGGATTTCCTAAATCCACTTCCCTTAATAAAATTCAGTAATTTATTGCCTTGGTAAACTAACTTAATAATGTCTCTTTCAAACAAAGGAGGGAATTTAAACTATGTATTCAATTCCTTAATTCCTTTTAAATAATAATAAAATAAAACATTTAATTTCTTCAATTCAAAACATATTACTTTTAAATCATCTATTTCTTCTTTTCAAAATAAATCATTTAAAAATCAATTAATTCACCGGTTAAAACATATTACTTTAAAATCAAATATTTGTTCTATCAAAATATATTATTTTAAAATCCAATAATTCGACTATTAACATACTAATTTAAAATCCTCCAATTGCATTTAAAACATGACATTATTTAAATCATCAATTATATATATATATATATATATATATATTTAACATATTATATTATTAAAATTTTCAAAACCATAATATAATAATAATATATACATATAAATATATATCACTATATACTTATATATATACATATATATATTTTATTATTTATATAATAAATATTTTAATATTATAATAAAATATTATATTTTAAAAAAAGACACGAATTTAAAACAATCAAACCCGCGTAGGGTTTTTGGGGGGGGCGCCGAAGTTTGGAGTTGGGGCTAGGTAGCTAGGTTTTCTATGTCAAGTCATCACCCTGGTCATAGTGAGTTGTTGGTTTTAAGTTGGGTTTGGTTGCCTTAATGTTATTCAATTTCACCTTGCTATTATTTAATTGCAAGTTAATCTAAAGCATGTTGTAATGATAACATCAGAATAAAATACCATTGCATCAAAATATAACATCACATCACTTTATAGTTAGTGATCAAATCGTAACTGAGTACCATAGTCAAAGTAATAATAGAAAATAAAACATAACGAAGAAGAACATTCTCCGATCAAAAGATAAAAATGGAGGGGTGCTACATCCTCCCCCCCTAGGGTCAAGCTTACTCCTGGAAGCCTGTGAACAAATAGGGATAGAGCTCCCTCACCCTAGTTGTATCTTCCCAAGTGGATGACGTATCATCCCTAGGATCCCACTGGACCCTAACCTGATCAATATCTCACCCTCGAAGAGCGAGTGTTTTGCACTCCCTTACGATCACGGGCTCCAAAGCCAGGTGCTCGTCCTCTACCTATAAATCATTCCAATCAAGGACATGAGAAATGTATGGATGGTACGGCCAAAGAACAAATACATGAAATACATCATGAATACGCGAGAGATTGGGCGGTAAAGCAAGCCGGTAAGCAACTAGACCAATCTTCTCGAGTATCTCGAAGGGTCTGACAAAGCGAGGTGCCAACTTAGAGACCTTTCCAATGGATTGGACTCTTTCGCAGATGCACCCACAAGAAGACTCTATCACCAACAAAAAACTATTGATCCACCCTATACACATCCGCATACTTATTCTACCTATCCTGAGCTGCCACCAAATGCTCTCTAATCCAAACCGCCTGCTACTCCATATCCTATAACATCTCAGGACCCAAAAATTACTCTATCCTCTAGTCAATCCCAACTCAAGGGAGTGTGACATGGTCGCCCATATAATGCTTGGAATGGAGGCATGCCGATAAAACTCTGGAAACCGTTATTATAAGCGAACTCTACCAAATAGAGATATTCTTCCCATCACGTTTGTTGGTCCATCACATACATACGTAACATATCCTCGAGGATCTGATTGACCCTCTCAGTTTTTCCATCTCTCTCTGGGTGATAAGTTGTGTCCCCATCGCATGTTGTAATGAAGTCCAAAGAGCTGAGGTGAACACTGGATCCCTGTCAGAAATAATCTGACGTGGAATACCATGTAACCTCATTATGTCCTCCATGAACACTCTGGTTATGGAAGATGCATTATAGGAAGAGCACATAGGTGAGAAGTGTGCTACCTTTGTCAACCTATCAACTGTCACCATAATCGCATCATGTCATCTCGAAGAGTTGGGTAAACCAATAATGAAATCCAATGAGATTATATCTCACTTCCACTCTAGTACTAAATGCAGTTGCAAAAGCCCTACTAGATGTTGGTGTTCAGCCTTCACCCGCTAACACTCTAGATATCTCGACACATAATCCGCAATGTTGCACTTCATTCCTGGCCAGAAATATAACTGACACAGATCTGCATGCATCTTCTTCACCCCTAGATGGGCTGAATAAGGTACAGGATGTGCCTCAATCATAACCAAGGTGCGAAGATCACCTAATGAAGGAATGTATATGTGTCCCATGTGCCTCAATATCCCATCTAGATCCAGAGAATATCTTGAGTACCTGCCCTCAAGAGGTCTGCCTACCTCTATTTTTTTCCTAGTTTCTTGATACCAACTATCCATTGGAAGGGCAGAAAGAATCTGACTCTGCAAATCTACAACAAGGGTCAACTCGGATAACTCATGCCTTCGTCTATTGAGTGCATCATCTATGAAATTCTCCTTTCCCTAGATATACTTTACTTCGAAGTCATATTCATAGAGGAACTCCATCCAATGCCTCTGCCTAGCATTAAGGTTGGGCTGCATGAAAATATATTGAAGGCTTCTATGATCACTATGCAGCTCAAACCTGTGGCTAAGAAGGAAATGTCTCCATCTCGTCAATGCATGAACAACTACCGCCAACTCAAGATCATGTGTAGGGTAGTTCATCTCATGATCCTTGAGCTTTTGTGACTCATATGCAATGACACGACCCTCATGCATCAACACTGCTCCTAATCCCTCTAAGGATGCATCTCTACAGACTACAAAGTCCCCAGTCGGATCAGGTATCACAAGTATTGGTGCACTGGTCAGCTTCTCCTTAAGATTCTGAAACGTTTTCTCGCACTGCTCTGACCACACAAACCTTTTCCCTTTCCTCTAAAGGGAAGTGATAGGATACCCTATCCTCGAAAAGCCCTGCACAAAATGTCTGTAATAACCTGCTAGCCCCATAAAGCTACATATCTCTACCACATTCGTGGGTGCAGGCCAATCTGAGATCACTTGGATATTTGCAGGATCCACTGAATTACCTTCCCCTGAGATCACATGACCAAGGTATTGGACCTCAATCTTGAAGAATTCACACTTCAACAGGCTAGCATAAAGTTGATTATCCCGTAAGCACTGTAATACCTGCCACAAATGTTCCTCAAGCTCTTCCACTGTCCTAGAGTATATCACAATGTCATCAAAGAAAACAAGGGCAATCTATCTAAGTACGTATGAAATACCCCATTCATCAGACTCATTAACACAGAGGGCACATTGGTCAACCCGAATGGTACTACTATGAACTCATAGTGACCATATTGCGTTCAAAATGTCGTCTTATGGATGTCTGAGTCAAAGATACGAAGCTAATGATATATCGACTTCAGATCAATTTTTGAAAAGATTGTGGCACCCTTGATCTGATTGAATGGATCATCAATCCTAGGAAGTGATTTCGATTCCTGATAGTCACTTTGTTCAACTGTCGGTAATCAATACATAACCAAAGTGAACCATCCTTCTTCTTCACGAAGATAACTGGTGCTCCCCATGGAGAAACACTAGGACGAATGAAGCCCTTTTCTAACGACTCCTCAAGCTACAAGCAAAGCTCTTTCAACTCCTGGGTGGTCATATGATAAGGAGCTCGTGAAATGGGTTATGATCCAGGTATAAGGTTTATCTTGGAGTTTATGCCTTTCTGAGGTGGCATCCCTCAAATATCATCAGGAAAGACATCGGAATACTCTTGAAGAATGGGGTGACTATCGAGAGAGACTTTCTCTTCTCCATCTCCTAAATCCAAATTATCCATTGTAATAGCGAATAACTGACAACCCTGGCACACACACCTTCTCAACTACATAGTTGAGATGACTCTTAAGGAAATCGGCCTCTGAACTCCCACTATCTCTACCTCTCTGCCAGATGCATCAATGCATCAAATCAACTTACATCGATAATCTATGAATGCTTTATGTGCCTCTAACCAGTCCATCCCTATGACAACATCATAAGAACCCAATGGAATAGCTCGGAGGTCCATTGTAGTATGGAGAGGTCAAACCTCTAATCTACACTCTGGTACAAGGGAATGGGATGCGACTTTCACACCTGAGGCTAACTCAACCTACCACTTATCAACTTGCCTTACTGCCCCCAGTCTACATCGTGTCACGACGAAAGAAGAAATGAAAGATTCTGACGCTCCAGAATCAAATAAGATGATAACTGGGTTACCCAACAACATACCAAATGTCTCGACGACAGTACCCTAATGCTCTGCCTAATGGTTATCAATCGCTATGAAAACACGATGCCCTCTGCCTACATCCCCAGCTGTTAGCTCATATGCCGTTGGTCCCTGTGAAAATCCAAATGTGCCCCTATTAGGACACATTCTAGCTATATGACCCTTCTGGCCACATGTAAAACATCCAGTACCTCTACCATAGCCCCTGCCTCCAGGTGGTGCACTAGACTGTTGTGCGCTACCCCTGAAAGTGGACTAAGAGCTCTGCACTGGCTACTCAAAGCTAAAGCATTTCATATGCCTCCAGTTCCAGTTCCTGTCCCCCTGCCTCTACTGGAAACCTTTACATTTCCCTTGTGAAACCTATTGCTGCTGACCACTCTGCGAAGGTCCCTGCTGAGCCCTAGGAGGTGCACCTCCCTAAGTTTGACCTCCTCGTGCACTAGACCCTACTACTGAACTATTGGTGATTTGAACACCCATATGGCCCCCCAGTGCTATGGCTAGATTCTCCTCTACTAGACGTGCTTTCTCCACCACTGTCTCCATGGTTTTGGGTTTGAAAACCCTCACACCTCTGCTAAGATGGGCATTCAAGCCCCTGACAAAGTGGTGAACCAACATCCTCTCATCGTCTCCTATACCTGCAAACTACTTGAGCTCGTAGAATTGTCTCTCATACTGCTCAACTATCAAGGCTAACTGATGCAAGGCATGAACTCATCACCTTGACGCTAACGCTAGAGGTTGGATAGGAAAAGGACTCTAAACCACTCTAGAAAAATCCCCCAAGACATTGAGTTAATATCTATATGGATATTTTTCTCCTCCAACCTCCACCATGTGGATGCGAACCCTTGCAGATGAATGATAGTGCACCACACTTTGGTATTTTTGTTGTAAGGGTGCATAGAAAAGCACCTATCGAGGTCTATAAGCCAAGTCTTAGCCTCCAACCCAGTGCCTGCTCCATCATACAATGGTGGTCGTGCCTTGAGTAAATCTCTCATATGCACCTTTGACTGAGATGGAGCTTCCCTCTCACCAGGATTACCCTGAACCCCGACCTACCTCTGACCAAGGAGCGCCAATGCCTCCTCAACTGCCCTGTGCGCAACCTCGATCCCTACAGGATTCTGCTATCGGTTAATTCCCCCTGGGGCATTCTGCGATGCCAGGTGTTCCTCTTGATCCAGAATAAGTGGAACATGAGGAGATTCATGTTGACTCCCATTTCGACCACCTACACGGCCACGTCCTCTCCCTCTACCTCTTATGCATCTGGGAGGCATAATCCTGTACAGACACACCAAAGTATTAGGTAAGGTGCACAACTTAAAACCTACACAACTAAAATCTTAATGGGTTCATCATAATCCCAAATTACCCAGTGTTTAAACTCGGGCTCTAATACCATGTGTACCACCCCGCCACGTAACCCTAGAGGAAGTTGCAATTAACTACTCAAGCGCACATTTTTTTTTGTTTAAAGTACAATTAACATGCAAGTTCACTACCCAATGCCAACAACCTCTAAGGTTACGAGACTCAGATTAATTTAAAACCCATACATGCAACATAATTGAATCCGTAACATTTATCTACTTAAGAATTAAGAACACATACATTCCATATATGATAAGTTGCATCATAACAATAAGAGATACAATAGGATTTAATATACCAATAATTTGAAAAGAATATTACATCTCTCATTCCCCGAATGAGGTAGAACCAGTAAGCATGATTACAAATACAATCTTCCACCTTGATTACAAATGAGGGGTAATAAATTACAAGAATCAACTGAAATGAATATAAGCATGTAATGTAACTGGATCCCACGAGCTCTCCAACTGGAAATCTCGTCAACACGAACAAGAAGAAAACCCAACGGAGTAAGGTGCACATTCCACCCAACCAAGTGGTACCCAAAGGACCACCCCCCATGCTAGGAGATAGTAACAAGGATTCCTAGACAAGACCATCTACCTCTAGACACAGGCTAAAACATAACTGAACTTAATCAAATACAAATACATTACTAACACAATGGTTACAATGCTTCCAGAGTTAATTAATCAATTGCATAACTGATACAACATATTGTTGACTTAGGAGAAGTGTCATCACAATGCTACATGGGATATCCTAGTAAGTCTTCTTACGCCCCAGCCCCCATCTTGGGATCTCCTGGAAACCTCTAATGACTCCCAGCCCCTCATGCAAACCAATGTGGAATCATTTATCTCTCGTAGAGACAAGATAACAATCTTGCCATTCCAAGCCTTCTCATCTCATCCCAAGTTTATACAAACCCTTGCATCCATGAGCGAGGCGCAATTATTCTTATTAAGTGTTTAATAATACCTATTCTCCTAATAAGTTTATTTACATTATCACTGGATTAACTAACTCACAATGAGTTACCCTGGCACCACTTTGTGTGTCGGCCCTCATTGCAAGCCACTCCTCTAAGAAAACATGTGGAACAACTCCACATCCCAAGGGAAAACTAGTGCAACTTAAGGATATTAAATCCCTATCCACAACATAAAGGCAACACAATCCCGTTTGTGATAACTAGGTAATTAACTTGATACAACTATATGCACTACCCAAGGCAATTCAAAGGTTGACTTTCATAATACGACAACCCCAAGGATTTAAAAACCCCATCTGGAAGACTTAATAACGCTTCTAAACAATTTCCCCCAAAATGAAAACCGAAGAAGTTTACATTTAAAAGAGCAAATTAAACATGAATTAAATCTACTTTTGGATTTCCTAAATCCACTTCCCTTAATAAAATTCAATAATTTCTTGCCTCGGTAAACTAACTTAATAATGTCTCTTTCAGAAAAAGGAGGGAATTTAAACTATATATTCAATTCCTTAATTTCTTTTAAATAATAATAAAATAAAACATTTAATTTCTTCAATTCAAAACATATTACTTTTAAATCATCTATTTCTTCTTTTCAAAATAAATCATTTAAAAATCAATTAATTCCTCGGTTAAAACATATTACTTTAAAATCAAATATTTGTTCTCTCAAAATATATTATTTTAAAATCCAATAATATGACTATTAACATACTAATTTAAAATCCTCCAATTGCATTTAAAACATGACATTATTTAAATCATCAATTATATATATATTTAACATATTATATTATTAAAATTTTCAAAACCATAATATAATAATAATATATAAATATATATACATAAATATACATATATATATACATATAAATATATATATCAGTATATACTTATATATATACATATATATATTAATATATATAATATATATTTTATTATTTATATAATAAATATTTTAATATTATAAAAAAATACAATATAAAATTAAAAAAGACACGAATTTAAAACGGTCAAACTCGCATAGGGTTTTTTGGGGGGTGCACCGAAGTTTGGATTTGGGGCGGTTGTGTTTACACACAGTCAAACCCCCATATGGGTTGACTGTGTTTAAACATAGTCGCACCCCCAATAGTGGGCACGATTGTGTTTAAACACAGTTGAACCTTTTGTAGGGCACAACCATGTGTGGGGCACGCTGTGCGCGGCTCCCCCATAGTGCCTCCCATGGGGGCGGCTATGGGGTGAGCCCCCAACCTCCCAAAATATTTCATTTTTAATTTAATTTAATTTAAATTTTTTGTTAAAAAAAACTACGAAATTCGATTTCGCCATATGGGTGAAACCCAAAATTTTTATTTTTTTACAAAGCCATTTCACAATGAAATATATATATATATATAATTTTCACAATATATATTTATAAACAGATTTATTAAATTTACGAAATTAGCTGAGCAAATAATTTTTAGAAATGACCATTTATAGCCAGGTATGCAATTTTTTTGTTGAGAAAATCCATTTGAAAACAAAGGTTTAAGAATTTGATACAAGATTTCACATGGGTTTTTCTTTCAATTTAAACAAAGTTTTTTTTTTTTTTTTGCAAACATATATAAAATATATGAATCTTTTCAAAAATGAAATAAATTTGATAAACAAAAAACCTGGTTTCCAAATGCTTGAGAGGATGCCAAAAGGTGCAATGATTCTTCCATAGATTCCAGCTCCTTCCAAACAATCCAACAAAGCTTCTCCACAATCCAAATCAAAACCAAAACCAGAATTCCTTCTTCTTTCTCCTTCCTTTCTCCCTCCTTTATCCCTTTGGACTTTCATGGTTAAAGCCCTTAACTGCATGAAAAATAAAAATATCTCTTTCAACCACCAACATAAAAAATTTGAAAACAAAACAAAAAATATCTTCCAATTTCTTTTTGCATTCAAATCCTCCAAAAATGCAAAATAAAACATTTTTCAATTTTCAATTTTCAATTAAAATATCTATCAATTCAATAAAATAAATATAATCCAAAGATTAATTTATTTTACTAATTAAATTAAATTAATTAACATCTTCTAACATAATAAACCATATTAATTTAGTAATCAACTTAAATATTTAATGCCATTTATTTACCTTTTTTAACTTGCAATTAAATAATATCAAGGTGAAATTGAATAACATTAAAGCAACCAAACCCGACTTAAAACCAACGATACACTATGACCAGGGTGATGATTTGACACATAAAACCTAGCTACTATCTCCCAATCAACTACCGTTGGGCAATGGATATGCTCAAACCTGTGAAACCAGGTGGAGTCAATGTACTGTACCTATAAACCTGCAAACAAAGTGTATATCGAACATGCATATATATATCATAATAAAACACACCGTGAAAAGGAAATTGTGGAATCGTAGGGCGCTCGCAGGCGAGTGGTGCAATTCCATCCCCTTCACCAATACAGTGTTACAAAATTGATGAATCTAACATCAATAATCTAATCAAAGGCATAAAACAACATTAATTCAAATATCCTCTATGCTAATCTAAAGCATGTCATAATGATAACATCATAGTAAAATATTATCACATCGAAATATAACATCACATCGCTTTATAGTTAGCGATCAAATCATAACCAAGTACCATAGTCAAAGTTCTAATAGAAAATAAAACATAATGAAGAAGAACAATGTCCGATCAAAAGAGAAAAATGGAGGGGTGCTACATAATACATACACAAAAGAAATATAAGAAGTCGGTCTCAAGCAAAATGTACAATGTGTTCACAGAGGATGGCTAATGGCATAAGTGAAGGTTTCAATCATTTTTTTTTTAAATACAGAGGTGAATCTGTGCAGCCTAGCGTTGGCAATAAAAGAAGGTTTAGATCAAATAAAAACTAGAGAACGAAGCCTGCCTGTTAGGCGCTAGGGATTAAAAACTATCATAAAACATAACTAACAATACTAAAGCCAAGACGATTATGTATATGGCTCAGGCATCGAACACTAAGGTATACCATTTCATGGCATAGATAGCCATTTCATAAGAGTAAATTGAGATAGAATCAAACCTACAGAGAGACACAAGATTATAAAAAAATCCCAAAATAAGTTTAAAGATTCGAAGCACATTCGGAACTATGGTGTCAATATGAAAGAAAACTACAGGAGAATAAGACTTTGTCCGAATGAAGAATTAATTAAGAACGAATTATCTATTGTTGAGAACAAGATAGGACGACACCGCAATTTTCTTTTCAAGAACTCGAAAGAGAAAAGTATTAACCAGAATATACACAATACTTTGCAGAGTTATTCCAAAGTGTACGTTTAGGAACTTTTAAATATGAAACAAAGATGAAACACAGAGGAACCTGATTAGATGCGTTGAAGAGTGATGTCGAGATTGTTTTCCCCAATTTATAGCTACAAAATTCTTCACTATTTCCCAACACTGCAAGCCACAATTCCAATTTTTCCAAATCTAGAATCAAACTTTCCAGAATCCCTAAAACAAGCTCCAAGAACCCCAACATAATACTCCCATACACACAATACAAAATTAGTTCATTCCTCATAAAATAATCCAAAATCCCCTCTTCAGTTAACTTCCACTCCTTTATTTACTATCCTCCACCATAGTATCTGTAGCTGCATTCCCCTTTAATTAATTAATTTATTTCCTTTATATTTCCTCACAATTCACAACTACACCAATTTGTTTAAATTTAACAATCGTTAGGTCATTATTTACAATTGATCACACTTTAATTAACTATATAATATATTTAGTTTGTTAATTTAATTCCTACTACTAATTGCTTGCTCAATCCCATTTTATTAGTATATTTATCTAAATATTTCATTTTACATTATAAAATTTAATTTATTAAAAACAATTAAGAACTTTTATTAAATTTTATTTAATTATAACATAAACTATATAAAACTTTTATTTAATTAATCCAACGCCTTTTTCTTCCAATTATCATTATATAAGGTAAAACAAAGGCACACACACCAATCACATTACTCAGACAATATACCATCAAACAAAACCAGATTGCAAGAAAAATGAAAAGTAAAATGGCAACAACATAGACAAACTAACCTTACAGACGAGGTGTGACATATAGACATTCATCCTTGACGAGGATGATGGTTCAGTGTGGGGGAATTGATGCTATCTCTGAAACAACAACCTCCATTGGGATTAAAGCACGCTCAAACCTGGTAATTTAGGTGGAGTCGATGCCTGATACCTGTAGCCTGCAACAAATCGCACTGTTGAACATGTACATAGGAAAACAATTAATCACACTATAAAGGGAATGTCGCAGCATCACAGGGCACTCGCAAGCGAGTGATGCGATCATGTTCCCCTTCACCCATAGATTCACACACACATAATAACGGATATCAAATCATGATAAAAAAAAAACATATAACATTCATATCCATGTGATAACTCATATAATCAAATAAACTAATCTAGTAAGCATTGTATCATCATAACATCAAATATAACAATATCATCATAACAGAGCATCAACGAGTCATAATTGTCTAAGTATCATCAAGCAGTATCATCAAATAGTGTCATAATGTCCAAATGCATCTAAGTAGCAGTCCAAAAGAAAATGCAAACTGAGGGGCACTACAAGTGGATAGATCACCACAAACCTCTTAAAGGAAAGAGATAGGCTCTAACTATCATTCCCAAAACTAATTCTAAACTGAACTATTATAGCATTTATCTTATGAAGAGGTTTCGTAAAGAAGGGGAAATCACTAAACTAGGATTTTGTACAACTATTTTAGAACTTCTACATGTTTAAATATGAGCCAAGATATATTAATATTATAAAATCCACAATCTTTAATACTAAGCTAGATATTGAAAGCATAGTTTAATTCTTAAAATGCCATGCTCAATCTATTTAAATTCAAAAACTCCAACACATGATAGCTCACAACATCAAGCACCCACTAAGAATAGGTAGGAACTCACTATTATCTCACATATATGGCACAAGGTCATGATTAGTCTATAAAAGTTTAATTGAGCCTATTTATAAGATGAATTATGACCCAAAGGTTCAAGTTATGTATATTAAGTAAGACCCATTCTAGCATGAGTTATATAATAGTTGTCTTTATGTGAACTATCATGGTATTTACTTGTATGTTTATAAAAAATAATCAAAATCAATAATGACGGATTTAACTAGGCACTAATCAACTAGTACTATTTTTCATTTTTATGTCTAAATTATCATTGTTACAACTAACCCTTCTAGAATTCCATAGGGAAAGACTTCATACTATTTAAGCTCAAGAAACACTATAGTATTCTAAAATGATACAACCATTTCCGTACCATGAAAAAGCAATGAGAATATTTTAAAAATTAGAGATAGTTTCTCCCCTTGCAAAAAATTGAAATATCCCCATGTTTAAGGCTTAAAGAAAAAGTCTTGTAATATATTGTATTATTTTAACCAATTTTATGATGTAAAATGATCCTATAACCTATGGGTAATGGACCCACAATAATTTTAAAATAGACATATGTACTAATTCAAGTTACTTTTGAATAGACATAGCAAACCTAATGCAATCCAAGTGAAATTTTTTATGGAAGGACCAGTTTCATCATTACAAAAAATAATTCCAGGCTAGCTTTACTTTGAAGAAAACTTCATTGTATAAGAGGGCACTATTTAAAATAGAACATGAATAATAATGGACTTAATAATACTAAAAATTACACCTTCTAGTGACTAATGTGCCCATCATAGTAACATTTCCACACCATACACATCAATGTTGAAATGTCACTTTGTGAACTCATACTTGGATTTCTATAATAAACTTGTATTTTTATAATCAAATCTAGATTCTAATTTCTTAATTCAAACATGAGATTATTGAGGATCATTATACTAAAGGTGACAATAGTAAAGTTCATCCATATTAACTCAAAAAATATTATGGAGAAAGTCATAAAGAATTTTTAAGTATTTGATCTTAACAAAGCCAAAAGCCAAAAACATCAGTGTCATTAATATGGACCAAAGTTTACATTCCAAAGAAACTTGTATTTAAATATTATGATATTCTAATGTTTAAACATTCTAAACTAAATTTTACTTGTTTTCTTATTTTTCTTATTATTATAAATAAATTCAACATCTCATGATTAATAATATTTTACAAATAATAAATAAATTCAACATCTTATTATTGTTTTTAATATAATACAAATAATTTATTTATCTCTAAAATCTAAATAATTTTCCAACCATAATACATTATTAATATCATTTAAAAGTTCAAACTTTCAAGAAAATTGACACCAAACTATCTAGTTGCAAGCCCTAATACCCACCTAAAATCATTCTACACTTTTGGTTAATCTATTATTATTAGCCAATAGACTACATATAGTGTGAGATTTGAGCCTGAAACAAGTCTCATGCCTATATACCACTATTGAGTCATCGGAAAACAAGTTTTAGTTATCGTTTAATGGAAAAAGTCTAGATTTGTCTAATTTTATTTCACTTCACTATTTAGCACTTATTATTAATTGTTTAATCCAACCACACTCAACTAGAATTTTCATCACATGACATCTATACACACCCATGCATAAACACGTACTCTCTAACATATTAACATACATGTAATTTTCAGCCCACATGGGTAGAAGAGTTGGCTTGGGTTGTGTGTTTGCTCCCCACTAGTTCTAGGTTTGACTCCAAGACCTGGGCTTACCCAACACACATGGTTTGTGGGCTATTGCGTGCATCCCTAGGGGACTAGTCTCCCTCAGCATTTGTTCCGTAAAAAAAATGCGCTGGACTGAATCATGGAGACACCCCTAGATTACTAAAAAACAAAAAAAACAAAAACAAAAACACACATAATTTTCTATCAACGTAATACTACTTTTTGTGTTTCATTTCTAACTTAAAATGAAAGGACAAGTCGAATACCCTATATTTGAGGCATTGAGTCAAATCTAAAAGGAAGCGTTGGTTTTCCATATTGCAAATCTCAGTACCAGAAGAAGGGGCGGCGACTGTGATTCAATGGCGATGACTGTGATTCAGGGGCAACGACACTGGTTTGAGGCACCATTCAGGGACTTTCACTGGCCAAGGTGTGGGAAAGGCAAGGTGAGATTGGGTGACCATGGCTAGAGGAGTAAACTTCAAGCATGTCGATCATAGAAATCCATCTTCACAAGCCTTCCAAATATATAGTTCAATTCAAAGCTAATAAACATCCACATAGAAGTGTACCTTGAAGCATGAAGACTGAAACACTTTGAAAATTCAGTAAACCAACATCAAAGCAGTTGTTGGTAAATAGATAAAGCAACTCTTACTTGAAACCATATGCATGCATGTTCTAGAGTGCACGTGTAAATAGATCAATATGTTTGAGTTTGTACAAAGCTTGCATAAGATCAGTAGATGTGCACTTGACAAAGCATAGGAGAATTTATAAACATAAAATACTATGAATCCATTGTCAAGCACACACCTCATAATGTAATGATGAATTTTCAAAGTTTCAAACTCATAATTGTACTCATATAGGATGGTGTAGATTGTTCTACATCATCTCTGTACCAATTATTTGACGCACTTTGGTGAATGGCAGCTAAAAATATAAATTCCCCGAACTAGATAGTGGTGTGTACTAGATGCAGACCATGTATTTATAGTTATCCTGGTAGCTTGAAAAAAATGAATTCCAATGTTTCTCTTATGAAATTTAGATGTGGGGCTTTTCTTCCAAGTATTATTGGGGTAAGATATAGCGAGGCTGATCACCATATGCTTGGGGCAATCAATCAAACAAGTATTGAAAGTTATGGAACAGATGATTCCTGTACTGTAGAGATCAATGCCCAGAATGGTTATGGGATTACTATCGATGAACACTTATTCAAGAACTCTTGGAATGTGGGAGCATCGATCATCTCTTTTCACAATACTTATAATGGTGCTCATCTCCTCTAGATTCATGCTTTATCTCTACTTAAACCTACTGTAATTCCTATTCTAGTGCAGTGGTTAGTACCATGAAATTGCATGGCACATGAGACATGACCCCTAACACAAGAGGTATCGACCTTTAGAAATGAGACATGTTCTTTTAAGTAGGGTTCCATATTCCATATACAACCATTCAAATGTATAGATACCAAGCACTCTAGGTGGTTCATAGTCTAGTATGGTCTATAAGAAGACATTGATGAGTATATGAAATATATAATAAAATGTCAATAGTGAGTGGAGTTGAATGGTTTTGAAGCATATATGCATAACAAAGAGGATAGAGATTCGAAATTTAGAATTAAAGAATATTTCAATGGTTTATGGTTTATATTTTAGAAATTTATTATTTATAGTCTAACATCTTATTTCAATGTAGGTATAGAAATATTATTAATAAGTTATGAATATAGTGTTTCAAACAGATTTTAGGTATAACTAGGGAGTTTTCAAGGCAATATCAATTCTAACTAAGATTTCAAATATGAATATAAAGACGTCTATATGATATAGGATTATAAATAATGACGAAGAAACAAAGTATGGGGTGAATTCCTCTAACCACTCCTTGTTGGTATTAATGAAATATGATAATTTGATAGAATTAGGGAAGAAGGGTCCCTTCTTGTAATTCCTCAAATGAATTTGAAGACACCTAAATTATTACAAGATACAATCCCTAAAGGATGAACTTGGATCATGTCCAATTTTGGGAAGGAAACATCTCGTATAAGAAAACATTTTGGTTTCGAGAAGGAAATATCCCATTTAAGACAAATGATGGGTGATTTAAGGAATTGTTCACAATGGAAAAGGATTATTTTTATTGCATGTTATCTAGGTTGATGTTCATCTCAAAGATTTTGTGTTAAAAGCACAAGTTTCAAGTGTGATGTTTGATGATTTGAAGAACATGTCTATGTTTGGATGTTTCTTTTCATTTATTCATGGATTTATGGAAAGTGCATGCAACTCATTGATTGTAGAAGGAATCCTATTCACTAAATGCATCAAAACACATAAATCAAGATCTATTTATGAAATAGGGTGTACTCACCTACCCCTAGTGTATAGAAAGGTGAAAATGGGATGGATGGAAGACTTGACTAAATAACATGAATATAGGATAGAAAAGTGGATGAGGATGAGGACATAAAAGATGGGAAAGTCTGCTTTATTACACATGGTTCCTATGAGTAGGTTTTCACCATGGTACTTCTCTAAGGTTCCACCAAAGGAAGTTTTCACCAGAGGATTATTTTTATCTTTACTGTTTTATATTTTTTTTGCATTTTTCAATTCTTTTGGATGTCAAACATAATGCCTATTTACCAATTTTTAATCATGATGATGTTTTTCTATTTTTTTGAATTTTTGAATTTTCTAGTTTTTTTGATATTTTTGTAATTGGGATATCCATTAAATTAAGCATAGAAGAATTTGAGATAAATTACGTTGATTGGTTCATCAAGTTCTTGACCCTAAGGGGTAGTCAACTAACAAGATTCTAAACCATATTTGGAAATGATGATGTATGGGCCAAACTAATTGGGCTCAAATTTTCCTTTCTTATCTCTATCTTGTAAATTTCTTAGATTTTCCATAAGGACAAGATCACCAATCTAAAAGTCTTGAGCTCTTATATTTTTATTATAGATACGAAAAAGACGATTATGGTATGATTGAAGGTGGTTGAGGGTGTGGAGGTTTTGTTCGTCCAAAAGTTCTAACTCATGCAAGAGCATAACTCAATAATCTTCATCATCAATAAGGTATTCTAAGGAGACTCACAAAGATGGAAGTATAATATTGAATGGTAAGATGGCCTCAAAGAAAAAGACAAGGGAATATGGAGTACCAGTTCTATGTGTCGAAAGAGTGCAATTAAGCGGGAGATACTAATCATGGCCAACATCCATATTTTACTTCCATCCATCATTTTTCATCTTTCATTTAACATTTTATTAGATTCTTCTATTCTTTTGAGAGACCACTCATAAAATGCATGTATAATCCCTCGAGGGGGCATTAATCATCTCATCTTTTCTAATAGTCATTTCTCACCTAATTGGGGCATGTATCATCATATTCTTCATTTCTTATAATTTTTCTTGCCTACTTTTCTTTTATTTGAAACAATATTACTTTGAACATTACACCAAAGAGGGGGAAAATGTAGACATCCAAATTATTCCATCAAACCCTAATCATGATCATGTCATCCTTAATTTCATCTTTTTGTCATTGATCACCCAATTAGTTAATAATCATTCAATAATTTTATTTATCATTTATTTCCATTATCATTGATCACCTATTTAATTAACCATAATTTATTATCAAATGTCATTTATCATTTAATCATCATATATTATTTATCATGTCACAAACCATTTATTAATTAATAATTCCCATTTATCCATTTTATTGAATGATATTTTATTATTTAATTAAATGTGATATAATTTCCATTTTCATCTCTTCAGTCAACTCCATCATCACTAATTAGTTAGCTTAGTCTTCATTTATAAACTCAATCTTCTCTCACAAATTAACTTTCTTCATTTTAGAAACCTTTTCACTCTCCATCAATTAACTAAGCATGAAATTAGAAACTTCATGTGCATATTTATCAATCATTTTAATTATAAAATTTAATATTATCCTCTCATGACTTGAACTAGAAAATTTCTAATTTTAGTTGACTCCACTAATTTGCTAGTTAACTTAGGTTCTAATTCTCGTCCACATATCCTAAGTCTATAAATTCAGTCATTTTCTTTATCATTGGAATCCATGTCTCGCATATTATATAATCACGCTCTATCGAAGTCTAAAATTAATCAATCATAGTGTTATGCTGCAAAGATTATGCATCCACATACCTTCAAGGTGAATCAACGTCATCAACTTATTTTGAGGTTTGCAGTGGAGTTTGTAAGTTAGACTAGAATTTTATTTTATTTCATTAATTTAAAGTTTTTTTTAATTTCTAGCTTATGGTTTTCAATGATTACAACCTTTTCATATTCATTTAGTTTCTAAATGATTTAAAAATAAGTCAATATTTTAGGTACAATTTGTGGAAAAATATGGGGTTTGATTGGAGACCCATATATCCTTATTATAGTATTTTAAGAATGGAGATACCAATCTCCCCAATTATGTTAGATCCCTGATTCAAGTACCCTATCCATTAGCCTAAAAAATCCAAGATTTTTTTAGCCAATCTATTAGAAGAAAATCTTAGGTAACTCAAAATTTGATTTGTAAAAACATTCTTGGAAAACCACATAATTTGAGTTATGACAATGCATATCCAAAATGTAAGTCCAACATTGCAAAGGTGTTGAGACCAAACTGAGGGTTTTATTTCAATCTTATATTTAAACTTATTTGTAGCTCATAATTCAATCAAGTCCTATGTCAATTTGGGATGTAAACTTGTGAAAGACATAATGGCTACACCAACTAAAATTTGATGTAAACACTCTACTATAATATTCTATAGGAATCAAAATATTTTTCTACATGAACAAAGTATTATGCTATAGTAACTTAATAGCTTGCAGCATGAACATATATTGCTCTATTATAAGAAACATACTTGCAACTAATTTAATTTAGGCATGCAAGAATATATAATGAAAAATACATTTTCAAAAATTATTAAATAATAATCTAATGTAAATCACACTCCACAAATCAATTCACATCACACTTGTATTCCATATGCATTTTTTGATAACTTTAAATGATTTCTACAACATAATACTATAAAATCTAATGAAAAAAAACCATAGATCTAATCTAAATAAACATAATGATTTGAAAAAAAATTATAAATTGGTAAACTCATGAAGCAAAAGAATATCACAAAGCTTTCCAAATAGTGGGCCCTTGTATTGGTTGACTAGGTGAGAAGATACAATCACTAGAATTTTTCCTTCACTAGAATAGATAATATTGATATTGGATATATGTCTATCAAAATAATTAAATATGGTATGCATGTAACTTATATATACCACATGGTCTTCAAGAATTTAGGCTAAAGAAATATATGATTAAGTTGGCCTATGACCCATAACCATGTAATTTATTTTAGGCCCTTGGCCAAATATTGTTTAAACAAATAATAAAAAACTTAACAACTTCCTAAATTGCTAACCACCCAAAACATTTTGAAGCAACCATAACCAAAATTAGGAGTCTCCTTCGAGCTAGAAATCCTTGATTTGAAATCTCCTCTATGAATATCGATCATTTTATCTTGTTTGAACCATACAACCAAAAGGATGAGTGATTCTAAAAATTGGCATCATAAAGCATGTTTTATTCCTTTAAAAAAGATATATTAGATGTTTTAGTTTTATGAAAACTATGAATGGAAAAAGGAAAAATATGGGACTAGGATAGATAGATTATAGATATTGAAAAGAGTTCAAGGGTATCAATTTCGGGTAGATTTGTGACACATCATTCTCCCCAACTAAACATTTTGCATTTCCTCATGAAATAAGTTACCAATTATTCTTCAATTGTTTTGTTTTTTGTTGACATTCATGGAAGGTAATATGGGGCCCTTATGCCATAAATTTCTCTCCCTTTCATTAATACATCTATCTGATTCTTCAATTCCCATATTTCATTAGTTTTCTACTATTTAGCCTAATATACTTGGCTTAATTTTCCCTATAAGACCCTCAAGTATTTTTTTCTAACTATTTTTTGAGGGTTAACTGGCTTTAATGTGGAATTTTTTTAGGTAAATTATATTTTGTGGGGAAAAGAGTATGTAATTTTATCTACTACATCTACATAAATATTCATAGTGTTAGATGTTGGCATAGCATCTTCCTCCATTAGTTCACTTTCCTCCAATAGGTATTTAATATTTTTAATCACCTTTATAATTCTTTACTTTTGTTGGGAATGTTTTGCTACATAACTAGAAGTAGGGGATTCTATGTCCTTTGGTATTTCTGTCTAGGCTTTATGCTACTTCTCTTTTTTCATTTTTCTATTTTGTCACTGTTGTTCTCTTATAAATTTTTCATTTTGTTTCAATAAATATGTGGCCAATACTTCAAATTCAAATTCATTCTTTTAAGTTCCTTATTTCTCAATTTTACTAATGACATGAGCCAAGTTTTGTAGAATGGAGGTGGAATCAATAATTTTCCTTTTTTCCTTTTCTATATGATATTAAGACAAGCTCTTGCCAATTTTTGGGAAGTCTCAACATTATCTAAATAAGTTTTGTTATTATCTACACCATTGGTTTTATCATTTAGGGTTTTAGTGGCAGTAGTTATTTTACCACTACCCTTGGCATCATGAGCCTCATCCACAAAATCCTTAGCATTGTATGCCTCAACTTGATGGCTTAAATCATTACAATGACTATTTTTCTCATTGTTTTCATCTGAAGTTGTGCTTTCAAAAAAAATTTGCCCTCATTTTTAACAAATGTTGCCCATCGTATAGATGGATTTATTTTCTTCAAACCCTCTAAGATAATTAATTTAATTAAACCATAGTGGGATGTCAACTGTGCATAACCATTCTAAACTTCTTTACACATCCTTTGAAATGAGTGGAATGGAAATAAGGAATATTAACTAGGTGTTGATAATGAAAATGACAAAAATTTGAAGTGATGAGAAAATGCATATGTGCACCTTCCCTCACAAGTTATATACTACATAATGACTTTAGCTATGTCATCCTAGGATTGTTGAAGAGAAGCATGTTGAGTACCTTTCCCCTGAGTGGCCTAAATAATCTCTCCCTAATTTAAGAATTTATTTTGTAATGGTTGCAAATTAGTGACTCTACTAAACATAATAGGAAAGAAATATTCATCGATTGGAGGCAATCCTATAACAGTTTTTATCATTTGAATGGTGACTATAAATTTCATCCCGCAAAGGGTGGCTTGGCCATTTTTATACCCAAATGTGAATTATCTAGAAATATCATCATCAAACCCACACAAACAATTGAAGAACATATGTCATCCCACATCACAAAAAATATGATATAGTATTCTACAAGCTTTCAAGGTTGGAAAATTTGTAGGCTCATGACAGGTGTGTTGACCCCCATGGTAATCTAGTGATAGGATTTTTTTGTCTATATTTATTCATGGATGTGAGTTATAGTTTATGGTTTGAAAGGAGAGTATGACTACACAAGGTTTCTCTTATTTTGGAGCTTCTGAAACTTATGTTCATCAAGAAAAAAGTTTGAAGTGACAAAAGGGTCACTATATATTGGTTAATTAACCAGGTTGATGTTCTAGATTTGTGTGGCAGTGGCTTGTAGCATGTGATCTTCGAAGATAGCGTGTGAAGGTGAAATAATTCTAGGTTAAGGTCCCTAAAGGAATCACCTAACATCATGTTTTATTGGCAGAAATAAATTTAATTTAGGACCAACTCGCTACACATTTCATAAAAAAATGAATTTAGATCCACCTTAGCCAACTTAGCTAATTATGGATGGTGTTAATGGATTCTTGGTCGACATGAAATGATGGGATGTATATAATGACTAATCATCATAGTTTAGGTGTGTGTGTGAGTGTGATTATGAGAGCAAGTGTAAATTAGGGTAATATAATGGGAGTTCTAAATGGAATATTTCTATCAAGAGACAAGGATTGTGGAAAACATGTATTATTGATAGCGGATGCTCAAGTCACATGACTAGAGACAAGAGAAAGTTCATGCACTTCAAGAAGTTTGATGAAGGATTTGTAACCCTTAGTAACAATTATGTTGCTACGATTACAAGTAAGGGTATTTTGAGTCTTGATGGTGGAAAGACAAAAACTCATGATGTTTTGTATGTAGAAGGATTGAAAAGAATTCTTCTAAGTATAAGTCAAATATGAGATATAGGCTACAAGATTTCATTCAATGCTAAAGGCTATGAAATTAGAAATATTGGTACTAGTTATTTAGTTGCAAAAGGAAGTAGGACTGATAGTGGTGTATATCATCTCAGTGAGGTAAACAGACTTAATTTATTTGCAACAAAAAGAGAAGAAAGTTGGCTCTAGCATAGAATATTGGGACACATCAATTTTGATGATCTTGTGAGGATTAGCTCAAAAGGTATGGTAAGAGACATGCCAAAGATCAAGAATCCTCAGTCTATTAGTTGCAAACCATGTCATGAGGGAAAAAATATTGAACACACCTAGATTTTGAGAGGGGGGTTGAATTGGTATCTACAAAAACTTAAACCCTTTTAGACCTTAAACCTTTCAGCAATATGCAAAAATAGTCTATTAATAAGGTCAAAAACCTTTAACCAGATCTGCAACACTTATTCAATTCAAAAATAATGAAATATATGAAAATGAACACACATGCACAAGATAACACCAAATTTATGTGGAAAACCCAAAAAGGGAAAAACCATGATGAGAGTTAACTCACAATATAGAATCTCATTGCTTACAGAAATACAATTTTAAGTCTCACTACCAATGGACTTGCAGATGAAGGCACACAACCATAGGGAAAGATTAAAAAATGACTTATAGTATTAAGGAACACAACCTCGAGGTAAGATAAAAATTACAAGGACTTGATGAGATTTAGTATCTCAGAGCAAGATACATGAAAATTTAGGAAATACAACATTTGTCAACAATACACTTTTCTAGTTGGGGCATTAAAGGTCATTTTCCTTTTATTTTTACAACTCATTACTTCAATTCATCTTCACACACCTTCACTCTCTCTCTCAACTTTCAACTAAAATTTTCTAGCATCTATATCCTCTACAAGATCTCAAAACATCAATTAGGTCGGCCAAAAAGAATACAAACAATGATGTCCACAATTCGGCCACAAAACCATAATGTGGTCCTATCCAGAAGATTGAGAGGACCAAAAACAATCTTATTACCATTACCCAATTTCACTATTAGCTCAATCAGGTAGAGCTCTTGGAGTTTTAAAATAAAAAGTAGGGTTCATTTTAGTGTTGCTATATTCATTCATGTGTGTAAAAAACAAAAAAAAGGAAGATTACATTACTGAACTACATTTATGCTTATGCATACAATGTAAGAAAGATTGTACAAATCTTTTCAAAGTAATCTTTATTGACAATTTTAATGTGTAAGGTCTCACACAAGCCATGAGACTAACTTTTTTAATGCAAATAAAAGAAAATATTATGCATTTATAGATATTGCAAAGGAATGCACATATAGGGAAGAGAGACCAACCATTGCCTAAATGACTGGTTCTAGTTGATGTGTCTTGCATCTAGCTGTCATTTCCTTGCCGCTCTTAATTGCCTACATCTGAGAGAGAAGTTTTTGTTAGAGCAATGTAAGGTCTTTAATCCATACATGCACATACAAGAACATACAATATGATCCTACAGTGCACTAAAGCAGATATCATCATGAAGAATGTTCGGAAACAATAGGATTATCATATACATCCATCATATGCACATACTTTTCTAACTTGTTTGCTTCATGTGCAGGTATAGGAAAATTAATCTTGTTGTTTTGTTTTATCAAATTTTAGCATGTGGGATTAAATGCGGTTCCCACAAGGGTTGAGCCTAGCATGTTGTCTTCTGCTTTTAAAAAAAGGTATAGAAAGGTAATTCATCTCTTTTTGACCTACTCAAACAATCACGCATCAGTTATGGTAGTGAGTTATTTTTCACTATCATAAGTGACATATACTTGCTTAGGGAAATCAGAAGAGAGAATGAATTCAATAACAAGTGATTAGAAACAGATTGTAGAAATTCATTGGCATGCTAATCTAGGAAAGAAAAAGTATAGAAATGTGTAAGTGATAGCCTTTCTACTTAGGAACAACAATAATTTTTAACTTCTATCATAAGTTACATGATGTTGTCATAAGTTACATAATGAATGGAGCATATGATCAAAACTACTATGTAACATGCTATCTCGAGACAGCAATAAACCAACACTATTTAGAGATTAGTAGTGTTCTCAAATACAAGAAGAACATTGAGGCACCAATGTTATAAAGTAGAGAGTACCAATGATCAAGATATTTCAAAGCAATGATCCAATCAGCAAGCTCAAAAGAGCAAGAAGCAATGGCATTACTTTTATAAGATAGCTATCAGACTAATAAAACAAGTGATCAAAACATGAAGGAGGTAGTGTATGAGAGATGATCACATTGGTTACATTCATGGGTGTCATATCAATGAGGACAGTGAAATTTAAAGGATAGGACAACATAAAAGCAATTATACTTGGCATGAAATCAATGAAAAATATGACAAAATGCAACATTTGACAGTCCTAAGTGAGTAGCTAGCAATGAAAAGGACTATGAAAGAATATCGTAGCCTTGGTAAATCATAAGGAAGGAGGGCAGTTATGGGAATGTCTTAAGGCAGAGATCATGCTAAAAGCATTGGTTATACAGTCATGAGACAAAATAGTTGTATGCAAGCTTTAAGTGCAGTGACTTCAATGTTGAAGACAACCACCCTAATAGTGTCAAAGGGAAGTCAGTGGCAGCAATAGTCATGGATTGAAATGACAGTCCTTATGTTTCTATTCACAAGTGGACCTTAAATATGATCTGAACATAAGACAGTCCTTACCAAAGAAGGGACTATTCAATGAGTGTGAAGGGCAATCCTTTATACAGTACAGTCATATGAATAAGTGACAATGGTGTCAAGGAATGGAAATATGTGTAGGGTCCTTGAAATATACTTGTACTATGCAATGACATTAGATCTTCTAGCGAGGCCATGTTTCTTGTAGATAACAATATGTTCTTTTAGCATCCAAGCCAATGAAGTCTCAGACTATGAATACAGTAGTGATGGCGGTGATAAAGGACTCCTCAAGAATAGCATGACACCAATACTTCATGACGAGTCATGACCAGCAAAAAGGGATGAAACCCTGAAGGTTTTTTAACAGAAAACTCAATCTTATATAAAGCCTAGCCCAATATACAGTTTGGAGTACCAAATTATGATATATTTTTTTCCAAAATATTGGAATGTTACATTCCAATCCTAGCAAAATCGGTGTCAAATTTGTCTCTAACAAATGTTGCAACATAGTTGGAAAGTATGCAAGAAGATGTTTATGATAGTCTATGAAAGAATAGACAACAGAGTAGAGGGGTACGATGATTAATCACAAGCAGTGATAGCCACGTCATGTGGCCATTATGTTAAACCTTCAAGATTTTGTTGTAAAAGGAGAGATAGAGCATGAAAATACACAAATGATCTGAATGTCTTCATTATTTTGATAGCAACAGAGTGTGTAATGAGCACTTTTGCTAGAGAAAGGAGTTTCATTTCTAGAAACAAAGAAATGTTCATGAGAACGCACAAAGAGAAAACCCGAAAAATAAAAAGTGCAGAAGTGGGTATCCAGAAGGATCTATGGCCATGGCAATATGAGTACAGAGTGCATACTCAAATAATTTCTTGTGAAATACCTACAAATTTCAGAGACCCATTATGAATTTCAGCTACATGAAATGTTCATGATGTTGCAGTCATTTCAAAGAAAGGGACAAAAGGACGGTAATGAGAAATCCTATTATGAAAATATTGTGCTTGACCCCCTCGTATCTACCCACTAGTATGAAGATTATATGTCAATGCAGGTTTCGAGAACAAATGAAATTTAGGGGTTTGCATACAGAATGAGCATGGAAAAGAAGACCAAAGTGAAGCCTCGTTCACGGAAGCCCTCGGGCTGAGGAAGTAAACCTCGAAATATAGAAATGCATCAAAGGCTGAGGAAAATAAAAGATATCTTGTCCATAGAGTAGTTATAATGGAGAATGTACAAGAATTTCATCAAAAACCATGGAGTCTATTGCATTTTAAAGAGAATATGTAGAAAATGAATGCATTTTCACCATTTTTTATGTTACAATGGAGTCAAAATTCCAAGAAGAGATTTGAGTTACAGAAACCCAGATAGAAAAGAAAATGAGATGCAAACTTTGGCTTACCTTAGCTCGGTTCCCTCATTTTCTTCAACACCTGTCAGTCTCAGAAATTTTTGAAATGAAAACCTTAAGCTTCCACGGCGGCACGGCTCGAGAAAACAAAGTGAAGTTTCCAAATGAATGCCAAATTTTCACTTTTGCCTTCATTTTACTTAGGGTTTTTACCCTAGTGATGTCGATAGCCCAAATGAAATTTTTTGCCTTCATTTTAAAATATTCTTCACATAAAAATAATTCCCCTTTGTATTTTGTCATCTTGCTAGGTGTTTAGAAATTTTCCCTTTTGACATTATGCATTTTTTCTTTGTTTCAAAGCATAAATGTGTTATGTTTTATTTTTGCATCAAATTGAAATGTAAAACATTTATTTAAGTGATACATTTATAAGTCACTTTAAATAATGTTATGAATGCAAAATAATTGCAAGATAGGCGTTGCTTTCAAAGATGTGGTTAAAGAGTTAGTTGTTGGATGTTTATGGTAATGTCAAGCATATAGAGAGGTTGGACTTGTTATACAACAAGTACCAAGGATATAGGGGGTGTATTTGACTAAGTTTAAAGATTTGGAGAGTATCTTGGAGAAATTTTGGGAGTTCTTGTGGTTGGTTATGGTCAAAGTTGACCTTTTCAACTTTTTGGAGATCTTTTGGAGGAGTATTGGACGTTGCTATTTTTGGGGCTTTTTGGAGGCATACGAGCTCATGAAGCTTCTAGTTCCTATTTTGGTGGAATTGTTTGGGAGAGCATATAGTGACTTCACTTTTAATTTGTGAATGCAATTTTGACTTATGCTTTTTCTATTTTGTGACTCATTTTGGAGTCCTTGGAGGAAAATACAAAGTTTTGTAACTCATTTTCAGTCATGTATAGAAACTTACACTTTGGAGAATAATAAAGATAAGCATTTTTCCTTCTCATTTTCTATTATATTGTGTGAATCTTGATGATTGATGCCATTACATGTGAAGTTATCATATTCCTTGTTTTTTTGTGTCTCATTTACATCACCTTTGTGTAGAAGTATATGTTTGCAGGTTGTGAGTTGTATTTTGTTGCAAGTAATTCAAGCTGTGAAAATTTCCCTTTCCTTCTTGAATTGAGTGCATTGGAAAACTTCTCATGAAATATTTATGCAAGGCATATGAATATTTGAGTTGTGCATGCTAAGCTTGTTGTTGTTTGAAAACTTTGTGTAATAGCAGCTTTACAGGTTTTGAAATCATTTTGGTGTATCACCTTAGGAGGTAGTTTTCATTTTATGTTATCTCTTTACCCTTTTCATGGAAAGTCGGTAGAGTAGGTTAGAATTAGGTGAGAACCATGAGGAAGCCAGCCTTCTCTGAAGGTTGACCTCTACTTATCAAATCCCACACTTTGAGAGGTCTTCCCATGTTACATTGAGTTGTTGAATTCCATATTCAACAGGGTGCAATTTCAGTAGATAACAATTACATCTTCCAATATGATTCCAAGTAATTCACATGTTAGCACACATCAACCTAAGTCGACAAAAATAAAATATATAGATGAAATGTGTAGTACAATACCAGTCGGCCCAAAAACACACTTGCAACTAAATTTACTCAATGGAGTTCTCAACAAGATAGGCCAGGACCCAAATGCATCTTAACACGACTTTATATACTGGCATAGACACATGGCGTAAACAAGATAACAAGCCCTATCGGCCAAGTATCCACAAATTTCCTAAAAAATAACTGAACATAATATGTAGCACCAAAGAGATCAATCATTGATGTGTGGACCACAAAGATATGTTCCATGAACATCCAACAATACTTCCATAACCTTCTTTCACATTTCCATTTCACAATCAACCACCACAAACCAAACAAAACAAGAATACTCCATCCCAAAAACATAAAATGCACAACCATGAGATAGAATATTAACAAACCAACTTGAAGACTACTTCATTACATGAAAATGGAACTAAGATGTTGCACAAGCATTGAGAGAACATCCACCAAGCCGTAGGAGTAGAAACACCAATACAAATAAATGCAGAGCATTTTCCAAACTAGTCCAAACAACCAACAAAAACTGCCAACTCATTATAATTACCAGAAACCTCCTCAGTAACATTGGTGACCTGAAAAGATAGGAGTGAAACATCCATAGAGAAAAAACACTAAATCCCAAACTGCAAGACCATATCTTTAATAGTGGAGGAATGCAGAGAATTCTCCCAAATAGTCTTGAAAGCATCTTCCTAAGATAGAAAATTTCAGCAACTTGCAGAGACTAGAACTTCCTTGTAGTAACACATACTTCCTCAAGAACAATAGAAGAGTGCATACAACATGCTAGAGACCATCAGCAACATCCCTCCACCATCAGCATTACTTCTTTAATCATCATCTTAATGCTTCTAATCCTCATCTTAGTATATCATCATGATATTATCCCTTCTGAAAGCAACCATACTCAATACTAATTTACTTTTCATCAAACAAGGCATGAAAAACAACCATGAACATCAAAAACCTCAAAGGCATGAATTACAACCAATACCAACCAATCAACAACATAAAACTGAAAGCACCACAATATAAAACAATAATGATAGCCTCATACTGAGTGTAGACACAAGTATCAATTATGACAACCAATGTCAAGCAACAATCTCTCCAAGTGTTGACAACCAATACCAAAAAACTCACCAAGTTTTGTCATCACAATAGTCTCCTCAAGTGTTGACAACCAATGCTAGCAATCTCCCCCTTTGGTATTGATGGAAACACACACTTTCACACTCTTCCCCTTTGACATCAAGGACAAAGTGAAAAAATATCTTCATTTGAATCATCAGCACATGCTCCCCCTTTGACCAACACTTCTTTTACAACCAATTATACATGCTAAAAAATTGCACATCTTCTTCAAGCAATCATACTAGCTCCCCCTATCAGCAACAACCAACTAACTACCTACTCCTCTTAAGAGGTAGCACACATCAATCTAGGTGAAAAAGGATATGACATGAATTTCTACCCCTGGATAGATGCACTATCTGTGCATCTAGTTAGAAAAATAAAGGGGCTAAAACCCCTAACTTCTATCGAATATACTCAAAAGTATCCTTTGAAAGTTCCTTAGTGAAGATATCTTCAATCTGATCCTTAGTAGGCATATACACCATTCTAACTTCTTGCTTTGCAGCCTTCTCCCTTAAAAAGTGATACTAGATTGAAATGTGTTTGGTTCTTGAATACATCATCAAATTCTTGGAAATGTTAATTGCATTGGAATTATCGCACTTTTCTTCTCAAATTTCAACTTGCTCAATTCGTGAGATAACCCATACAAAACTTGTTTGTTTCATAGCCTATGTCCTCTAAGCATGTAAATTGAGACAAATTTTAATTGGTCTCATGCATCGTCTGGCCCCTTGAAAAATTATTTTGATTTGGGTCACCTTTTTTCCTTGTGGAAATTTTGAAAAAGCTAAGTTTTATGACAGTCATTTTTTCCTTTGAGTGCAGTGTCACTATTTTTCAGCACACTTGCATATTTTAGTTAATTGCATCTCACATATAGTTGCAGAGAAAATCTCTGCAACTACACTTCTGGTCTCACACATTTGGTCATTAATGTGTTTTAATGTTGGTTTATTTATTTATTAACCTCATTTTATTTTCATTTTTGTTGTACAACTTCCTACACTAATCTTGAGAGGAGAATAAAGAAAAATTTAATAGATCTTTTTAGTTATAGAAACTTAAACAGAAATAGACATAAATATCGTGCATACCACAACATAGTGATTTACATGGGGAAAACCCTTTTGAGAGAAAAACCCCACACTCTAAAATCCACCCAATATATTATTCCAAAATAATAGATTGTAATATACTTTCAGAGCAAGCTTCTCATAGGAGTATCACCAACCAGAGATCTACAGACAACATGACCGCTATTAGACTCTCAGAATGCATGGTCATAATACAACACCCTCATAAATAGGGTTTTCTCTTAGAGAAAGTCAAGCTAATAAAATATTGGTCATTAGGATTTAAGACCTAATGATGAACGATTCAAATTTACAATAACAAAATATAAATAAAATTTTCCTTTCGAGGGTGTTGCCCTCATTGAGGCACATTTCCCTCAGACCTCTAGTCGGGGGGATGATCCCTCCATACCCCTTATGGGGGGAAACCCCCCATACACCCTTTCATTGATGTATCAACAATAACTGATGTATCAATAGTACCTTATGTAATTGCAAGGTTTAGACACATTTTCCCAACAAATCTCCCATTTGTCGAACACCTTGCAAGAGAAACATGAGAGTGTATAAACATCATCTATTAATTGTTAGGGGTTGAAAGGCTCGTAGTCTCTTAACACCATTCAAAATTCTTTGTTCTCACAAGCTTAGTTAAAGAATAGGCAACATTCTTCAAAGTCTCTACCTTAATCAGCTTCACCCTGCCATCTTCGACCATATCTCTAACAAAATGATATTGTACATCAATATGTTTGGCCTTGGAATGAAATGTCGAGTTCTTAGCTAGACATATCACACTTTGACTATCGTGATAAATTGTCACTACACCTTGTTTTATTCTAATATCTTAACACATTCTCTTAAACCAAATGGCTTCTTTACAAGAAAGAGTAGTTGGCATATACTTTGCTTCAGTAGTGGACAACTCATCCAACTAATTTCACCATCAAATAAAGTAAACACATAAGCACTGGTGGATCATCTGCTATCAACATCACCTACCCGTGAGTAGTGGTAAAGGTTGGTTGAGTGAGTGGGTTGTCATTATTGAGTCTTTGTGAGGAGTGCATATGTGAAGCATGGCATGGGATGTGTGGATTCATGCTTGGACACATAAAGGATGCATTGGAGAGGCTTGATGCTTCAGAAGTATTTATGGTAACTCTATAAGTGAACGCATTTTTTTATTGTTGAATAATAGATGAAATATGGATGTTTTGGGAGGTTGGGTTCTTCCCAATTGAGGGTTTTCTCAAGGTATTTCTTGTGTTATCTTATGGCTTGTCCATTTTGATCTATGCATTATGGTTATTTTGTAAGCTTGTATGCATGCTTTTCTCTCACGAGGTTATATAGAAAATGGATTAAGTGAACTAGGTATTAATGCATTATTTCCTAACAAGGGCCTTAAGTATTTGTAAATAAATATTAATTTCTTATTCCCAATTCAAATTGTATTTTTTTGAAGAATATCATAAAATAAGCATATTAAATGCACAATTGGGTCTAGGAACAAAAATTCAGTAGCATTCAGCTTTCTCTGGTAGTTTTTTGGAAATTCTTAGTAGTTGGCTAGCCCCTTATAGGCAGACGTTGTTTGGTGGACTGTGGATTGTGAGCCCATCAATTTTCATATGGGAAGTGCGGAAGGAGATAAATAGACTCATCTTCCAGGACAAGGAGATGCCAGAACAAAGATTGCAAAATAAAATTGAGGCAAGTATAGTAGAAATAATAAATGCAAGAATGGATGATAAAAACACGAGGAAATTGAACTTCACTATTTGGGATGTCTGGGAAAGAATAATTTGCTATAGACTGAAAGTCTCAGATTTTGTGGGAGAAGGGGACAGAGAGACGTTTGTAGACCGGATCAAGGTGAGTTGGTCGCCTCTTAAGGCGGGGTGGGAAAAATTAAACTTCAATAGAGCAGCCAGGGGCAACCCTGGGATCTCAGGTGTTGGATGCATAGTCAAAGACTATAAAGGAAAAACACTAGGAAGGCTTGCGGCTCCTCTACTGGTAGTAACGAACAATGCGGATGAATTTTAGGCTTTGATCCTAAGCTTAGAATTATGCAAAGAGCTTGGGAAAATGAAGGTGGTGATCAAAGGTGACTCCACATTAGTAATACATGCTCTTCGTAGTAGGAAGGTGTTGAATTGGAAATTGGGGAAAATTTGGAGGTGGCTTTTATTATGGCGAATGGATTCAAAATTGTGATGTTTAATCATATCTTTAGAGAAGGGAACGGAGAATCTAACCAACAATCTAATATGGTGGCGGATGGCATATTACTGAAGGAAGTATTCATCTAAATTAGGCAATGATAATGGGTAGTTGGGAGGGTGAATTGATTAAGAGATTTAAGGCCTCACTCACAAAAAAATTAACACAACATAACTAGGGTTTCAATGCAAATGGTGAAAATGGGCACTCTTGTTCATTCTTGACAACTTGCTTTTAAAGCCTAAAACATGGAGGCAACAATTTGGGTTTTTTGGTCATAACTTTCATTGTAGACTTGATATTAAAAATATAATACCTTTTTGGAATACCCTTTTGGCCCTTACTAAACATATCTCAAAACTAGGGCAAGGTCCTTTGTACAAAATCCTTCAAAAATTGACTATCCTCTTCTTGAATAGGCCTAAAACATGAAAAGATTAGACCTAGGGCATCACCAAAACACGTTCCAACCAAAACCCTGGAACCTAAAATTTTTAGGAATGAAAATATATACAATGATAATCCATTCCACCAATTTTTATGAATTTATATCATGGGAATGGCAAGAAATGCATTTTACAAGTCCACTAGGAACCCTACATAAGATTTTGGACTGTTTTTAGAAAAAATGCTTGTAACTTATACAAAACTTAATGAAAATCGATGAAAAAAAACCAAAATTTAGAGGATTTACCTTCCAACACTATCCAATAGGTTTCAGAGTCATTAATGGTTTGTACAAATCATACTATTTACCAAATCAAGAAAGAACACGTTCAGATTTTTCAAAAAAAATAGTGTTCCTTTATTGCTTTCTTTTCAAAACTTCAACAACCAACTCCTCTTAGACCATACAAGAAATTTTAAACCTTTTTCAATAGAATCGCAACAGTTCCTAACCACATTTCAACTTCCAGCCGTTCAACTTCCCATTTGACAACAAAATACAAAGTTGCTTTGGCAACATTTGTGCAACTTGATAATATTTTGCAATTAGACTCTAATTCACCCTTAAGCACTCAAACTAGACCTAAAAAAGCATAAAATGGTCTTCTCAAACCTTATTACATGCAAACATCATAAACCAAAATAAAATTCTAACTTTGGCCTCTTGGAGGCATGAAGACCTAGGGTGCCCCTGCACCATACTCCCGAAGAAGAAAGATTCAAGCTCCACTTGAATGGAGGGTAGCAACATGAGAACCATGTTTGAAATCTCTTGCCTGATGTCCTGAAGTCTTTGCACATTACCTTCTTTGGAAAAGTTCCATGCTTGCTTCATCTTTACCTTAGGTTTCTTGAACATTTGGCAAAGGTATTTGAACTTGTTAAAATAAGTTTGTCCCCAGCTGCACCTCTAAATCCTTGTTTTAACAATGCTTTAACAATTTTCAAATGAAATTGATCAATCTTCCCAATAGATTGCTCACACTCTTCCCCCTACACTTGGTTGATAACAATGGCAACATTGTCCTCTGAAACTATTTGTGTAACACCATCATCGGTTATGCCTTCTTCTTTGTCATGTTGCCCATGCTCTTTTAGTGACCTTGTCAACATGGCAACACCTGATTGAAGGATCTTGGTCTTCAAATATACGAAGGAAACTATATCTTCTCCATCTACAACCCTCTTTACTGTCCTAGCAACAAACAAAAATTTTTTTGCATCCTCAAACTCAAATGGTAAATGTGTACCATGGTGGACTAAATGGAAAGCTCTATCCTTGCATTCAAATAATTGAAAATCTAAACCCTACAACTCACCTTGTACATTAGATTCAAATTCAATCTTTTCAAACAACTGTAAATGATTGATACTTGGCATTGGGAATAAATAATGTGAAAACTCATCCATAACTATGTCTATACCATCCTTCAACATGCTTTGGATCTCCCATGGAAAATCATAAATTTCAACTGATCTCATAACAATCTGGGGTCTAATCATGATCTCAAAAACCACCCTTTCCTCCATGGGCTTTAGGAACTCTTTCTGACTCATTATCATCACACTTGCTGGTGCAGAGGCACCCAGGTTTTCATGCCTCCAAGAGGGGTAAAAACTTAATGTTTTTTTTTTTTTTTTGAGTTCTTAATATGTAATAAGGTCTAAGAAGACCATTTTAAATGTGTTGGAGTCTATTTTGGGTCACTTGGTGCTAATTTTGTGTGCAAATATAAAAAGTGTCAAAGTTGTTGAATGTTATCAAGTTGAAAAATATCAACTTTTGTAATTTTTGGTGTCTACTAGAAGTTGAATGGTTGGAACTTGAAAAATCAATTTTGAACCATTGGAAAAGGTTTGGAAAGGTTTAAAAATTCCTTGTATGTTTGAACAAAGGGTTGGAGAACATGTAATGAAAATTTTGATGAAGAAATAAACATAATTTTCTTATTTTTACCACGTTTTTTCCTGCTCTCTTGATTTTGTATTTTTTGTACGAATTTTTTATGAATTGCACATGATTTTATCTTGTAGAGGAATGAATCACCTTTCATTTTCAACTGGTTTGGTGATTTTTCATTGAGTTTTGATAAAGTTATAGGCGATTTACTGAAAACTATCTAGAACCCTAGTTAGGGTTTTTAGTGGACTTCAAAATGTAATTTCTCACAATTCCCATAGTGGAAAAATCTAAAATTTTGTTAGATTGAGTATTTTTGAGTGTATTTACTTATTCCAAGATTACATGTTCTAGGTTTTTGGTTGGCACATTTTTTGGTGATGCCCTAGGTTGGATTTCCTTATGTTTTATATCTAATTGGTAGAAGAAAAGTCAATTTTTGAAAGGTTCCATACAAAGTAACCTGACTTGATTCTGAGATATGTTGTATAAAGCTTAAATGGGTATCTATAAATGTGTTTACATTTTGGAAATCAAGTTTTCACTGAAATTTATGGCCAAAAAAATTAATTTGTTGTCCCCATGTTTTTAGGTTTCAAGGAAGGACAATCTAAGTTTGAGTTGTGTTACAAAATAACCATACCTAGGTTTTGGATATGATCAATAACTCCGAAAATGGTACTCAAAATAGTTTTTATATTATGGGTTTGAGGTCTACTATGCATGTTATGTCAAAAAAAGCCAATTTGTTGTCCTACAAGGCCTAAAGTATATTTGGTAAGGAAACCCACCAAGATAAGGTTCTAAGTTTGAAAGTTGGGTTTGTTGAGTTAGTTTTGAGTTTTTTGTGACCATCCACCCTACTCTGCATCAAATTGGTATCAGAGTGAAGATTTGGGAAAGGATTTTTTTGGAGTTTGTGTTTTATCTTTTTGCAGGTTGAAGGAAGAACCTGGATGTCAAAAGACTAGGCCAAGGGAAAAGAAAGAAGTTTGAGGGGAGGTATCACAAATACAAGAAAAATCAAAGTGAAAGAGACTTGCTTGAAAAAAAAAGAATGAAATATATGAGGATAAAATTCTATGGAGACTTGCAGAGTAAGGAGGTACCAAACAAGAAACAAGAGAAAAGTGAGAGGAAGAAGAAATATGAGAGGGCAGAACAAGTAAGTATTCAGCAGGAGATAATAAAGTTGAGACAAGCTTTGGAAGAAATGGAAATTTTAATGGAACTTTAGATGCAACAGCTTCTTGAGAGAACAAAACAAGAAAGTGGTTGGCACTTACCAATAAAGAAGAAGGTAAAATGGCCTATCAAGAATATTATTCTGAAGAGAATGAAGGAAGAGCAAAAACAATTTGAGAAAGAGGAATTTCATGAACTAAAAATGGGTTCTAGTGATATGTTGGTGAGTGAAAAGGATTTTGTCCAAAACATAGAGAAGGAAGACAAACCTTTCAGTATGATTGAAGACACTAAGCATTTACAGTTGGAATATGGTGATGCAGCCCAAACTATTTTTGTATTGCTTAGACAGGTTGGTGAGGGAAATCCAATACAAGATGAAGGTAAGGGATCCAATTTCAAGCAGGAAGTTATATTTGTTGTTGTGAAATCTGATATGAACAGAGACAAGGAAGAGGCCATTGATGGTGAAGACCTAAAGGAGAGAGAAACACTCAACATTGTAGATTTGGATAATCTGAGCTATGTTGTTGATTCTCAGTTCAAGCCCCTTCAGAGTTTGAGAGATGATGGCATTGAAAAGGTAAGTATAACTCATTTTTTTCTGTTTTCCATTAAAGGTGAAGGATGTATACATTCATTTCAAGCATTCCACAAAGGGGTGTTGGAGGTTGGGTATGATTTACTTTTGGAAATAGAGAGAAGTGCAACCGATCAAGGAACCATGTTTGGTGTCCTATTGATTAGAGACAAAGAGAGAGGATACAATGTTTTTGTTGGGGTTGCCAACTTGATGGGTAAGAAGCCTAAGGTCAAGATGAATTGGTTTAATGAAGGAGATCAAGGTGATATGGTAAGGTATGCCATCTATCAAGAAGAAAGGAAGCAGCTATATGTGGGGAATGACAGATGCAAACAAAGGGCAGAAGTGAGCAAAGGAGCACTTGGTTTCAAGGTTGTAGATCGATTGTTTGATTTGTACTCTTTACAAGTGAATGTTGTTGCACGTTATGATGCAGGTTCTCAAGTATTTGCAGCTAATGAGAGGATACAAGACTTCCCATCAAGGTTGGAGTGCATCTTAGACACTCGGGCACTCAAAACCCCAAGGAATGAAGCCTATTTTCAGTATTTAACTAAATGGAAGGGTCTACCTTATGAAGAAACTACTTGGATGATTGAATATTATGTTATCAGGTATGGATACCTTGTTGCCGGTCTTAACTCAAATGGTACTGGACTTCTTTTTCCTCTATGGAGTATGGTGCAGGGGCACCCAAGTTTTCATGCCTCCACGAGGGGTAAAAAGTTAATGTCTGTTTTGTTTGAGTTCTTAATATGTAATAAGTTCTAAGAAGACCATTTTAAATTTTTTGGATTCTAATTTGGGTCACTAGGTGTTAATTTTGTGTGCAAATTTAAAAAGTGTCAAAGTTGTTGAATGTTGTCAAGTTGAAAAAAAACAACTTTTACAATTTTTGGTGTCTAGTGGAAGTTGAACAGTTGAAACTTGAAATATAAGTTGTGAACTATTGGAAAAGGTTGGGAATGGTTTAAAAATTCTTTGTATGGTCGAACAAAGGGTTGGAGAACATGTTTAAATGAAAATTTTGATGAAGAAATAAACATAATTTTATGAGTTTTACAACGTTTTTTCTTGATCTCTTTACTTTTTATGATCTATATGGAATTTTTATGACCTAAACATGATTGTATCTTGTATATGAATGAATCACCTTTCATTTGCAACTGGTTTGGTGATTTTTCACTAAGTTTGGAGAAAGTTATAGGCAATTTAATGAATATTATCTAGAACCCTAGTTAGGGTTTCTACTGGATTTCAAAATGTAATTTCTCAACATTCCCATGGTGGAAAAATATGAAATTTTTTCAGATGGAGTAATTTTTTGCTTATTTAATTATTCCAAGATTGCAGGTTCTAGGGTTTTGGTGATGCTCTAGGTCGGATTTCCTTATGTTTTAGATCTAATTCGCAAAATAAAAGTCAATTTTTGAAGGGTTCCATACAAAGTAACCTACCTTGATTCCAAAATATATTGTATAAAGCCTAAATGGGTATCTAGAAATATGCTTACATTTTGGAAATAAAGTTTATAGTGAAATTTATAGTCAAATAAATCAATTTGTTGCCCTCATATTTTTTAGGCTTCAAGGAACGATAGTCTAAGTTTGAGTCTTGTGTTACAAAACAAGCATACCTAGGTTTTGGATATGATAAATAACTCCCAAAAGGGTACTCAAAATAGTTTTTTATATTATGGTTTTGAGGTCTCCTTTGCAAGTTATGCCAGAAAAAACCAATTTGTTGTCCTACAAGGCCTAGAGTCTGTTTGGTAAGGAAACCCACCAAGAAGGGTTCTAAGTTTGAAAGTTGGGTTTGTTGAGTTAGTTTTAAGTTTTTTGTGACCATTCACCCTACTCTTCATCACTTGCTCCCACTTTTTGTTTTTTGTCTTTCTTCTCTAGGATTTGAGCAAACTCCTTTTCACCCACCAACATAGCACTAAAACCTATTTGTGATTCATGACCTTCCTCTTTCTCAGATGGTTTTATCTCTTCCATCACCAAAAAATATTCTCCAATATTTGGTGATTTTTTTCGATCTTGTCTTCTTCTCTTCAGAATAATCTTCTCGATAGGTCATTTGAGCTCTTCCTTATTAGAAAATGTCAACCACTTGCTTGTTTTTCCTTCTCAAGGAATTGTTGTATCTCAAGTTCCATTATTTTTTCTATTTCTTTCAAGGCTTGTATTAATTCTATTATCTCTTGTTCAATATCCATTTGTTTTTCCCTCTCATCATTCTTCTTTATCTCACAACTTCCCTATTTTCTCATCACTGGTTTCTTGCTTGGTACCTCCTTACTCTGCAAATCTCTATGAACTCTTTTCAACTCTTTCATTCTTCTATAATAAAGACTCTTTCACCTTTCTTCTTTTTTTCTTCTTAATACCTCACCTTAGGCCTCTTTCTTTTCCCTTGGCCTAGTCTCTTGGCATCCAGGTTCTTGCTTCAATGTGAAAAAAGACAACACATAAACTCTAAAAAGTTTCTTGCCCAAATCTTCGGGCTCTGATACCAATTTGATGTATATTTTGAAGGCCCACTCACGAAAAACTAGGGTTTCAATACAAATGGTGAAAATGGGCATTCTTGTTCATTCTTGACAACTTGCATTTAAAGTCTAAAACATGGGGGTGGCAATTTGGGTTTTTTGGTCATAAATTTTATTGTAGACCTGCTATTAAAAATGTAAGATCTATTTGGAATACCCTTTTTTCCCTTACTAAACATATCTCAAAACTAGGGTAGGGTCTTTGTATGGAATCCTTCAAAAACTGATTGTCATCTTCCTAAATAGGCCTAAAACATGAAAAGATCAGCCCTAGGGCATCACCAAAACCCTCGAACCTATAATTTTGAGGAATGAAAATATATACAATGATAAGCCATTCCACCAATTTTTATTAATTTCTACCATGGGAATGGCAAGAAATGCATTTTATAAGTCCACTAGGAACCCTACCTAGGATTCTGGACTATTTTCAGAAAAAACGCTTGTAACTTCTACAAAACTTAATGAAAATCGATGAAATAAAAACCAAAATTTAGAAGATTCACATGAAAACACTATTCAATAGGTTTTAGAGTCATTTATAGTCCGTACAGACCATACTATTTGCCAGATCAAGAAAGAACATTTTTAGATTTTCAAAAAAAATAATGTTCCTTTATTGATTTCTTTTCAAAACTTCAACAACCAACTCCTTTTCAAACAAACAAGAAATTTTAAACATTTTTCAACAAAATACCAATAGTTCCTAACCACGTTTCAACTTCCAACTGTTCAAATTCCCATTTGACAACACAATGTAAAGTTGTTTTGACAACATTTGTGCAACTTGACAATATTTTGCAACTAGACTCTAATTCACCCTTAAGCACTCAAACTAGACCTAAACAAACATAAAATGGTCTTCTCAGACCTTATTACATGCAAACATCATAAAACAAAACAAAATGATAACTTTGGCCTCTTGGAGGCATGAAGACCTAGGGTGCCCCTGCACCACGACTCTCCACACCAAAGTTGTGTGGAGAGTTCACAACTATCAGGGTGGCGGGGTTAAATGATGACATGGACATCCCAAGTGGTGGGTTGATGGGCCTGATTTTATCGACATGGTCGCTGCCACTCTACTCAATAGCAAGGAAAGCAGGCTAAAACAGTTTGAGTTGGGTGGCAGCGAGGAATTAAAGCTCAGTCGTGTCGTAATAATAACTAGTTGTCAGGCATATTACGAAGAATGTAATTTGGTACTATGACCTGTCCTTCTATGATAACAAGTACAGATTACGATTGGCAAGCTAGAAGGCTTGCTTCATCTCACGATTGTTCCCATGCTTGGCATTCATAATGGGCAATAGTGACATGTATTGGAAACAACATTTGGAGCAATATATTGAGATCGAGTGGTAGATTTTGGTCATCCTTTTGTTCTAATTTTCTTTTTCTTGTTTCACATTTTTTCCATTTTCTCTAGCCCATGTAGAGCTATGGGGGAACGATCAAGGTTCTTAGTGCAAATGTCTATCGAGAACCTGACTAAATTTGGGTCTGACACTCCTATAATGTTGGACTCTAACGTAAGGAAAATGGCCTTCCACGAGGTCATCACGGATCATAGGCTCAAATACCTGTTGAAGAAGAAATATGATCCCCTAATTTTGGTTGTGGTCAAAATGATATGGGGAAAGGTTTCCTGAAGAATACTAGGTCGTTTAGGGTGGACATGACTATCACTTCCTATTTTCTGGTGGCATTGCTTGATATCCAAATGACAAAGAAGGATGCAAAGGCATTGGTGAAAAGGATTTTTTCGGTGGATTACTTGGTCGGGTTGGAGGAGATTTTGTATGTTGCCTCTACAAATATGGGGGTCACGTAGCCAACAAATATTCCTTAGTTCTATGTGCCTAGGGAGGTAGTGAAATACTACTCATTCATGAAGGGCATGGCATTGGTCGAGCACATGTAGATTGCAGTGATGGGTGTGGATTTTCTTCAACAAAATTTCAACCTATGGCTTTCATTTGGGGAGAAATGGGTGTCGGAGTTAAGTCCTTTGCACTAGCCAATGGCTTCCTAGGTGAGGTAGGGACTTCTTAATTGTCTGGTTTTGAATGTGTCTCCTGTTTTGGTGGTGTCAATTCTAGTTTAAGTTAAGGTCGCCTCTGGTTGGTTCTAATAATTATTAGCTATAGTTAGTTGATATGGTCAGGTATAGCTTGCTCGCTTTATGTTAAGGATGATTGTTGTTTTGGTTGAATATGGGTTTGGAGCTAAAGGTGGTTGGAGTCTATTAATGGCAACCATAGGCTGCATTTTGGTTTCTCACTGCACAGACATGTAAAAATAATTTATTATCAATATACAGTATCTCTTATGTATCAAAAAAAGAGAAATATAAAAAATATAAATAGAAAGAAATATATTCCTTGAAAACTTAGTAAAAATCAAGATAAATAAAAAACCAAAAAGCCAAAAATGATACTATATAGACCCAAGATAAATAAAGATATAAAAATAAGACAAGAGTAAAGGTGAAGGAAAGGATAAAGATAAAGACTTAAATAAGGATAATAATAACTTACACCCAATAAAATTCCTTTAAAATTCACAAATTCATATATCTTTCTATATATAAAAGTATATAAAGATAACCACAAAGAAATAAATTGAAAGATTATATATATCTAAATATATATAAAGAAATATAAAAATATAAAAATACAAAACTTACTGACAATGTAAATAGCAAGAAATAAAAGATACCAAAAAATAAAATAAAAACCTCCAGATATATAAAATATAGAGCTATTTAATCACAACAGCATAAAGATATATGTATTTATGAGCCTATTTCTTGTTTGATTAAATATTTGTATATATCTATATATATATATCTTAAAAAAAAAGAAGAATCAATGAAGAATACGGAAAATAAATGGAAAAACAAGCCTAAAATAAGACTATTAAGGAATAAGTAAAGATAAAAATAAAGAAAAAGAAGAAAGAAGATATAAATCTTCTAAAAACTAAGAGCAAGAGATAAATAAGATTGAAAAAAGATAAATAAGAAGATATATATGCAATAACATAAAAGATTTAAATCCACAAGAAAGGAATCCCCCTTAGACCCATTGTTGACATAGGGTCTCCCACCTACAAATTAGCAACCTTCTTGTCTAAACTAATTTCTCCTCTATTAGGTAAATCTGACTCCATCAAAGATTCCCCCCACTTTGTAGACTTTATCAAAGACCAAAAACTAGAAAACACTGACATTCTTGTGAGTTTTGATGTTGTTTCCCTTTTCACCAAAGTTCCTCTTCTTGACAACATTGAGATTGTTAAACATAAGACTAATGATGAAGTGGATTCTTTAGTGGATTTATGTCTAAGATCCACATTTTTTCCTTCCAAGGTGTCATCTACGAGCAAGTAGATGGTGTAGCCATGGGCTCCCCTCTCTCTCCTGTTATTGCTAACCTCTTCATGGAGCATTTTGAATATTTTTCCCTCTTCTCTTTCCCCCTTAAACATAGGTGGTTGAAATTCTATGTGAATGATACCAATATATGTTGGCCACATGGTTTAGACAATCCTGAAAAGTTTCATAACCGCCTAAATAGTTTGCACCCTTGTATCACCTTCACCAAAGAGATTGAATCTAACAACCAACTCCCTTTCCTTGATATTTTGCTCACCAAAAATCCAAATGGTTCCTTAGCTCGTTGTGTCTTTCAAAAGGCTACCCACACTAGCCTCTACCTCCACTCTTCCTCCCACCATCACCATACCCAAAAGGCCTGCATCCTTAAAACCTTAACCATGAGAGCCTTTCATATTTGAGATGAAGAAAATCTAAACCACAGGTGGATTATCTTCGCCATGTCTTCCTTTTAAATGGCTATAGTAACCAAATACAATTTCTTCTCCAAACCTAAGTCCACCCAAGCCCCCTTCCATACCACCCCCCCCTACATCAAAGTTTTATCCCAAAAAATTACAAAAATCTTCCAAAAAAGGGGCATTTGGTGTGCCTTCAAACCCCTAAAAACTTTGAGAAACCATATCCCTTCCCTCAAAGACCCCAAGGACACCTTCCTTGATTCTAGTGTTTAAAAGGTTGTATGTTCCTATGGTATCCCATACATAGGTGAAACAAGCCAGTCCTTTAGAACCAGAATCAAAGAGAATTGCACAGACATAAAGCATGAGTGTATCGTCATCTTTATACTTTCCTTTATCTTTACTCTTGTCTTATTTTTATATCTTTATTTATCCTGGGTCTATATAGTATTATTTTTTACTAAGTTTTCAAGGAATATATTTCATCCTATTTATATTTTTTACATTTTTCTTTTTATATCTTTACATTGTTTTAATTTATTTCTTTATATTTATGCTTATATTTCCTTTTATATATATCTTTTTATTTCCATATATATATATATATAATATTGGTTATAATAAATAAATAAATAGTTCTAGTTTGAAGTTTTTTATTTTTTTTATCCTCATTTGTGTCTTCTTTTTTATCTTTTTCAAACCTTTTTGCATCTATTTAAATCTATATAAAAAATTTAATTAATTTTATTTATATATTCATTTTTATTTCTTTATATTTATTTTTGTCCTTTTATGCATTTATTTTGTGCTCCTTTATATATATATATATATTTTTTTTTTGTTTATCTTTTTGTCTTTTTTTTGTAATTTTTTTATTTTTTAGATATGTTTGATTATCTTCATTTTTCTTTATTTATACATTTTTCTTCTTCTTAGAGTTTTATTGGTTTTAAGTTAATATTTTCCTTATTTTTGTCTTCATTTTCTAAGCTATTTTTTCTCTCCTTCAGGAAGTTTTTTTCCCTTTTTTAAATTCAATCATATCTCTTTTTTATGTTGCGGTTTGTATTAGATTTTAGTAGTTCTTATGTCTTATCTTTTTTCCTTGTAATTTTGTATCCCTCCTTTTTTCTTCTTGGTGCATGTGCAACCTTCTCCCCCCTTTATTTATCCTAACTGGGTCTACAATCACTCATTTTTACTCACATCTCTCTTCATCTTGATGATGGATTAGGGAGTGTAATATGAAACGATGCACAAAAATAGCATACAATTAAATCTAGAAGAAAATATCTGTAACTCTAAACATAATATGAACATTTTGATGTGCATGCCAATCAATATTGATCATATTTTAAGATTGTTAACCTCAAAAAATGAAAAACATTGATTGTAGAGAAGGGAGATTCGCTACTCACGAGTCTCTTCATTCTCAAGAGAATCTCAAGGGGTGAATTGCCCTAAACTACCTCAAGGAACAACGCGAAAGTTTTAGAATCAGAAAGAGTGGGTCACAGAGATTTTTTGGACAGACTAGCGAGTTCTCGGTCAAAGGACAACAATGTAGAACCAAGACGACAACGCGATGCGCTAGAGTTCTAGAGGCGCATTGGTGCCTCGTACAAACTAGAAATTGAGAATGTCATAGAAAACAACAAGGTGACTTTTACTGTTCTAATTGCTAGGAAAATCTTGGAATGTGAGAAAGTAATAGAATATAACAAACTTGAAATAAAGTTAAGTAGATAATAAGGCTAAAGAGGATAGAGAAAGAAAACTTCTCACAACAACCCAAGTAATGAAGCCTCCAGCACATGAATATCTTCAATACTTGCATATGTAAGATCAAGAGAAAATGTTGGGGTTGTATAGGGGTTTACCTCAGTCAAACCCCTGTTTTGGTATTCTCACCTCCACGGACAACCAGATAGATAGAGAATAAGCAAATATGAAGTGATGAAAGAAGTCCTCGCTCAAGGAAGAAAACCCATATCACGAGATAGAGATGCAATTGATAGGGGATGTGTGAAATCCCAAGATGCTTGCAAGCACAATATAAAAGAGATATCAGTTGGAAGGCTTAAGGAATCCAAGGAGGGAGACAAAGTGATAGTTGCAAGAGCCAAGAGAGTTGTATAGAGTGTTGTAAGAGTGTGAGAGTGTTGTTGTAGTGAGTTGTACGAACAAGATAGCAAGACAAAGAGAAGAGGAAAAGGCTAGAGCTAAAGCTAGAGAGAAGCCATAAGCCTCAATAGATGGAAAAAATAGCATTTAAAGAGAGAATAGGAGGGAAAAGAAGTTTCATGAGCTATTACAAGGCGTCCTAGGCTATTACCACCGACAAAAGGGGTTGACAAGTGGAAAACATGCTCGAAAATGACTGTTTGAACGTTGAAATGTCACAAGATGCTAGCGTGGCACACAGACATCCATGCAGCACATCAGTTTCCAAACGCATCGCACTACAAAACTATGTTAACGAGAAAAGTACAAGGTTTGACACAAAGCTGATGCATGAAGGTGGCTGCTGAAAAATGGGTCCTAAGCATCTTGAGAGGAAAAAGGTTGATACAGGGGTTAAAATGAGCCTACACAGGATGCTAAGGGAATGGACACTAAAGTGGATACAAGAATGTATGTGAAATTGCAAGGGATGCAATTTTACGCCATTACATTTTGCCCCCACTTTAGCGGGCATATGAATCTACACTAATATGCATGCTGAAGGAAGTCTATTAAACATAAATAACATTATAATGCCAAAAGGATACTATAGAGGAAGCAGATAACTCTTCAAACCAAGGAAGCATGCCCCCAAACTGAAGACCTAAAAAACAAACACATTAGACAAGAAAGACCTGCACAAGACAACAATATTAGAACATAAAAAGCCACTATATCAATGGGTTAGAACATAAACAGGAATAACACACACACACACACAAAGGCACATAATAAACTAAAGGATTTGAGTCAACAAAGTGAAAGAGACCTCAATGTAGAAGGTTGTCTCAATACTATGCGTCGTCCCCAAATTAAGAAATACCCATAAAAGAATTCTTAAACAGGGAGAAGAAGGTAATGATTGATTGCTTCAAGAGAAGAATGCACCCAAAAGTCAGAGAAGCAAACAATGTCGAAGAGAGAAAGAGCATATACTTGAGATGAAGAAGATGCAAATCTTCGATTCGGTATATACAATTTGAGAAGAGAAGAGAATTTAAGAGCTAGAAAGGAATGAAAATTCCAAGAGAGATGGCTCCATAGGTACTCTCTCCTAGGGAGGTTTGAACAAAATCTATTACAGATCCGTAGACCTACAGAAGGTGAACAAAAGGCTTTATAGGTCCTCAGAGCTACAGAGTTGAACAAACTGTACCGAAGGCCTGCGGACCAATGGTGAACAGATCCCATATGATGAAAGTGCTTTACAGGTCCTCAGACTTGCAAAGAAGGTGCCCCAGGTGCTTGGTCTTGAGGGAAGCCCAATATGAGAGACTCTATAGAGTTTGATTGGTCCTCACAGGTGCTCAGTCCTACAAGGCAAGCTTGATGCAAAGGAGCTCTACAGGTTCTTGGTCCTGCAAAGCAAGAATGATTAGAGAATTTTGTGGCTACTACAAGCTACGTTGCAGGACAGTCATAGAAAAGATAGGTCTAGTCGGGTTGCCCCCAAGCTAGACACCAAAATAAAAGATAGGTCTAGTCAGACTGCCCCCAAGCTAGACACCAAAATAAAAGATAGGTCTAGTCAGACTGCCCCCAAGCTAGACACCAATGAATTCATTTGAGATAAAAACTTGCATAGGGGGTCCCTCAAGAACCCTTCAAGAGAAAAGGGGTCCACTCAAGGGACGCTTCATTTGAAAGAAATAGAGAAGAGAGGGGGTGCTTTAAGGGGGACACACATCTCCAGAATAAGTTATCACTGCCCCCTAGCATACAAGGGAGGAGAACCATGCAAGATACTTATAATATACAAGATAGATGTAGACTTCGATATCACTTGTCATTTGAAGAAGAGGTAGGTACATCAACAAATAAATGAGTGATGGAACCTAAATCAAGAAGTTGTATTTTATCCTTCAAGGCCTTACTTTCACTAGTGGAATGGCCAGACACTTGATGGTATGCACAAAAATGTTTTTTATTATCATGTTTATGAAATTTCTTATGTGTAGGAGGAGGAAGAGTAATCGAGTAGGCTTTAAGAAGCTTCAACAAAATATGCTCTTGCTTAGATAGAGGATAAGGAGTAGGAAGAAAACCTCTCTTGTGGAGAAGAGTTTGATTTCTCACAAGAAGAAGGCATGAAGATAGCATATAATGGAAGATGAGGTTGAGCAGAAATCATGTTGACATTCAACCATGTTTTATGTTTAGATTGTTCATTCGAGCAACTAAGCCCCAAATTACGCTTATGAGGTGCACATTCTATAGGGACCTAAATTCTTTGTTCATTACACCCACAACCTTTACGCCCATAGCCATATTTAGAAACAAGTTTAAAGCTAGGGCCATAACGTGTTTGCAAATTTTGAGGAGGATCTTCGGAGAGAGCATTGTTCCAACAATGGGGATTACACTCTTCTACGGGATTGCCATCAAGCTTCTTGATAGGACTGCCAACATTAGCCTCTTTAATAGAGGTGTGATCATCTTCTTTAGAAGGAGGAGGATCAACATTAAGAACATTACAGTTGTTGTTCACATTATCCTACAATACAGAATAAAAACCATCTGTGATGGCAAGTTCGGATGACGTTATCAGAAAGAATAAGTGGATTGGGTTGACTTTATATTCTCCAATGAAGGATTCTATAAAGTTTAAAGAACCCCAATCATCACCAAGACATGCATTCTCTTAAGAAGAGGTAGAAAGGGAAAACTAAATATTTCTTGCTTCAAAATGATCTTCTTCAAGGACATATGTCTCAAGATTATCTTGTGTAATAGGTATTGTAGGAGTAGACATCAATGCATTGGAAGACACTGAAGGGATAAGAGTAGGCACAACCGAAGCCTAACCAACAACTGCCATCTCACATAAGCGCATAGCATCAGGGTCAACCTTGACTATGACTACTTTATTGTTAGAAGTGAACTTAATAGATTTATGTAAGGTAGATGAGACTACACCCATAGCATGAATCCACGGTCTACCAAGAAGAAGATTGTATGGTAATTTTTCTAACATAACATATACAAGGGTGGGTACGGTAATGAGTCCCAACCTCAAAGGTAAGACTATCATGCCTAGGGCTTGTTGACTAACATTATCGAACCCACAAATGACAACATAAGAAGCATTAAGAAAAGATGAACCAATATTAATCTTAAGTAATATATCAATGCTACACACATTGAGCGTTGAATTGACATCAACAAGAGTACATCTAATGTCAATTTTATTAATGTTAACTATGATCATTAGAGGAGGGTAAACCCATAATAGTGGTTTACAATTTTGATGAAGAAAGAAATTTGTAAAAATGCTCACACATTCAAAATTTCATGTTTTAAAGGGTTCGTTCTAACTAGGGGGTTCCAACGAACCCAAAAGAGGGGTTTGGTCGAACCCCTAGTTCGAGCGAACCCCCTTTTGCATGGTGGGTTCGCTCGAACCCTATGATGTCACATTTCTTCATAGAAACGAATGGAAAATTCAAAAAAAGGGGGGGTTCGTACGAACCCCCCTTCACCCTTTCAGGCTCCCTTTTTTGCCCTTCAACCCTTCTTCCACCAAATTTTAGCAGATTTCTACCCTTCGAAGCTCGGGTTGAGGATGAAAATAGAGGAGACTTCACAAACCCAACTGGAAGATGGTAGTCCTCAGAGCAAGCTATCCAACGAATATAATTTTAATATGTTTTGGTTTTATTATATATGTGTTTTTTTAATTTTATTAAACATAGGTTTTTCACCGAAAATCAAGCTCTCTGTTTTGCACATGTGGAAAAATAGCAGATTATCAAAATAAAAAAATTTAAAAATATGTTTGTGTTGGGTATTGATGTCCTTAATTCATTAAAAAAAAAAAATGAATTTCGATACATACATAAAAAGTTATGTTGTATACAATCCACCTATGTCTGAATTGCAATTGGTTTGACTTCGAAACTTGATTAAGGAAAAAATATTCAATAAAAAACTATGAGCCAAATGAAAGTGCTAGATATCGTAGTTACAAATCTAAATTCGAAAAAATTAAATTTTTATCCTTCATACAAAAAAAGTTTTGTATACGGTGAGCGTCACTTTTTAAAAATGTTGTTTTCTGAAAAAAAACCAGTTTCATGGGAGATGGAAAAAGAAGTGCAATATGATTCCAAAAAATTTCAAAAAAAAAAATTTAGAATCTACAGACAAAATGTGATGAGACTCTAGTTTGCATCATCTTCAAATTCGTCATGGTTTAACCGCTATAGGTGCCCGAATGTGAAGATTTAGTTAAAAATAATAATTTCAGTGTCTAGTTTGGCCAAAAATTGTAAACCACTATTGTGGGATCACCCAAGATTTGCTTGTTTTTGTACTTTGAAAGGCGAGAGTTCCTATGGATAGAACGTAATATTCGGTGAATCCGCACAAATATGAGCTATCAATGCATCAGCATCTACCAGCCTAGCGGAAGAAGGCAAAAGGATCTTTTGCAAGGCTTCTTAAAACACACCTCGATAAATCGGAGCAGACTGAAGCAAGTCCTACAATGAGATCTTTGTCGGAGTAACACGAAGTTGCTCGACAAGATCATAATCACTATGTGCTTTAGTTGTGGGTTTAGGAGTTGAAGGAAGACTTGGTTGAGGTGGTAAAGAAGCAGGTTGATTAACATTTTGTTTATTCTTTCTAGTATTATAAGTATGGACTACCGCTCTATAAGAGGGAGCCTTAGAAAGATCAAAAGAATCACTATCAAATGGAAAACTATTAATAAAACAAATCCTTTTAGGAGAAGGACTAGTTGGAGTCAGATAAATAATCAATTTCTTAGGCCTTTGAGGGGCAGCAAATACATAGATTACATTTACAGAATCATCACAACTAGTGGAATAATTATTCGAAGAAATATTCTCAACATTGATCCAAGGAGGATCAAATGTGGAAGGAGATTCATCATTCGTTAATGCATCATCTTTAGAGGAGAGCGCATTGGAATAGAGAAGAGATTCATCATTCACTAATGCATCATCTCTAGAAGAGAGTGCATTAGAATGAAGAGAAGGTAGAGTAATGTTAAGAAAGGTATCAATAATTTCATCTTTTTGCAACAAGATATCCTTCAAAGCAAGAGGAATTTCGTGAGAAGGGTCAAACACACCAAGTGACATGGGTAAAACCAAATCACCATCACATGCATGAAATGGAACATCATTAACACTTTGAATAAAAATAGATACTAAACTCGTAAAAGAGGATATTAAATTCATTTTGGATATAGAAAGTTAAATATGATAAATAATAATTAAACAAATCGGTTGATCTGGAGCAATCTAGGGATGATAGAACGGAGAAAAATCAAAAAATCCATATTTTTGGATTTTTTCAATATTTTCTAGGTTCTAGTAATTTGCATTTTCAGAGGTCTTCGAAGTAGAATTTGGGGTCGAAACATGCGTCAATCCCTAAAATTTGATTGTCGAGGACATAATATTTTAGAGACCAAATTAGTCATCTTGGAGACCTTTCCAACGATGTAAACGGTTCTGAATTTTAAACATCGAGTCAAAAGTTATGACCCCACCAAGTTGGGGTAAATAAATTCTTTGTTTTTTTGAAAAAATTGTGGTTCACGTTGTGTTCACCAAAATATAGAGAAGGAAGATTCGCTACTCATGAGTCTCTTCATTCTCAAGAGAATCCCAAGGGGCGAACTGCCCTAAACTACCTCAAGGAACAACGTGAGAGTTTCAAAATTAGAAAGAGTGGGTCACAAAGATTTTTTATCATAAAGATTTTCTAGACAGACATGTGAGTACTCGATCAAAGGACGACAACACAGAACCAAGACGACAGCACAGCACGCTGGAGTCCTAGAGGCGAGTTGGCGTCTCGTATAGACCAGAAACCAAGAATTTCACAGAGAACAACAAGGTGACTACTACTGTTCTAATTGCTAGGAAAATCTTGGAATGTGAAAAAGTAATAGAATAACAAACTTGAAATAAAGTGAAGTAGATGATAAGACTAAAGAGGATATCGAAAGAAAACTTCTCACAACCCAAGTAATGAAGCCTCCAGCTCATGAATATCTTCAAACCTACATATGTAAGATCGAAAGAAAATGTTGGGGCTATATAGAGGTTTGACTGAGGTGTTCCCACCTCCACGGACAACCAGATAGATAAAGTGAACAAAATAAGCAAATATGAAGTGATAAAAACAATCCCCCCTCAAAGAAAACCCATAAGCAAATATGAAGTGATAAAAGCAATCCCACCTCAAAGAAAACCCGTATCACGAGATAGAGATGCAATTGATAAGGGATGTGTGAAATCCCAAGATACTCACAAGCACAATATAAGAGAGATATCAACTACAAGGCTTAAGGAAGCCAAGGAGGGAGACAAGGAGCCAAGAGAGCTATATAGAGCGTTGTAAGAGCGTGAGAGTGTTGTTGTAGTGAGTTGTAGAGAGTTGTGTGAACAAAATAACAAGACAAGGAGAAGAGGAATAGGCTAGAGCCAAAGCTAGAGAGAAACCAAAAGCCCCAATAGATGGAAAAGATAGCATTTAAAGAGAGAATAGGAAAGAAAAGAAGCTTCCCAAGCTGTTACAAAGCATCTCGAACCGTTACCATTGACAAAAAAGGTTGACAAGTGGCGAACATGCTCAAAAACGACTGTTTGAACGTTGAAATGTCAGAACACTAACGCAACGCGAGAACATCTACGCGACGTGCTAATGTCCAAACACATCACACTACAAAACAATGAGAACAAAAAAAACACAAGGTTTGACGCAAAACTAATGCGCAAAGATGGCTAGTGGAAAAAGGTCTTGAGCATCTTGAAAGGAAAAACGCTGATGCAAAAGCTAAAATGAACCTACATAAGATGCTAAGGGAGTGGACACTAAAGTGGATACAAGAATTATGTGAAATTGCAAGGGGTGCAATTTTACACCATTAGATTGATTTTAAATTAAAGACAAAAATAGACCAATCTAATCCACAACAATTATAGGTATAATCTAATCTAAAATTAAAAAACAAATCAAAAATATTCTAAGATAAATAATTATATATAAGCAAGGTATCATATGTACATTAAAATATTCAATCTACAATCTTGCATCCATAATCATACGCCTTGAATTTTTTTAAACCAAGATCCCCGATTACAACAAAATTTATTAGCTATTTTAAAAAATTTACTCTAGTTCCTCGGGCACTCCTTGGTACACTTTTACTTCGCTTGAGAAATGCACAATTAAGCTCTAAAAATGAGATTATTTCATATAGTTCATGCCCATAATCTACGTGGGTTGTCAGTTTCGGGGCCTTACAAATGCTCCTTCATCTCCAATATTTATATATTTAAGCACATGAACAACTCACGTCTAAAACTAGGATATGCACATACAACTTAAATCAAGTGCATAATTTTCCACAAGACTTCGATTGCCTGAACATGAAGAAGCTGCGCAAAAGTTTGTTATATTCTATGTTGTTTTTTGAGCAGAAGTCTGATTAACTATATTAAACTTACTGAGACCAATATTAATATAAATGCAGACATGATATGCACGTCTGCGCATGTTCACAATTACTTTTACCATCAATCCATCCACCCTGAACCCTTTACAGACAAAAAACAATTGGAAGTTCCCTCATGGGCACATCTTTTAGAGTTTATGCTTTTAATAACCTTTGCAGAATTGATAAGAAAAATAAAATGTTTTGCCCTGTAACTGCCAAACAGTCTTGAAAGATTGATTTGAACGCTTGCTTCATTCAAGATCTGATAAAAATTTCAAACCCTGGTGATTATGTCCCAATGTTAAAGAACATTGCATGAATCACACAATAATGAAAACTCGAAAGGTAGAAGCATCCACAGATGATAACACTTTCAAATCAGTTTTTCATTTCATTGAAAAACTTGGAAGAAACCCTTTGCAACTGTTCAACTCAGCTGCACGGAAATCAACATGTACTATGTTACATTCAATTTTTCAGTCGTTCGAAAAACTTAAGCCTTTCATTCCTCTGAAAGAATATCAATCTTCTAATCTTGCTCCTATCTTTCTGCTAATTCAGGTAAAAATATAATTTGCAAAAATCAGCTTTACTAAAAAAAAAACATCCTTATTACTTAAGAGAATGAAATAGAAGATGAGTTTAAAGCACTGTTCATCTACATTTTATGATTTTTATTAGACTTAATTTGCTATTTGTCAAATGCAAAATAAAATAACTCGATCCACTTGAACTCTTTCCACCATTTCTCACTGAACCTGTGCAGAAGTTCCTATCCGAGCGGAAACTCAACACGATCCACCTACACAAAGATAAACATTACTTTCCAGGATTTGGTGGTATAAATTTCCAAATTACGATTCTCTTATTTTTGAAGGATTTGCTGGTAACAATCCCATGACATTCAATTCGTCCACAAATTGGGTTTGAGATTAATATTTTTATGAGCTCCGATTTTGAATATCTTCAATTTTATTCTCAAAGAATTCTCTGGTGAAGACTACCATACCGCAATCAACTCTCCACAAACAGAATTTGAGATTGGCATTTTTTTATGAGTTCTGATGTTGAATGATGATCCATAACTCATATTTATTACCAAATTCACTGGGTTTTAGATTAACATTTTTTATGAGCTCGATTTTGAAAGATATTCAATTTTATTCTCAATGGATTTTCTGGTGAAAGGTGCCGTGACACATGGGATACTCTCCACAAACTGGATTTGAAGTTGGCATTTTTAATTTTTTTTATTAGTTCTGATTTTGAATGATGATCCAAAACTCTCATTTATTAGCAAATCCACATATCTATATGGTCAGAGTGCACATTTTGGAAACCCTTAAAAATGCAGCACTAATTCTCAATACCATCTGGAAACAAATTGCCATCTTTTCATTAATAAGGGAGAGGAAAAGACAAGTCACGTGCTTTTTACATAAATTTGCTGAAAAACAATCCATGCTATATATGGTGAGGAGCTCTGAATCACACAAGAATGACAGATGCAGCTATATAAATCATTAATCATGAAGTCCAAGTTTATTGAGGAAAGCTTCCCTCTGCTACAAAAAAAATGTGTTCAAGCAAATTATTGAAAACAAATTTGAGAGAAGGTTTACAAGTGTCAAACAAAACACAAAGGGAAATGACTGGCAATCGGAAAGAGCATCACATAACCACAATAGTCATTTAAATAGGACCTGTCATGTTATGTTCAAGGGTTGTGAACCATGTAATCTGATGAAATTCCTCCCATCATTCTTTCCTCTAAGCTCTTATTGCTCTCCCCCATCAGACAGCTTGAAGGCATCATACCTTTCAAAATTTGGGAACCAGATGCTGCATGGTTATTGGCAGCATTGTTTTCTCTATGGTCTGAAATCCCTGATGTACTCTTTATATGAGTTGGTGAAGGATCAGAGATGTCAGGCTTTTGATCCATCATCTGTTGAGATGACACTTGCTCGAGCTTGCCAAACTGCTGTTGTTGCAAGTCAAATGAGCCTGTTGAGGATGCATGCATTTCTTTTTGCAAATGTTGCTGCTGCTCCTGATATAGTTGTCTTAGCCTTGACACCTCCTTTTTCAATGCTTCAGTGTGTGCTGCACCAACAAGCACTTCTCCAATTACTAGGATGAATTGAGAATAGTCGCTTACTTGCTAATGTTTAATAGTAATGCAAATTTTGAATGCTATATGTTACTTAAATAGTATACTTGATAAGAAAGAGAAAGCTTATGCATGCCATTGAAAACATAGAATGAATCGTTAATGGTTGCCTTCTAGATAATGCTTCAACAGAAATTCTACTGCTATGTGTTATGCCTTTATTTGAAGTAAACAGTACTCAAATAATATTCTTGTGCTACATGTTAGGGCAATATTTGAGGTAAAAAGTACAAATGAGAAACGAATGTCTATCGAAGGCAAAGCAAACTAAAATAGAGTATAGACCCTTTCATAACTGTCATTTAGTCTAACACTATGCTTTAGCAGAACAAGCAACTTGCACTGGATTTCAGGAATTTTTTGCAATATGTAATGCAGGATCCTCTATCCTAAATCAGTTTTATGTAAAAAGCTTCATGTATGTATATATATGCAACAAAAAAAAATGATTCTAGTGACATAAGTCATGAGCTATAGTATGTGGGAGAAACAAAATGCATTTCCATCAACCGATTTTCCATTTTAACTTGAATTGCAGTACTGGCTTGTCTTGGCTGATTGTGCCATTACTGATACTGAGGTCCAACAATAGAAAAATGGATGCTCGAAAGAGAATTTTACTGTCTATTGATAGTAAAACTACCAAACCATAACTTTTAGCTTATACCCTGTGTTTAATCACTACTCACATCTTTATATCCTAGTAGGGTAATAGGCCTGGATGGACTCCCCACAGATTTCTTCAAATTTTCAGCTTATACCTCTGATACGTATGAATCTCAACCAGAGGAGGATGTATGCAACTGGTAGTAGTGCCCAATTCGGATACAAACCAAAAAGTCCAATAAGCTTATAGTTAGTTGGCTAAAAACTACATTCCCCAAATTGTCTCAGTACAAGAGGGAGATTTGGTTGATGGGAGACAGCTCTTTATGGTTATTATTTCTCTAGATGCTTAAAGCTCAATATGTCCAAAATTTGATCCAGGCTAGAGAGACTTAACTTACAAAGTAAACTTTATTTTGGTTTCTGCATGGTAAACTTGTTTGGTATTCATGGTTTGCATTAGCCATTAACGTGATCCAATGTCTCCATATCTTATTTAATTTATGACCAAAGCATTTAGCAGAGCCATCAATGCATCAGAACAAGCGAATCAGATTTTTGAAATTGCAATTCAGAGGTTTATGTGTATTTTCTGCTAAAGATGACCATAAGAATATAGCAAGACAAATTAGTATATTAGCTTTATGCCTGCTCTTCTCAAAGAGCAAACTCTACAGCTATGTTCCATTTGCTAGATTAGCAAAGAATCCAATGACATGGATATGACATATCTCTGATTTTTACATGGTAATCTACATATATGATGTATCAGGTAAATTTTTGCAGGTGATCTAGTCAACTTTTCCCACCTATGTTTTCTTTTGTTCTGCACATCTACCAGACTTCTGCCTTAAACTCGTTACCTAACCAAAATAGTACTCAGTAGTCATGACTCGCAACAAAGGGCCATTACCTTCAGCAAATATAGGTAGGTATGAGGATAACATATTGATATATAGTAATATACTTATAGTGCACATCTATCAGGCTTCTGAATTCGTTATCTAACCAAAATAATATTCAGTAGTTGAAACAAAGGAACATTTCCTTCAGCAAATATAGGTAGGCATGGGGGTAACATATTGATATATACCTTGAACAGTAAAGATGTAACAATCATCATGTGAATTACTCTTTACCAACCAGAAAATATCCAATTCAACAAGAGAAAATTAGTAGAAATCACTCTGGTAATTATCATGTTAAAGCAGTATATATCGAAGCTCTTGGGAAGCCGGATAGTCCCTATGGCCTCCAGAGAGGATTTGGTCTCCAGAAGCATACTTATAGCAAGTGTTCTCTTGTCAAAAAGAAAACATTAATTTGGTGTAGATTATCAAGGACTAGATTCAAGGGCCCTTCAATATGTGTCTAATGCAATGTTCCATGGGAACATGTCTCCAACAGTACGAGTGACATCCCCAACATCCCAGACATGTAGAAGACATCCCCTATTTTCAAGGCTTGAAGGCCTGCTTTACTTGGTAAATAAAAACTAAAAAATGCATAAAAATCCTACAAGCCTAAAAGGGGAGCATTGCATTGCAAATAAAGCACATTGCATTTATTTTTACAAAATTTAACTGCTTTTGGTTTGCTTATGTTATTTTTATGCCCGCCCCCCCCAAGCCTAAAAGGGGAGCATTGCATTGCAAATAAAGCACATTGCATTTATTTTTACAAAATTTAACTGCTTTTGGTTTGCTTATGTTATTTTTATGGCTACCCCCTGCGCCCCCCCCCCCCCACCTCCATCATCCCTCTGCCTTACCAAAATTTGGAAAAAGACAATTGCCTTCCCTAGAACCTCATCCCCACATGCCCCTGTCCCAGAGACTCAAAGAAACACTACTCTAATGCAACAAAGTCAATGAAATTCTATATCATCTTCTACTCCTCGGTGAATTTGCATGGATTATTGGGTTTTGATTTTTCAATAGGATGGGAATACCTTGAGTATACCCTTAAGACAAGTCCACTCTTCTGAATTATTGCCCTAGCTCTCCAAAACAAGATACAGTTGGAGGGGTTGTTGACAGCTGGTCCATAATTGATAACATGGGATATTTGAAATCTTTGATAAATTGATAACCTTTTCACACAAAGAACTTAAAATAATAATTATATATGGTATATTCTACTAACACGAACTCAGAGAAGTCTAAGTCTGATGGGGACAATAAAAGCTTCTTTCTATTTTTCACACCCATGGAAAGTGAAACCCATTTAAAACTTATTCTGACCTCAGGGATAAGGGGCTATTTTCAATGTTTTCACACCCATGATCATGGAAATTGTTCACTATTTGTTGTCCCATTTAGTCCTTTTTATTTTTTATTACAAATTTTATTCATTGTCTATTTTATTTATTTTTTACTGTAAAATTGCCCATATAATCGCATCCACGTTCAGGGGGATCAGCACAAAAATCTACTTTGAATTCAAGAAATGGTAAGATTTGGTGAATGTAGAAAATTTAGTTACATTCTGTTTTTGGGAGATTTTATCCATTAATTAATCTTTTTAAAAATAAATAGCCACAAGAGTTATTCTCTAAGTCTGTACCATCTAAACATTAGTGGCAATGACCATCTAATTCATTTGATTTTAGTCTCATGCTATAGGGCCTAGAACTTACCATCCTTGAAAAGCTTGTCTTGTGCAAGAGCAGCAATTCTTTGCTTCAAAGCACTGTTGTCAACATTCAAAATAACTCTTTGATGATCCAGAAATGTCACTCGAGGAGAGAGCGTTGACACTTCTGTCTGCATTCATATTACAGAAAGTTTTGAGAACAAATAAAATAAAATAAGGCACTGACCATCTCCTCTAGAAAACCAAACAGGATTTCACCTACTACTGCTGTCAACAGTAAGTATAACACACCTGCAGTGCATTGACGCTTCTTTCAAGTTCTGAAATATACTGAAGCTTTCTTACTCTAGATCTTTGTGCAGATTGCCGATTCGCTAAAATTCTGGAAAATTAATAAAACCTTATAAGAAGAGTAAGGGAGAATCCAATAACAAAACACCCATAGAGTCAGACCATTTAAAGTGATTCTTAAGAATTCATATTTCGGGGGTCACGATCTAAGATTTCAATTTGAGAATGCTTACCTCTTGACTCGCTTTGGATCAATGTTTGGGTCAAGTTCCATTGCTGACGATGAAGAGGGCATTTCAGTCTTGGCAGTCTGGAGTGGTTGCTCACTTTTGTTAACACTTTGAACTTCTGGCTCACTTTTGAACTGGCCAGATACGGTCATTACTTTCTCTTCCACTGAAGGCTCATTAATGCTATTGTGATCAGATGGAGTGGAAGGGTTCTCAGAGGTTGCCTGTCTGTCTGAACATCTGTTATCCAGAGCAGATGTCTGATGAGTTGGAGGATTAGAAGACTGGTTTGACTGGCTTTTATTGAAAGGCTCAACATCATTAAACATTGACATAAGCTGCTCCTCATCCAATCTATCAAAGTCCTGAGATCCTTTGGAAGGTATAGATGCTGCACTTCTGCAATCAAACTCATCTTCCTCTGCAATTTCCTCTATTGGATTGGAATTTGTAGGGGCTTCTAGAAATGCAAGCGAATCACTTGCTGATCGCCTGTGGTGGGCACTCTTCTTTGCTGGTGTCTCAGAGGGTGAGTCCAGCAGATCATCAATCCACGACGGCTGGCATTGTGAGAGATAGCCTACAGAGGGTGTGCGCTGATGTTTCAAGCTATGCCCCTGGAAAGAGAAATTATGCCAACCCATGTACATATTATTGGAGTCTTGACCACTGGAACCCATAAAAGGAGGACTTTTAGGGGGCAACTGAGGCAGCTTTGAGGAAGTGAATCCCCAATTCGCTGGAGAATTGTCACTGGTTCCCTGCTGTGCCATTTGTAATAAATCTGGGAACAAGCTTCAGTTGATGGATGATAATGTGCATTACAGAAAAAGATTCCAATGGCAAATCCTGCAACGCACAAGGTCTAATGATGTCAATGCCAAAAATTCAAAGCATCTTGCAGTGCCGTTTAAGAAAATACGTAATCAAACATGAATGCTATCGTCTAGGCATGAATGTAAAATCAGTGTATGGGTACATTTCAGAAGAGTATAAAATGGAAAACCCGAAAGGACCACGCAATATGCAGAGATCAGTGCCAAAAATCTAAGGCATCTCTACAACGCCCTTAGAGTATAAACAAGGAAACGCCGTCACATTGTCTAGGCAAGAATATAAAGTCAGATGATGGGCAGCTGTATGCATTATACAATGGCCATAAGGTCTCATGAGATCAATCCAAAAAAACATAAAGGTGTCTTGCAATAACCATAACGTTTCATGAGATCAATGCAAAAAAATGTAAGCACCCTGCAATGCCCTTAACATAATGGTAAATGGACGGGATCATTGTCTACGGATAAACCTAAAATCCATAGATCTCCAATGCTTTTGAAACAGTTTGCGAGCATACTATTGCAGAAATAGAAAGCGCAAAAAAGCAGAAGAACCCACACACATACAGGCAATACTGAATATAGCAAGTTTATAAACAGTAAATGAACTACAGTTGTAACACAATATAATCTGATAAAAAGCAATCGAAAAATATGAACTTCTATAAATGAACAGTACATGAACATGCCAAAGCAAGTTAGATCGTCTACCCATTTTGCATCGTACAATCTATACACAGGCCAAAAAAACATTATAGGAACTAATAAAAATCTAGATTCCGCACACTTGCCAACCAAAAGACAAAAATAGTTAAAGAGAATGAACCCTATGCTACTGCCATGCATTGCTGCTATACATGACTGTTTCTAAAACTGAAATTCATCACTATGGGTCAGTTACACTTCTAATTGCATATATAGTCTCACAATGTAAACAAAAAGCAGGCAATTGAATAACAGCATAAGAAGAAGATTTGAAATTTGATCATTTATCCTTCTACCTGTTTTAAATTCTGTGAAAATGCAACCTAAACATGGAAGCACATAAAGCGGGATACAGCCAAATCAACAATAAAGCTCCTAGCATGCATTGCTGGACATAGTTGTTTCTAAACTTAAGTTCAGACCCAATTAGCTAATCAGGATGTCATACAAACATCACAATCGAAATAGTTTGAGGCGAGCTTGGAATTGATATTGTAATGGAAATATAGCCATGCCCGCTAATCAATAAAAATAATGAAGGATGTGTGATGAGATTAATGCCAAAAATCTATATTATCCAGCAATGCCCTAGACAACAAATTCTTAATGGCATATGAACGGCATTGTCTCCGCGTGAATTTAGAGCCAATGGATCTCCAATGCTATTGAACCAAATTGCTAGGGCTTATTCACATGAGTAAACAAGGGAGAAAAAAAGAGTTAAATGGCTCAGACACACGGCGTCAACCAAAATGCCATAGTTGAACAGTGCATGAACAGGCCCATGTACGTAAGATCCTCTACCCTTTGCCTATCGTGCAATCGTGGGAAATGCCACAAAATAAGAGATAATAAATCGGCTTATGAACCAGCCAGAATAACTGAAAATGACCTGCATTGTCGAACAATAAAGAGATATACTACTAACATGGGTTGCTAGGCATAATTGTTGCTAAGAGAAAGCTCAAACCAAATATGGGTTATTCAAACATACAAATCAAGGTGTATGTAGATGCAACTTAAAGCACATAGCTTTGAATCCAGTGGGACTGTAAAAATCCCGTCTTAGTTTCAATTCCTTGGGATCCAAACCCATATATTCATAACCGCATAATTTTTAGCATTCCAAACCAAAGAAGCTAACAGACCATCGAAATTAGCACAAATCATTTCAGCAATGCGAAACTAAAATCTTATGATCAGCCTGAATCATAAAATTTAACAATGCGCATAACTTACTCACAGAACACGCCCTGGAATTACTATTAGCAGCGGTTCTCACAACGCAACCCACACAAAGTACAAAATTTCTAGTAGCAATAACACCCAGATCTGTTAAATGCAACTGCTTATGACAAAAAGCTGTTCTCCATTTTTTCTATCCACTTATGTTCGATTTTTCCGTAAAGCAAAAGATTTCAAAATCCAATAAAAACACACTGCACGAAATCTGACGTAATTTAACTGTCATTTAGCAGCCACAGACTCAGCTCCAATGCACCACACATTAGATTCCATGCACCCAAAACAGCTGCACCAGTGACTCGTTAGATCTAACGTGAAAAAAAATCAAGGCCCATAACAGATAACCAAAAAAAGGCATTGTGTATGTGAGCATTAGACGTACTAACAATAGATCTTCGCAGCTCTCTCGCAACCACCAGGTCGCGGGATCCAGTCTCGCCCACACAATTAGTACTAGTGCCAGCAGTAGTACCTAATATGCTCCCCAGCAAAGACTAAAAGTCGAATCCACCTCCCTACTGCAGGCTTTTTATTTTCATCTGTACATGAAAATCTTCAATTTCGATATCGTTAAAAAGATACAAACTTTTAAGCCTGTACATCACCGTAACTCGGCCCTGTAAAAATCCACTACTCCATCTCCGTCATTATTGCCAGCAATCGTATCACCTCCATTGCCAGCTTCACCCCACCACCACCACCATGTTTTTTTTCCTTTTTTAATCCTCTTTTTAACGTGAGGAGGCCTTAAAAAACAACACGAAATAAAGCCTGAAATCTACAGGACAGGCCCATCTCCTTCTGTCTTTTACTAGTGTTTAGCCTCTCTCGCCACCGGCTGCGCACATAGACTCGCCACTCCGCCCGCCACGTGTCGGTCTCATTGTAAATGAAATAATTAATCGGCCCCCTCCCTTCCCGCCATTATTTTTCCAAAACTGCCGCTGTTTTAGCGCTATTTGCGTTAAATTCCTGTTTATTAATAGACCTCCGCCCCCAAATTTACCGGTGCTTTTTCAAACTCTACAGCTAGCCACAGCTGGAGGTTTAAAAAACATTATAAAATAAACCCCGTCACCATTTTCTACCACTCCAAAATCTGGTCATTTCATTGCCCATTAACTGGCATGGCACGTGCCGATGTGACGCCTCGTTCCTGAGGTCCAGTGGCGCTAACTCCCCCGTACCTTTCCCCATCTCTCCTCCTTTTCATCAATCTCCACCGCCAAACCCCTCGGAGCTGCCCTCCATTTATCCCCGCGACCGTATTTGTTTAGTTCCTAAGTACGCCCCCATGTGCTTATAAATATATTAAATTTAAGTAACACACCCCCTTTCTTCTAGTAGAACATGCCACCCCCTAATATTATAATATTTATTGCCCGAAAGTGATTTTTAATGTCCTTAGTCACATTCCATCTACACAATCTTATGAACATTTGTGCCATGTTCCCCCCTCTAACAAATGTTTTTGTAATGGGATGACTTAGCTTGCTCCCAAAGTGGAGGATAGGATATCATAGAATCATGTGTAATGATGACAAACGGAGGATTGGAAGAAATTATGACATCATAGCCAAAAGGGAAAGGAGGGGGGGGGGAATCTCAACGGAAGTTGTCAACCACTAAAGCCTCTCCACCTAAATCATAGGCTCATGAGATCCTTGGGTGGGGCCTTGTATTTCTAATTATTCAACCCCCACACTCAACCAGCACCACACTTGAATCCTCCAAGTAGCCTCCAATCACTTTGTTCTTGTCAATGCTTCCCTCAGCACATGGCTTGGGAAATGAGCTTGTGGCCTTGTGGTTGGAGAGCATAGAGCACGGACTAAGACCCTACATGCCTTCACATTCCTTCATATAATTGACCACTTCCATCCTCATCTTCTTTTCTTACTCATTTGCCTAGGACTTATAAGTTTCTTTTTAAATGAATAAGGGTTCATGTATATATTGAATTTTTTAAAAGTGGGTAGATTAGAATCACATTTTGAGGGTGAAATTTTATATATAAATATTAAAAAATATTTCTATTAATGTTTAGATCATATTTTGATTTATGGAGTAGTAGAGTATTAAATGAAAGTGTTGTACAGTCGGTTGTCGTTGCATCAAAAGATCGACCTGTTAATGTTTGATACAACCCTCAGAGTTAATGAAGTCACGGGAGGCAGTTAAGCCACATCACGAATTCAACGCGGTGTTGTACAACACAAAGAGACCAAGAGCGCACACCTTGCAATAGAGAGAAATGGTTTGTTGTAGTTCAAGACTAGCTAAAAAGAAAGAGAGTGGAGGGGGGAGTTGTGCACAAGCAAAGACAATAATTTTAGAAGGTAAATTAAATCCAAAAAAATGACAAGTTAAGACAACCTACAAGGAGAGAAGAGTTGTTCACTAAGTGTGATCTGAAACATCGAATGAAAAACATGCACAGATTAATCTAAAAGCTAGCATTACAAGAGTTGTTTGTTAAAATTGTTATTTTTTCATTTATAAATTGTTATTTTTCATTTATTGTTATTTTTTCATTTATAAATTGTTATTTTTTCTTTTATTCTTATTAGACTCTTCTCTTATTCCTCTCCTTGTAGGTTGTCTTCTCATTTTTTTTTTATTGAATATATTTTCTAAAGTGATTGTCTTTGTCATAAAACCATGTGCAACTCCCCCCTCCACCCTTTCTCTTTTTAACTAATCTTGGTCTGCAACAAATCATTTCTCTCATATAGTTCTCTATTGTCCTAATGATGGATCACAAAGTGTGATGTGAAATGTTGATGCAAAAACTTCAAAACAATCAAATCCAAAAATTCTAATGAACATGATGGATTGTGGAAACTTGATATCATTAACTAAAAAAGTAATTGGCATGAGTTGTCTACACTTGTTGAAGTAGTGTGGAAATTGCTTTTGGATTTAACTATGTATATTTTTCAGTAATCCATCATCACGAAAAGACGAGAGATGAATTAGATGGACCAAAAATCATAACCATCACTCTCGTCATCATAATGATAAATCAATGAATATGATTCGAAATGTTAATTTAAAAAAATATAGACACTAAAATCCAAAAACAATCTCACACATTAAAAAAAATATTAAATTATTAAAATGTAAGAATTAAAAAGTGAAAAATCACAATCTAAAAGATTCTTTCATTCTTCTATAAAATCTGTAACTTTGAAAATGAATTCTCAACCTTTATTTTCTTAAATTTTGTTTGGTTATAAAATTGTGTGGCATGTTACCTCCGAGGCCTGCGGGTTTTTTTCCCTACCAGCATGTTAGCGTGTAATGCGGGATTCGTCGGTATATAAGAATGTGTGGATTCTTATAAATGGAGAGTGAAATCTGTGGACTTTTTAGTTTAATGAGGTACAATTTCATGTGAAATGTATGGACTTTTCTCATTTTACGAAGGTACATTTAGAATGAAATGCACACATATTTAGCTTGGATGGTACACTCGATTATAGTGACTATTTTTATTTTTATTTTTATTCCTAATATTTTAAATTGGTATTTGAGATGTAATGTTCAATTATATTATTGTAAAGGAAAATAGGAATTTAATATAATAGAATAGAATGTAAATATATATAATAGTAATAATTTAGATTAAATATTACTAGTTGTGAGTTCATATTTTTTTGGAGGGTCATTGTCAAATTTAGAATATTTTTTGCAATATGATATGAGAGCACAAGTTTAAGTTAATATTTTATTGGCTAAGAGTTAAGTACTAAGGCGTATCCATTCCACCAAAGTTGTAACTAGGGTACAATCATGGTATCATCCCTTATGGTGTCAAGTGGCTTGCACTCAATAAGACTTGATCCCTAGTGGACTCATTCAAAACCACTCAACTTCACTTGCAAACTAAAAGTCCTTTGACTAATTGATATAATTTTCTAATTAATATTAAATTAGAAATATAAATGTAAAGAAGATAGGGAGAAGCTAATCTCCTAACAAAACACACTTATGTATAGAAATTATAACATAACCCCCATCCCCCATGCCACTCTCCCAACAAAACGCATCGACGGAAAGACTTGACGGACAATGCTGATGGATGTTTAGGCGCATGCCATTTGGAGTGTCATCACCTGTCTTCTCACCAAAAAACATGGCAGCGTCAGCAAATTTTCAAAATCATAATTTGGAATGGAAAGCTCGGCATTTCAAAATAATAATTTGGAATAGACAAAAAGCCCAAAATGTCACCACTTTCGACATTCACATTTTGGAGGTTGTTGGAGAGCGTGGAAGGGAGTTGCAAAAATTCAGAGGCCAAAGCAAAGTAGCCACTCTCCCTACCAAAACACATTTGACAGGCACGGGCAACTAGCTAGCAGGTATGTATATCTGCTAGAAATATATGCCATTTTGTCATTCTGCCTGGGAACTCTGAAGAATTGAATGGTTATTCGTTCTAAAGATGGGTTTTCATTGACGAAAAAACAAAGTGTTTTCCTTGCGAAAAGGGGTTTTCATTTGAAATGCAAAGTTGTTTATGTGTTTTTGTGTTGAGGGTTTTTTAATTTTGTCATTTTAATGTTCTCACAACATAGAACTTTTAGAGGAAGCCAAATGAAATAACTGGCAACCCATTGTGGAAATATGAGTGAAATAACTAAATAACATTTAGAGAAACCAGAAACCATGCAAAATATATAATCAGGTTGGAAAACGAAATGTGGGTTCTACAACGAAATGATATATTTTTAAAACCACATAAAGCCCATAATGTCGACATTTTTGACATTCTCATTTTGAAGGTTGCTAGTGAGCTTGAAAGGGAGTTGCAGGGGTTCGGAGGCCAAAGAAGAGCGGCCATTCTCCCTACCAAAATGCATGTGACATGCACAGGCAGCTAGCTAGTAGGTATGCATATCTGCCAAAAATATATGCCATTTTTCCATTTTGCCTAGGGACTGTGAAGAATTGAATGGCTATTCGTTGCGAAGATGAGTTTTCATTGATGGTAAAACAAGCGTTTTTAGTTTCCCTCAGTGTGTAGAGGGTTTTAGAACATTGTGTGGGTTGAAGGTTTCATAAATTATGTACTCACCTCCCACTGTGTTTTCCAACCTGCAATCATACTGTGCATTTATATTTGGATCATATTAAGAAATTGAAACGTAATTTTTACTTTGTGTAAAACTTGTTATAAATTTTGAAGTTGTCTTTCATTACATTCATACTGTCTAAATAACAAAAGTTTTTCAAGACATTCATACTATTCTGTAAAATTCTAGGTTGGAAAACACTGGGTGTGATAAAACTTGCAACTCACATATTGTTCTAAAACCCTTTACGAGTAACAACCCAATAGCTAAGTCACCCCTCACCTTAATTTGGTATGTTTTTTATTGTCTTAAGAACCTTTTGTGAATTAGATAGTAAGAATGTAATGAAATTGGAAAACACTAGCTATTATGAAACCAGCAACCCACATAGTGTTGTACAACCTTGTAGATGTAACAACCCAATTGGTTAGTCACCTCGTAGCTCAATCTGGTTAGTTTGATGAAACCCCCACCTATAACTCCTCCTCGTGCTCTTCACCACTTAGCTTTGAACATACAAAATGAAATAAATGGAAAACCATATTGTGTTTTCCAACCTACAATTTTATTTTGTATTTATTTATAAATCCTATGAGGAAATTGAAATGCAACTTTAGTGTAAGTAAGAGTTACTTTAAATTGTGAATGTGAATGAACTTCACTACATTCTTAATGTCTACAAAACTAAAGGTTTTCATTACAATCATGCTATCAGCTTCGTTTGTCAAGTCTCTCCATCGGTGTGTTTTATCGAGAGATTGGAATGGGAGATAGGGTGTTACGTTATAATGTCTATGCATAGGTGTGTTTTTTCAGGAGATTAGCCTCTCCCTACATGAGTACCATCCAATTTAGGTGAGAATGTAAAGGAATGCAATTTTGGAAGACAACTTTAATGTAGTTAAAACCTCTTGTTATTTACATAGCATGAGTGTAATGAAAAGCAACTTTAATATTTACCATTCCTGTAATTTAAACTTTTATGAGTTGTGCAACAACACATTTCACTTTGATCTTTTAGTATGCCTTATAGGATCATTATTGGTAAGTTGAACATTTAGTAATTAAGCCTCGAGGTACATGACATCAGACTTCAACTTCTGAACGCCTTCAGATTCTTGCAAATGTTCATTTTCTAATCTCTCAACAGCTCTCAACAACATTAATTAATCTCCTTTTATTTCAGCGATAAATTCTTCTTCTTATCTCTTAATTCCTCTTCTAAGTGGTTAATTGTAGTCTTCTATTATTTTTCTTCATTTTTAGCACTTCCAACTAGTGCTTTTGTATTTGCAAGTTGACCATCCATGCATTTTTCCTTATCCCCACTACTCTTACCGATTAACACCTACTTGGTATTTGCATAAGACTTTCATGTCTCTATCTTTTTTTCATGCATTTCCAGTTCTATAAGTTTCGTGGAATTCTTATGGTCAAAAATCTTTGAATTTACTTGTTCAACTCCACCCATAGCATCATCTCTCACTTTCTTTGCTTGCACAAATTCTTGTGCAATACAAAACCTCTTTAGTTTTTCCACTTGTGCATTCCATTTGCCCATTACATATACTGTACATGCACCTTCTATCATGAATAACTTCTATAATACAATATATTATCCAGCTTTGAAAAGGATAATAAGTTAGGGAAGTTCAAGAAAAAAGTTGATGGTGTAAGAGAGGGGGACCAACCACACCAAGGCTCTAGGTCACGGAGAGCGGAGGGCTTCCCTAACTTAACTCAAGCTAATGGGTGTTTGGGATGAGAATCAAGAATGAAGAGCACGCTCAAGTTTTCTTGTCACTCTACAGATCTGAAAGTCGGCTAGACGAGCCAGCTTTTGGAGTTCAAATTGCACCGTAGACAACTCTCTATTCGAGGATGAAGGCATAGGTCTGGGATGATAGTGTGATGCGTTGGAATTTCTCTAGTGTGTTGGCGTCTATACAGAAAAAATAAATGTAGAAGTATAGTATAAAAACACAAGAGAACCTACTAACTACCCAGCTAACTAGCTTTAATGAAATAAACAGAATTATGAAGTATGAAAATTAGCTATGTAAAAGATAAAGCAAGTAGATGAAGATAAGGGTGACAAATATCAACTCACTAAAGCTCCATTTCACCAATGAGCTCCACATACACGTTCACCTACACACAAGCAAGAGAGGGAAAAATGTTGGGTTGTATAGGGGTTTTCCTCAGTCAAACCCCCGCTTTGGTGTTTCCACCTCCATGGACAGCCAGAAAAGCCATGAAGTAGAAAGTGTGATAAAGGAAAGAAGAAAGGAAACTATCGAACACTACAAAAGATGCTATGCTACTCTATCAAACCACAAAAGGAAAATGAAGTGATACCACCTCCACCCAAAGGCTCTCAAGGCCAATGAACAAATAATGCAAGCAATGAGCTTGGCAAAGTGGACACGGCCGCAACAGTGATGAAGGGAGGTCTTGCAAGACTCCAAACTCGTGACTTCTATGGTAGCACCACATGTACAAGGATTGGAATTGATGGAGTAACAAGCTTGCTTGTTGCAATGCTCAATGGAGTTGTGAAAATGCTTGAGAGAATGTGATGGGTTGCTAGAAGATGAATGGGTGAGTGTGTAGAGGATGAAATAGTGAAATGGATGAATTTAAAGACCAAAATAGAAGAGAAGGAGCCATTTTTGGGTCAGTTGGTTGCACATAGGTGTTACAATTCATCCCCAATGAGAAGTGTAAAGTCCATGCAAACTCCAAAGGCAGGAATCTATCAGGGACGACAGCACGACGCGTAGATGTCCGCACGTCGCGCTTGCGTCTCCAACAAATATTCCCCCACCAACACACAAAATAGGGGCCAAGTGGATGGAAGGCAAGTGGGTGATGTGGAATTAAGCCTTCAGGTTTGATTTTCTAAGGTGAGGGGATGTAAGAGGGGAATTTACACAAGGGGTGCAAATTCGCTCCTATACAAATGGATAAGACAATTTTGGTGCAATTTCGTAAGAAAATTACAAGTTATGAGTTAAGAAAGTGACACTTATGGAGCTTCAAGACTAATAGATAAAGCAGTTATTATAGTTCATAGTGGAAAATATATTGTTGTAGAAGTTATTCATGATAGAATTTACTTGTTCAACTCCATCCATAGCAACATCTCTCACTTTCTTTGCTTGCACAAATACAAAACCTCTTCATAGTGTCCACTTATGCATTGTCATTTTCCCTTTGCATATACTACACATGCACCTTCCTTGAATTCTCAAGAGCATGGAGGATCTCTTCAGTCAATAAATTATCTATCTCACTGTAAAGTGCGAAAATCTAAGATTCATAACTTCGACAAAACTTTAAATAATTTCATTTATATTCAAAATAAAGTCGACAATTCATTCATTTAGACATCATAAAAGATAATCGCTTCCAAAACACGACTTAACTCGATAAGATAGATTCAATATATAATTCCAATTTAAATAGATACGTGTGTCATAATAAACTTCAATGATAATCATACATATGATGCTGTTATATCATTTACAATTCGAGACTTAGGCATTTAGTCGCCTTAAGCTCTTCAATACATATTTCAAAAATAAATAAAACATAAAAGAAAATGACATACTTTGATCTTCAATCCAATAGCATATCTTCATAAAGAAGACGATCACAAGGATCAGGCGCTTTTTTCGCCCAACCTCGAAGCTTACGCTTCCCCGAAATTCCTTATTTATTCAAGAAATACCTGACCTTGCATGAATCGCTTAGCAAAAAGCAGTCGACAAGCAAGATGGAATCTAGTGCATGCCTAGTATAACTAGTAAAACCACAAGCATTTTCATTTTTCTAATTCATTTAAGAAACAAGCAAGTTCGATACTAGGATATGGTAGAGAGTTCAATAATTCCATCTATTTCAATGGTCCTTAAGTTACTTGGCCAAGTAAAATGTCATGCACGACAAATAAAGCAGTTTTGGAAAAGCAAAACTACACTCTCTAATAACCCATATTCGGCACCCGTCCCGGAAGGTAACTTTCCCAAAAACATGACATGCACATTCATTTATCAAGCATGCATGGTTCTAAACAGTCAAATACAACCTTTCAAAAACAATAAAACAGTAATCTTGTTTGTAGCGAAAAAAGTTTAAAAGTTATTCTTTTCATCATTTTAATCCATAAATGACATTAAATTAATATTTAAATCGAGTAAATTAAATAATCAAAAATAAATAAAGAAGGTGTATCTCTCGTATGTAGATTAAATACATATAGTAAAACAGTCATAAAAGAGCACACGTTCTTTCGCTCTTTTTTACTCTTCTATTTTGTTTCCTCTGTGAACTAATCTTAATTCTTTTGTTTCAAGTAAATCATATCTTTAAATTTAATTGCTTTACTTTCTATTTTCCATACTTGCAGAAAATAAATAAATTAATAAATACTACTTCAAGAACGATTTTAAGATAAACTATTTCAGTTTCTGTTTCAGAATGTTTTGAGTTTCAATTGCAAAATTTACTGTTTAAAAACTTTTGTTTCGAAAAACATGTTAAAATTTAGGAGATATTCTATCAAATTGTTTTCAGTTTGAATTCTTTTCAAATCCAATTTCAAATAAAGTTTTCTGTAAAAACATAAGTAAATAAAGTTTTATGTTTAAAAAAATAAAATTCTTTTCAAATCATTTTGAGTTTTTCCTAAGTTTGTAAAACAGTTGTTTCTCATTATTTTCTCATTCAAATTTTTCCTACAATCTTTTATGTTTGAACTTGTTCAATGGATTTTTGTTTTCCTAGTAATTCATAGTTTGTTGTTCAAGAAATTTACACAGAATTATAAGAAATATAATTACTTTTAAATAGTTTTAAAAAATCTATACAATAAATTAGCTATCTCATTCAAATTTACTCTATTCATGTTTTGTTTAAAAATCTCAAGATCCTACTTGATAAATTCTCAGATCTAGAAATGGATTGTGAATTTCCTCTATTCTTTCTTTGAATCCTATCCTTTGTTCTTTATTTGTTGTTTTGTTTTGTATGAAAATTCTTCTTTTTGTTCCCACACTTCACTCTGTTGATTTTGTTTCCTATCTCTTGCTGCCTATTATCCACGCCTTCTATCCTTTCTCTCCTATGTTGTTCACCCTTCCACCTTATCTCCCTGCGTATTATCTACTATCTCCCTGCTATCTTGGGCACACTTTTCTTCTCCCTACACCGTGCCCTCTTCTTCCTTCTCTGTGGCGCCTTCTCCTCTCCTAGGCACGCCTTTCTTCTCTACCTTTATCCATGCTGGTTTCCTATGCCTTCTTTACCAGTCCCTGCGTGAGTAATGGGAGACCCGTGGCTGAGTGGGACATGGAATTCTCCCCTGCCTAGCCGCATGTGGAGAGTGGTTGCTTGGGAAACTCCTTGGCAGCGCCTTGTTCTTTCAAGCGTTGGGTGGCTGCGTATGGATAGGATGGGGGTCTTCTGATCTGCACATCACCCTTCCTACCTCTTATGCGTACCTTGCTTCTCCCAGATGGTGTGTCCTTACCTTCCCTGTAGTAGTGCGTGGAGAGTGGGAGATGAGGTAAGTGTATCCTAGGAAGATGACAGCAGAAACTTAAAGAATTCTTAAGTTTGAATCCTCTCCTCCAAGCTATGTGCACATGGAGTAATTAGCAGCTCCAAAATAAACAAGAAAATCCTCTATCCATCTCTGCCTCTATCTAATTTATTTCAATTCCCTAGCAAAATTCCTCTGCCTATGTCTATTTCTTCTCCTTCATATAAAAACGATTTTTTTTGCCTCTTTTCCAATTCGAATTTCCCCTAGATTCATTCCCTCTTTTTCATGCAAAAAGGTAGATGTTAACAAGAAATGAGATCCCCAATTTGAGGCTGATCTCTAGATCAATTCTCTAACTCCAAGTTTTGAAATTTGATTGTTTTCCAATTAATTAAATATATTTCTTCAATCTATTCAACTGAAGTTTTAAATGCCATTTCAATTTGCACTTGAATTGTTTTCAAAATTGTTTTCAATAACTCCATTTTAAATCTTTGTTTAATTTCTACATTTAAATCTTTTCCTCTTTCATAATTTTCAAATAAAAATAAATAATTCTAAAACACAACTTTTTATTACCTTTTATTTAATTCTGAAATAAAAAGTCCATTTCATTAAATTTTGAAATACAAGCATCTTATTTTCAAACAATGATAAAATATTGACTTAAATAATTTGGTTATTTCAACAAGATCTATTTTCTAACAAATTAATAAAATCGTCATTTAAACGACATATATTTTTCCACTTTTTAAAGAAATCAATAAAACTAGATTTAAAATTTACAAACACAGAAATCACAAGAATGCATTAAAATATCAACTAAGTGAGTGTGTGTGATTCCACCATCCTCATAAATGTCTAATGGCTAAAATAACTCTACTTGATCAATGTTCTCACCTTCAATCATGTTCACCTGTTCCTGCGTTCACTTGCACTCGAGTTTTCATTAGCAATGACAAACCCCAAATTAAATAAAAATACATTTTGAATCATTGTAAATGCATTTCAATTTCAATTTCATTTTCATTTCAATTTAACTTCAATTTGAATAATCATTTAACTTCCATTTAAATAATCATTTAACATAATATAATTAATCAATATCATGATTAATAATTTGCATTTAAAATAATCAAGAAAATCTATATGTGACACTCACTCACTTTGCTCTGCTTCTTTTCAAGTGTTTTTAGAGAAGATCCTTTTTTCATTCCATGCATTCTAGTACCTATTTCCTTTGGTTCTGCATTGCCATTTTCCCATTTCACATAGTGAACATGCTCTTTCATCAACTTCTCAAGAGCAGGAACAATCTCTTCAGTCAATACATCATGTATCTTATTCACTTTGGTCTGCTTCTTTTCAAGTGTTTTTAGAGCAGTTTCCTTTTCCATTACATACTTTCTACTACCCGTTGCCCGAGTTCTGCGTTGTCATTTTCCCAATGTGCATACTGCACACACACCTTCCTCAACTTCTCAATAGCTAGGAGAATCTCTTCACTCAATACATTATCTTTTATCTATATCATTTAATGTGGTCAACATAAATTTCAAAGGTGATCTTCATTACATTCTTATTGTGTACTAAACAAAACTTCTTCATTACATTCATACTGTCTATATATAACTGCATGTTAGAAAACACTGGGTGTTTAATCAAATTGAGCTGAGGGTTGACAAACCAATTGGGTTGTTACTATGTTAATCAGAAAAGTTTTTTATTACATTCATACTATTTTTGTAAAATTTCGGATTGGAAAACACTGGGTGTTATAAAACCTACAACCCACATACTATTCTAAAACCCTTTACAAGTAACAACCCAATTTCTTAGTCACCACTCACCTCAATTTGGTATGTTTTGTGTATTCCTCACCTGCAAATCCTCCCCATGCTCTTCACCCTTTAGGTTCAAGCATGCAGAATCTCAACTTTTGTTTTCTACATGTCCCATTTGAATGTTTGTAAATAAATTTTGTAGGTGAGTTTCCATGTCTTGACAAGGTTGATGACAACAAATACAACATTGGAGAATTGATCTTCAAGCTCTGTTCAATCTTTCTTGAACCTGTAACCTGCACGTTCACAAAGAGGGAAAATGTTGTGTCATATAGGTCCTTGCCTCAGTCAAACCTCAAGTAAGTATTCCCACTTCCACAATAGCAAAATATCAATGATAAAAACTTAATGGGAAGGAAGGAAATGATGAATGAATAAAATGTTGCAACTCACCACCCTTCAATGGCTTCCTTGAAGGGTTGAATTCATACACATCTCTTCAAGGATTTGGATCTTTCTTGATAGATTTTCTTGAATGCTTGAAAGCTTGGAGGCCTACAACAATTTTAGCCTTCACAAGACCATATGAACACACATAAGATTTGACATGATGTCGTCTCTTGGATTGTTGCTATAAGTGACTAATAATGTTGCTCTTGAATGCTCTTGACAATAATACTTTATCATAATTTCTTCTCAAAATTGTGATCTCTTTTTCTTCTAGTTTCAAATAATCAAAAGACTAGGTATTTATAGGTGTTTATCCAATTTCCTGAAAATTAGATTCCAAAAGTTGAAACTTCATATTTAAATTTTAGATATTAAAATACCACCAACATATTTAAATTTGGGTCTTGGATAAGGAGGGGGACCTAGTCGCCCATGGGCAAATGGGTCCTGACCCAAATTTCCAAGGCACTCAAAGTCGAGGACAATTTAATGATTGGATATATTTGTTCAATGCTTGTTCGCCTTCGAAAAAAGGTAAAAATTAGGCTTTAGAATGCATAATTTGGAAAATTAGAAGCTTAATTAAGTCCAATAAATTAGGGGGGCAAAACATAATGTGAAATTGTAAGTGCATATAATTTTCTATGTTACATTTTTGTTTAAGTTTCCACTGCTTGTGATCTTAGTTTTAACCTATTCCCATGCTTTACATATATTTTTGAAGATTGAACCATTGGGGGAGACTGGGAAGTCTCCAAATAGTAGGTCATGTATAGGGATATATTTCCAAGATTTATCTTTCTTTGTGGATTGCATTTACTATATTTTTCTTGATAAGGACTTTCCACAGTTCATCACCATCAATGAAGTTAATTATCCATTTGATAGCTAGAGATATACCATGTATCTTAAGATCTTTCAAGCCTAGCCCACCACTTTATATATCCCTACAACACCATTTCCAACCCACAACATGTTTCTTTTTCTTTCCTTTTCTGTTAGACCACAAAAAATGCATTATGTTTTTTTGCACTTCCTCCATTTGGTAGCTACAAAAGAGCCAAATCGAGGAATCCTATATTGTATAAGAGGATAGGATTTTTTGGTAGACCCGAAATCTTCTTGCTAGGGACAAATACTACCTATTCCAAATATCAAGTCTATTTTCAATCTTGTTTTTGACCCAATTTCACATGTTTTTCAAACATGGATTAATTACAAAAGAAATACCTAAATATCAAACTTGAGTGTTTGGACCACCCCATTGAATCTCTAATCTATTAAACCAGTCCAAGGGTAACTTTTCCAACTTAACATGATTGATTTTGACTTAGAAATTTTTGCACTTGAAGCATCACAAAAGATGTCTAAATTATTTATCAAATGATTTACATTTTCTTCTTCCAACTTGACAAAGATTGATGTGTCATCATCAAAATGGATATTTAATACTTCATTATCATTAGGAAGAGTCAGATCCCTTTGGGGCTCACTATGCAATCCCTGAGTAGGTAATACAAGTCTTTAGTTGCAATAAAAAAACATGGCTAGGGCAAGGGGCAACCTTGCCTTATTAACTTCCCTAGAGTAATCTGATTTGTTAAGACACCATTTGCCTCTACTTGAGTTGTATCATCCTTTAGAAAGGTTTTAACCATATTATAGAATTTAGTAGGGAACCCAAAGGATTCCAGGGCCATTATGAGAAAAGGCCATTCCACATTGTCATATGCTTTCTCAAAATCAAGAAGAAATAACTCCACATCTTGATTGGAGCTTTTGACCCATTCCATCCTTTCCTAGCTAGTAATCTGATTTTCTAGAATATACCTACCCATGATAAACCTAGTTTGAGTGTAGCTTATAACCTCTAGGAGTAGGCCTCTTACTCTCAGAGCTAATAATTTTTCCAGGATCTTATAGGAGACATTTAACAAGGCTATTGGTCTCCAATTTTTAATTAATGTTTGATCACCTTCTTTAAGAATAAGCTAAATAATACCTTTATTAATTTGTTTTCCAAGAGAGCCTTGATTAAAAGCCTCATTGTAGACTTGGCATAGGTCTTCACATATCCATCCTATGTTATGTTTATAAAATTTTATAAGAAGACCGTCTGCCCCAGGGGACTTGTCATTATTAAAGGTCTAAATGGTTTGGGAGATTTCCATTATGGAGATGTTTTATTGAGCATTTTTTAATCCTTGGTTGAGATCTTTTTTGGAATTAGAATTTGGCATAGTTCTAAATATTTATATGCTTAGGGACCACTACCTCCTAATTTGAAGAGGTTATAATAGAAAAGGAAAAAATGATCTTGTAACTCAACATAGTCGCCAAACATCTTACCCCACTCCCACACACAACATATTTTTTCTTTAAAGTTTTTATCTTTTAGATAAATGAAAAATAATTTTGAACCCTTATCACCATCTCTAATCCAATTGATTTTGGATCTTTTCTTTAAACATGAGGTCTTTTTGTTTGCAAATTTCTTAATCATTTTTTCATTTGATTAACTCTTCATTTACAACCTCCTTACTTGGTTTTGATTGCAATTTCAATATTAAATATCTTTTCTTGGAGAGAGTTTTCCCTCTTCTTGCCATCTAAAGATTTGTTTTTCCCAATAGTTTGAAAGGTCATGCATCCCTATGGTGGGATTATGTTAAGGAAGAAAGGAGAAAGAAAGGAAAATCCAAGATTACTTCTTGGAATAGGATGATTGCCAAGTTGAAGGGAAAATTCATGCCTACTGTTTACATGACTCAGTTGTATAAGAAGTTGTAGAAATTGAAACAAAAGGATATGGGAGTGGAAGAGTACACTAAAGATTTTTACAAGTTGAGTGTCAAATTAGGACACATGGAGGATGGCATTGACAAGGTCACAAGATACCTTAATGGATTGAAGTACAACTTGCAAGATGAGTTGATCCTTAAAATCCCTAAGACACTTGAAGAGTGTTATCAACTAGCCTTAAAGGCTGAGGAGAAGCTGAATAGGAAGCAAGAAAAGCAGATTAAGGGTAGAGGAAGGACTTTCAGAGGTTGAGGTCCATATGCTAGTAGAGGACAGTCATAAAGAAGTTCAGATGAGTCAAGCACTTCCCAAGAACAAGCATCAAGTTCAAGAGGAGGGTTTAGAGGAAGAAGGCCTAACTTTAGGGGTAGATTTGGAAAAAGAGGAGGATTCAATGGTTTCACAGGTAAATGCTACAAGTGCAACAAGTTTGTAGGTCATCAAGCTTGGGAGTGTCTAGAAGAGCAATCAACTACCACCTTTAGGAATGAAAGAAGAACTCAAGTTACTCAAGGAGGATATGAAGAAAGTGTTAACTCATCACCACAACTAGAAGAACTGGAGAAAGGAGAATCCTTGCTGATGAGAATGACATTGATCAAGGTTCCAATGGAGAAGGAGCCACCTTAAAGGAAGTCACTGTTCAGGATTGTTTGCAAGTGCCAAGGCATGTGTTGTCAAGTTGTTATAGATTCAATAAGTACTCATAATCTATTTGTTGTTGAGATAGTAGAGAAACTAAACTTGAAGAGGTTAGCTCATCCTACACCATATAAAGTCTCATGGTTGAATAAGGGACAACAAGCACTCGTCAATGAACAATGCATTGGGTAGAGTTTCAAATAAGAAGGTACACAGACAAGGTGTTATATGATATCTATTGGAATATGGTTAGTAATTGTTGTCATTGATGGCAACCTAATTCATGTATCCGATCTACAGTAAAGTTTTTGTTTACACCAGCAGAATAGGCTAAAGAACAGGGCATCCGATTACAGGCATAAAAGTTGATCTGAATACCTCACCGAACTATTATTTTGGGTTGTGGATCTCTAAGGAAGGTTTTTTTATGTTTGTTGATGCTTATTCATGAAGTATACTGATACACATTCATTGGTACATGATCTAGGAGATTCGGTGCACTAATATGTTGATTATCTGTGCTAGAAGGCCGACCTCGCGAATATAGTAATCGCAGATGCATAAGGAGTAATTAATCAAATGTTTTTGTGCTATATTCTATTTTTTTAGGTCATCTCTTTGTCTTAATCGAATTTGGAGGATGCACATAAATAATTAGTGGCGGATGTAGCTGACAGTTGAGAAGAACTAAATGTTTTATGAAGTTGACATAAGAATGATCAAATCTTTGATAGCGAATATATATGAGTTCGGTTTTATCATTCTGAGTGTGTCATATGTGGAGAAGTGTGTGAAGATATCGAACATATGGAATGCGAATATGGTGCAAAATTCAGCAAAGTAATAGTGTGAATTTGTCTATGTGATGTGAAGATCATAAAAGAGAAGAGCAGGACAGAGCGAAGTGCAGAATCAGAAAGCAGATCCAGAATCAAAATCTATGAGCTTCACTGGAACTGTAACCTACCATGAATAGATGCTACTATCTCAGTTCATCCTTCAGATGGTTTTAATCTAAGCTTGTGTAAGGCAGTGAGCTCTAGGTAGTGTGCCTGACTGCAAGTGCATTCTTTTTCTAAAAATTTATTTGAGTACTCAAATTATGGATTAACCTCCACCATGGTTTTTCCCCTAATAGGGTTTCCATGCAAAAATCCTTGTGTTATGAATGTTTCCTTTGAATTCTTGCACTTTTCTTTTTATGTAATGAGAGAATGGTTGAGTTTTAGATTATTAAAGTTAAGATTTGTTGAACACTGATTCACCCCCCGCCCTCCCCCCCCCCGCCCTCGCCCCCGCCCCCGCCCCCCCACCTCTCAGTGTTCCCTTGAGTCCAACAATATCATCCTATGGATGTTTGCCATGTATTATTTGGTAGGCCTTGGCAATATGATAGAAAAAATGTATGATGGTAGAAAGAATGTCTATGTTTTGGAGAAGGATGGAGTTACCTATACCTTAGCACCTTTGAAGGAGGAAGATAAAGACCAAAAGGTTGGATCGAGTGTGATGTTAGTAGATTAAAAAGAGTTTCTAAAGACAATGGAAGAGGAAGAGATAGGTTTTACAGTGATGGTCAAACCTTGGACTATCATAACAACAAGAAGAATTGATGAGTTGTAATAGGAGATTCAAGACATGTTGAAGGGTTATGCAAACATAGTTGTGGAATAACTTCCTAACTCCTTGCCTTGAATAAGAGATAGTATTCATCATATAGACTTTATACCAAGGGCTAGTCTACAAAACAAGGCAGCCTACAAGATGACACCCCAACAAAATGAAGAAATAAAAAAACAAGTACAAGAGTTGCTTGACAAAGGGTTAATCAGGAAGAGCCTTAGTCCTTGTGCAATTCCAATTGTTTTGGCACCTAAGAAAGAAGGTGAGTGGAGAATGTGTACTGACTCCAGGGCAATAAACAAGATAACAATCAAATTTAGGTTTCCACTTCCAAGAATAGAGGACTTAATGGATTGTTTAAGTGGGGAAAGTTACTTCTCAAAGATAGATCTCAAAAGTGGATACCATCAAATATGGATCAGACAAGGAGATGAATGGAAAACAACGTTCAAAATAAATGAGGGCCTATATGAGTGGCTTGTTAGACCATTTTTTCTTTCTAATGCACCTAGCACCTTCATGAGGCTCATGAATGAGGTCCTCAAGCCATACATTGGTAAGTTTGTTGTTGTTTATCTTGATGACATATTGCTTTTTAGTTCTAACAGAAAAGAACATTTGTATCACTCGAATTTGGTGTTGAGAAGGCTACAAGAGGAAAAATTATTGATCAATCTTAAAAATTGTGAGTTCATGAAGACAAAACTGTTGTACCTTGGTTTTGTGGTCTCAAAGGGAATGTTGAAGATTAATCTAAGCAAAGTGAAGGCAATATTGGAGTCGCCTACACCTAGATCAGTCATAAAGGTAAGAATTTTCCATGGTCTTGCAAGTTTTTATAGGAAATTTATCAAAAAAATCAGTCATATATGTGCACCTATCATAGACACTATTAAAGGGGATAAGAAAAAGAAGTTAGTGTGGACTGAACAAGCTGATAAGATTTTCCAATAACTAAAAAGAGAGTGATTGAGCAACCTATCTTGGCCTTACCTGACTTCAATAAGGTCTTTCAAATAGAATGTGATGCTAGTGGACATGCAATAGGGGCAGTTTTAAGCTAAGACAATAATCAAATAGAATATTTTAGTGAAAAACTAAATGATGCAAAGAAGAATTACTCTTCATATGACTTAGAGATGTATGCAATGGTTTAATCACTAAAAAAATGAAGACACTATCTTTTTCCTAAGGAGTTTTTGGTCTATACAAACAATCATGCACTTCAATTTATAAATAGCCAAGAAAAACTCAATCAAAGGCACATTAAGTGGGTTGAGTACCCACAAAACTTCACTTTCACAATAAAAAACAAGAAGGGGTAGAGTAACAAGGTGGATGATGCTTTAAGTAGAAGAGCATTAATGGTGCAAGAAATTCAGTTAAAAAGTGGTGGGATTGAAGCACTCAAGGAGATGTATGAGGATGATGAGGATTTCAAAGAAGTTTATGGGGTTTGCAAGAACCCTATTAGCACTAAAAAAGAGAAGTGGTTAGATTAACTTATACAAGATGATTTATTGTTTAAAGGAGCACAAATCTATGTGCCAAAATGTTCCATGAGGGAAAATCTCATCAAGGAGAAGCATTATGGGAGTATGGTAGGTCATTTTGGATTTGACAAGACACTAGAACAACTAAGGAGGAACTACTTTTGGCTAAGGATGAAAATAGATGTAAGACAATTTTTGGAGAGGTGTACTATATGTCAAAAAGAAAAAGGGGGAACACTAATGCAAGACTGTACCAATCTTTACCCATTCCCAATAGGCCTTGGGAATCCATTAGTATGGAATTTATTATGGGATTACCAAAGACTCAAAGGAGTTTTGATTCATTTTATGTAGTTGTTGACAAGTTGTCCAAGAAGGCTCACTTCATTCCTAGAAAAATTACAAGTTATGCTTCATATGTTGTAGGTTTGTTCTTCAAAGAGGTTGTTCAACTTCATGGATTTCCATTGAGCATAGTCTCTGATAGAGATAGCAAGCATTTAGGAAACTTTTGGAGGACATTGTGGAGAAGTCTTGGTACAAATCTCAGTTGTAGCTTAGCCTACCACCCTCAGATAGATGGTCAAATTAAGGTGGTCAATAGGAGCCTAGGTAACCTATTAAGATGCCTTTCAAGGGATCATCCTAAACAATGGGATCTTGTGTTACCCCAATCAAAATTTTCTTATAATTACTCAATGAATAGGAGCATTGGAAAGAGTACCTTTCAGGTGGTCTATGGCATGCAGCCAAGATGAGTGTTTGAAATAAGAGACCTCAATGGTATGGAGAAGCAAAGTGCAAAGGGTGAACATTTTACAATTTCCATGCAAGAGATACATCAACAAGTGAAACAACAGCTCCAAGCCAGTGTGGAAAAGTACAACCAAAAGGAATATTTGAAGAGAAGAGAGGTCAATTTTAAGGTTGGAGATCTTGTCTTAGCACATCTCAGGAAGAGAAGTTTTCCCAAAGGTGAATATACCAAGTTGAAGATGAATAAAATAGGCCCTTCTAGGGTTGTTAAAAAGTTTGCCAACAATGCCTATGAGATAGAATTTCCTAGTGGAGTAGGCATATCACTAGTTTTCAATGCTACTAACTTATACCCTTACAAAGGGGATGTCATTGCTGATGAAGGAGTAGGTATACAAAATATATCAGGTGTTGATTGGATAGAG